>OY986439.1:44317192-44731781 GCA_963920525.1 Dichetophora obliterata
CGTTCGCGACCATGGAAATGCCAAAAAGTGAGAAGGCTTTCAAAATGTCTATAAGTTTTACAATTCAAAATCGATTTAATTGTTGAATAAACGTGGGTCGAAGTTTATTTTCTTGGTAATTATGTGAAGGAAAAAATTGGCTCGAATTTATTGGTCATCCTAAAATCGAAAGAAACGAACTGTGTGGTGATCACATATGGTAAAAAAAATTTCTCTCGATAAATTTCAATTATTGTTTCGAAATATTTGAGTTTTTTTAGTATTTTGTCTACATTACATTTGTATTACATGTTTTTCTAAAAAATTTTCTCATACAGCCAATAAAAGGTCTAAAAATCATGATATTTTTCACAGCCCCGAACGACTTAGCTGAAAAATTTTTAAAAATGTATACATAAGCAAAAACATTTTGAAAATTTTTTTCAATAGACCGTACAACATTAAAACTTTATTTAAAAAAAATGTAATCAAATTCCATTTATAGAAACAAAGATATGAGCGTAAGTATGATGGGTCCTTTCACTGATCGGATAAACGATCGGATAAACGATCAGCGGAAGAAAATGGGTTAAATCGTATTTTTTAAATCAGCTACTCCAAATTAACTAAAATGCAAGATTTCATGAAAATTGGACCATTCCCTTTACTTTTGCTCAACTTTTGTATGAGGTCGAATCATTATGCGCCATAACTTCTTCATTTGTATGACTAATAACTCACTTCTTTGCCAAAAAGTAAAAAAGGTTTTGAAGAATCAAAGATTTATTAAAAAAAAAATTACCTTCTGGAGGATAATATTTTGCGAAACTTGTCTGACTTGTAGAATTTCATTTGGCTGCTCCTATGCGGTTGTATAAGAAAGGATCACAAAAAATCTATCAACGTAAAAGCATTAGCATATTGGATGGACTTTTAAAACTCATTTCTAAAATTCTATATAAGAAGGAACTCAGTTCATGCTTTGTTCAAAACGAATTAAAAAGTTTTTGATGTTTTCCAAAAAACTTTTTTCAGTGTAAGATTTTCTAGAAACTTTTCTGTTCCATGAAAAAAAATTAATTTGAATTGACTTTAAATGAGTAAGCTTAGACTTAGTTTGAAACAAAAACATGTAGATATCCAATTAAAATTTTTAAAAACAAAAATCTTCTTTGTTGCCCCCTGTTTAGCAGTTCTGGATGATTCAACGCAAATACAAAACTATAAACAAAAATCAATAAAAAACAAACGCCAAAAATTTGGCAACAACAATAAATTGCTTTTACGTAAACATATTTAAATTAATATCCATTTAATGCAATTTCATAAAATTTCTTTCCTCTCTTGATAGATATACATACACGTCATATATTATTTCAATTGCATGTTTTGAATTTTAAAATCTATTTAAATGTTATAATAATTGATATTGAATCTAATTCTAATAAATAAATAAATATTTTAATGAAGCGCTAGTATTGTTAAACCTAGCTTAGTTACGATATTAGTTCAATTGAGCTTTGAAACAATAACAATATCACAATTGTGATTAAACAACATATGTTAGTGATTATAAACTATCTTCGTATAATTATCTTATTTATATAATAGCTATTACAATACCTTTTTTTTACGGCTTTTGGAAAATAAAAATTATATCAATCATTTATAAACGTAGGAATTTCAAAGATGACAAGTTAATAAAGCATTTAAATGCAAATACAGTAGTATATCAGGACATTTTTGTTGCAAAATGGGAACCTTATATCTGTCATTGCTGTTGATAGGCTGCATTTTTTTCAACTTAACAATGTATATAATTTAAATAAAATCGCATCAAGATCGTTATAAACAAATATATAATGAAGCAATTAAAACATATTTAAGCATGTTCATAAGTGAAACAAGTGAAGTGTACATCCCACTTATTGCGTTATACTACATTTATTATAAGACCTATTATTAAATTATTGCATATTTTTGATTTAAAGCAAAAAACCAAATTGTCAACAGGTTATTTTTTTCCAATAATGCTATATATCGTTTTATTATATAATGTGCACAAAAACGGATTCGAATATGTTTCGAAACCTACGAGTCCGTCCGTTTCATGTTTCGTTTCATGCTCTTTTATGTTTCGACTAGGCATGGGTAACACTGCGCTGCGTTGCGCTACTGAGTTGAAGCACATTCACTTGTTGAACAAAAAGTAACGCAAGAACGCAGTAATACAAATGATTGTCTTAAATAAAAAGAAGAAAATATTTATACAGCAAGCAAAAACTGCACAAATTGTACGGAGCCTCAAACATAGCGATAAAATGTTCAAAGCGAGCATTGTTTTCTTAATTCAATATGACCAAGGAGTTGCGGGATGCTGATGATGATGGTAAGATGCTGTTAAGCATTAATGTTTGGAGTGCGTTTGATTGTTAACGCAGTGTCTACACTTTCAATATTGCAAGTGTAGACCGTTCATATCATTAAATTCTCATATCATGAAATTTATCTCTTGATTTATTTCTTGAGGTATATTTCATGATATGAGCTGTAGTGAAGTGTGTATATTAATAAAATATGTAAGTGTGTGCATTGTTTTAAACCTTTTCATAGTAAAATTTCATGTCCAACTAAATATTATAGCATTAAATCTGCATATAATGAAATTCAATTTGTCAGTTCACATGCAATCAAATATTGTAAGTGTAGACACTGTGTAATGCTTTGCCATTCACGGAATAATTTTTCAATAGGGGTATTCACACTGACTTGGGTATTTGGGTATGGGCAGATTGAGTACTTTTGGTTATTGCGAGCACCCTAAATTACAATTGAGTACTTTGTAGAATAGTTTTGGGCAGTGCTGCATTTTTGTTTGATCTCCCCGGCATATGTAGCTGACATGGTATAAGGATAGAAGTATCTGCAGCGCTGACTGTGCTCTCTTTCCATACTGAAATGTCTGTCAAATTTAGCTGTGTAGCGAGTGGAAACAAAAGAAAATAAATAAAAATTTTTGCTTCGTTTTGACATTTTCGGCAGTATGCTCTCATCTGGTGCATCTACCTGTATTCTTCTACCATGGTAGCTGACAAGAGAAGAGTGACAGCTGGAAAAGGGTTGTCACCAAATCAGTTTTTGTAATTATATATACAAAAAATTTAGGCCATTAATTAGGCGTAAAAAAAGTTATTTTATATAAATACGAGTAATTTTTAACGTGAACTTTGCAGCATCTTATCATTTACTGGTAATCCAGGGGAAAACGTTGCCCTGTCACAGACCGGCTTACTGCCACAAAAGAATTTTCATGCCAATCAGAAAAAACTTTTAATTTTTTGTATATCTGAACTGGAATAACTGTAGTGCGACTACGCCCATTTTAAGTTCAGTTTCCGAAAGTAACTATATCCACTAATATACCAAGTTTTAGTCTAATACGACCAAAACCGTCTGAAATGTAACATTTTTATTGATTTGTAGGCGGCAAAAAGGGGTTTGGCAAAATTTTCCTAAACTATCTCGTAGGCGAAACAAATCGACTGCCAAAATTTCAACACAATCGGCCCAGTAGTCAATTTTAATGATTTATGAAAAAGTGGGCGTTGGTATAGAGCAACCACGCCTATTTTTAGAACTGTTCCCAAAAGTAATCAAATTTAAGTCTTATACGACCAAAATCGTCTCAAATAAAGTATTTTTATTGATTTTTGGGCTGTAAAAGAGGGTGTGGATACCCATTTTTAATATAGTTTCAGAATAGACTGAACTAAACTAAATTACCAAATTTTAGTCTAATACGATCAAAACTGTCCGAAATATAGCATTTTTATTTATTTGTGGGCGGCAAAAGGAGGTGTGGCTTTTTTATTAACCGAAATATTAACATATATTGAAAATTTGGTTGCCTTAGGTGTTACCGTTCCTGAGATCTTAAGAGACACACGCACGAACGATATTATATATATATATATATATTTTATATATATAAGGGCGGTAAAAGTAGGCGTGGCAAAATTTATATATTAAGTAACCACCACTTGGTCTCATAGAAAATATAAACCTAGTTTCATTATAAAAACATGCACAACTCATGAATTATAATTTCTAATAGTTCGACCGCGCCCATTTTTTGTGGAATTGTCAATAGTAACCATACGAACTAAATTACAAAATTTTAGTAATATACAACCGAATTCGTCTGAAATATAGCGTTTTTATTAACTAGTGGGCAAAAATGAGGGGTAAGCAATATTTTTTGTGTATTGTTCGAGATATTGGCCTCGACAACAAATATTGTAAATTTGATGCCCTTAGGTCAATTATTGCCTATGTTTACAAAAGGTGGTAGCACATGGAAAAAGTACTCAATTTGACAAGCAAACAATCTACCCAAACAAGTTAGGGGGTCAGCTAGAGTACATTGGTAGATGGGTGCTTGGGTAGAATGGCACTTTACAAAAACAAAATATACGGCATTTGCCAATCCACCCAACTACCCAAGTCAGTGTGAATACCCCTAATATGTATAACAATATTTTGAACGTGTTCGATTTTTGAAGTACAAGCAACAATCTTCTTGCTTAACTTTAAGCAGAGCTACTGTTTGTTTTTGCTTTGAGAGTGCATACTGTCTTAATAGTTAAACAATGACTCAGTAACGCAAAACTGTACCAATACATTTGATTCATGCTGATTTTTGGTTTCTTTACATGGTATCAAACTAGCATTTAACTTGCCTTGTATACCAGAAATTTCTTTGTACATCTAATTGATTGCTAACATTAACCTTGAACGGAATACAGTTTAATGTATAAAATTGGTTCATTTTTGGTAAATGCAAAAATATAGTCTTTGTTCAATAATTTTTCATATGAACTAATAATTTATTATTTAATTTAATTTGAATCAATTTATGACCACAATGAGTGCTTTATATCAGATATATTGTTTCAGAATATTTTTTTTTCATTTATTTTTCCTAAATGAAGACAACTTGCGTACAGGACAAATTGTTACTTCACCACAATACTCACCGCATTCAACAAATTTAACACATAGCGTAACGCGTTCCATTTAAAAACAGCCTGCGCTGATCAACATCTTGTTAATATAGATGTTCACATTTAAACTACGTCATGACGGAATTGCGTTAATGCATTACGCTGATACAGTAAACAGCGTTTGAGTTGGTGTATCAGCGCAGCAATTTTTGGTACGTTACCCATGTCTAGTTAAGAAGGATCCGTTTTGAACCAGTTACAAATCCGTCAAAATAATGGTCAGAACGTTAACATTAAAGGCAGTTTTGAAGTTGTTATCAAATCTGCGATTATATTTTCAATGGCTAAGGGATTCGAAATACAATTCTAAACATATTTTTAGTTTAAATATCCTCCGAATAAATCTACTTGTCAGAATTTTTAAATAATTATGATGAGTGTACAAGTTACATGTAACTATAAGATAGCCGTACACATGATATTTTCCGGAAATTTTCTAATAGCGTTAATTTTGTACTCTTTGTCAATATAGATGTAAAAGTTATTCGAATTTTTCAATGAAAAATAATAATCAATTGTTTGAAGAAATAAATGGAAGTCATCTTTGAATTCGCCAACATTGTACTCGTATGTTTGATAATATGAATATTGTTTATAAAAACCTATTGACTGATGTTAACCATGGTATAATAATATAGGTAGGAGTAACAGTTCGTGTTGCAACCATCGAATGTCAAACAAAAGAAAACTAAATAGAAAGCGTGTGTCACACAAATTAGTCGCATTTAGCGAAGTCAACTGTTTTGAAATTTCATGGAAGCGATATCTTAGTGAGCGATGTTTTTTTCTGAATGTTTTTTACTCTAAACGTCAGAAAAGTTTTAAATTATTTAATTTAATTATTATTATGTAATTATAGAAATAATTTAATTGTAAAGGTTTCTCCCAATTCAATTTTTACACAACAGTGGCCAACTGTTGACTCCGCTGAATGCGGACAATGTGTGTGCCACTCGCTCTTTATTGAGTTTTCTTTTGTTTGATATTGGATGGTCTCAGCTCGTGAGAAAATAGATAGCTGTCAAAGATACCTGCAATAATTTTATTATGATGTTAAGAAATAAATTATTTGACATATTTAGAATTTGAATAAAAATACAAATTCACAAACAATGAAAAAGTAAGAAGTTCAACTGGCCTCTCCCATATGAGTATCTACTCAATTGTGCAAGTATGGTCATGTCTGTTATCAAATAGCCCTGCAGCTATGAATCTACAATAAACCTTATTGTTCGGTTTTGAATACGAATAATTAATAAAAATGAGTCCGTCTCGAATCAAAAAAAGGACTCGTATATGAGGTTCGTTCGAGTCCGAGACGAATCCAAAGAAATGGAAATAGCGACTCGCGTTTTTGAGAGAAATTTCATACAAAAACAGATGGTTCAGTTTCGGGCCCAAAACGGAAAAAGTTTTTGAGAAAATATGCCTAGAAGCAAGTCCATATCGAATTCAAAATGGATCCGTATGACACACTGGGATACTACCTACTTCTACTTTGGCTTTTTTATACTTCCATTCACTTGGAATATAATCAATTTTAAAACAACTAAAAAAATTATATTTCCAATATAAAATCATGTTAGTTTCTAAGGCATAAGCATTAAGGTGGATCAAAAAAAAATCTTTTGTCGACACTTAAATTCTGGGAGCTGGATTTAAAAATATCTTAAATCCAAAAGAATATTGGCATTGGTGTAACCGTCTGCCAGCAATTTGGATTTTAAAAAATCACTTTTTTTCTTTTTTTTTTTTTAAAAATCAAAGAACCAAGGCCTGAAAGTCCTTTCCGGACTTTGACCTGAAAGGAAAGGGATAGATTATTTAGAGGAATTGATTGGAACCATAAGTGAATTATTGATTAGGCGAAACAACCGTGAAAGACAATTAAAATTGCTTTTAACCGAGGCTGTTATTATGCCTTAACCTCCTTACCTTTAGTTCCTTACCTTTAATTCCACATTTTTTACAATTTATGTGTGGGTTTTAAGTTTTCCATAATTCTTAAATGTAGTAAAGAAAAAATAAAGTGAAAAAACCATACCCGATCCCGGAATCGAACCAGGGACCTCTGGGTTGATAGTATAGCGCACTTTCCACTAGACTACAAAGGCCAACCTTTTCGTAAAAAATCAACGTTTTTTCGCCGTAAGCTTTTATCAAGCTGAAACACCTACCCAAAAGTGGGATGAAAATTAAAGGCATCTAGGGCCCCAAAATTTTAAATATGAAGATTGTTAGACTCAAGAATTTTTTTAGGCAACAAAGTTCAGATTTCGTTCAAAGTTTTGGGTATTTTTTTGTTATATACTTCAGATTTTCCTTGCCATTCCCAAAATACCGAAAGGTTCGTGCACCTTCTAAGCCATTCGTGTGCAACTGTAACAGAAGAGCAATGTATTGCTCACAGTTTGAATCACGAAAAGATTTTTTGGAACATTTCAAGAATAGCGACAACTCTAATTTTTAATTTTTTTTTTGCAGGACATATGGATTTTGGACTATTAAATCCAAATCTGAAAGAAATACAGGCCATTCGCAATTGGTTTCGCAAAGTTATAGGTTTCCAAATCTGGAAAAAATGGCCTACAAATCTTGCTATTTTTTTAAATTTTTCAACAAAACTACACTTTATGGGTATCATAAGAAAGGCAATGAAAGTGCCTATTCAACAAGGTATCAAACATGAAAATCCATGCATAACTTTTAAAGATATTAACATTTTTAGTGTAGTGCTTTTGTAAAAGGGAAACCACTAGTTTTTCAGACAAATTGTAAATATAAGCAGGGCCTTTCATAGCCCACGAGGGGCCCGGAGCACGAACTTTTTGGGGGCCGTCTTAGACCAGATAAAATTGAATCAATAATTACAAAAAAACATTGACTCTATAATATTTTTCCATTTCAGACGGGAACGTCGATGAGCCTAGGTATTTTAGTCTCTATCTAAGTAGGGCGGGGCATGTGCTCCAGCGTCTCCACTGTGCCCGGTTCCTTGCACTTCCTGCAGTTGTCATCCGTGGTGATGCCAAGCTTCCCCGCGTGGGCTGCCGTCATGCAGTGGCCAGTGAGCTTGCCCACAATGCTGTGTCCTTGCGGTGTCCTGCAATCTTTGCGAGGGCGTGCCAAGATGAACAGAGTTCGTTTTTCGCATTGTGCATTGCACATGATTTTCGAGATTTTGCACGATGTCGTATCTCTCCATCTACGATTCGCTGCTTGTGTGGCTCTTCTTTCGAGGTTCCTGTACAACTCTTGTAGCGGAGTAAGTACATGTTCTGCGAGTTCTGATTCCAGCCCAGCGCCTTCCTTTGCTAAACCATCTGCCATCTCGTTTCCCTCAATGCCCTGGTGGCTAGGGACACAGTAGACGCTCACTCTTTTTGAAGCGCATAGTGCATCTAGTGCATCTCTGCCAGCCATGACACTTTTGGACTTGATGCTAGCGGAGCGCATGGATTCGATCGCCGCTTGACTGTACTGCATGGACTGTGTTGTGTGTCCTTATGGCAAATATTTCCGCCAGGAAGATACTGCAGTGGTTCGGCAGTTTATATGGCTGCCTTATATTAGGCTCTGCACAATACACAGCCGCACCTACCCCCGTAGGAATTTTGGAGCCGTCTGTAAATATGTTGACCGCCTACTGTGCTTGTTCTATACCTTTGCACCAGTCATTTGGTCCCAGAAGAGTTCGTGCTTTGGAATTGACTATCGTGCGAGGTACCATGTAGTCCGTGCTACTAAGTAGATCCTTTCCGATTGTACAATGTCCAAAATTTTGAATGCGCATGTTGCCTGCCGCCGTAAAGCGTTGTGCCGTTTTTCCGGCTATGAGTTTTGCGTGTATGTCCAGGGGGTCCATACTTAGAATGGTTTCAAGCGCTTTAGTTGGAGTTGACTTCAGTGCCCCCTTGATGCATAGCGCTGCCTGCCACTGAGTTTTCTCCAAGTGCCTGAGGAATGTTAATTTGTTCACAGCCGGCCACCACACAATAATCCCATAGAGTAGAAAAGGACGCACTACCGTTACATAGATCCAGTGCATCAGAAAGGGTGAGAGACCCCAGGTACTGCCTAGCATCTTCTTGGATGTGTATAGCGCAATGGTGGATTTCTTCACCCTTTCTACTACGTTAGTTTTCCATGACAACTGTCCAGGACAACTCCTAGATATTTTGTGTGAGTTTTCGGTATGAGACGTATATCGTTCAATTTCGGTGGTATCCTTTGTGGTATCTTGTACCTTTTCGTGAACAGAACCAGATCCGTTTTCTCTGCGTTAATACTAAGACCGACTGAATTTGACCATCTAAGTACATCTTTGAGTGTACTCTCCATTATGGAGCTTACTGTTGATAGACATTTCCCTACTATAATTATGCTTATGTCGTCTGCATAGGCAGTTATCCTCGGGGCTCTACCTGCGAACTTTTTGAGTAGTTCATTAACGACAATATTCCATAGTAGTGGCGAGAGGACCCCTCCCTAGGGTGTCCCACTGCGAGCTTCCCTTACCATGGATTTAGTGCCCCACTCAGCCCGCACCTTTCTGCAGCTTAGAAACTTGTCTAGCCATAGGTTTATTGCTGGTGGTGTCTCTATTGCACGTAATCCACCAAGGATTGTGGTGGTTGATACATTGTTGCATGCACCTGAGATGTCTAGAAACGCCCCAAGTGCGTATTCCTTGTGATGGAGGGCTTTTTCTAGGGTTGCTACTAGGGAATGTAGTGCCGTTTCAACCGATTTCCCTTTCGTATATGCGTGTTGGTTGGTTGATAACTGGATTGAATTGTTTCTTAGGTGCAAGTCAATCAGTTTCTCAAGCGTTTTGAGTACAAAGGAGGTCAGACTTAAAAATACTTAAATTTTTGATCGAAATCTGAATGCTGTTGCACTAAAAAAATTCTCAAATCTAACAAATCTTTCAATTCACAACTTTGGGGCTCCAGATACCCTTAAGTTGCACCCAACTTTGGGGTAATTATTTCAGCTTGATAAAAACTTACGGTGAAAAAGCATTGATTTTTGGTGAAAAAGTGATTTTTTTATTCAAAACAGCAGACGGTCAAACCTATTTCAATATCTTTTTGGATCTAATATATACTTGAATGCAACTTCCAGAATATGAGTGTCGAAAAAAGTTTTTTCCGCCTGAAGAAAATGATACACCTTAATAAGCATGTGCGGGTCCAGGATGTATGACTTGCTGCTATTTTTTCATTTAATTCAACAAAACGAAAAGATACTCACTCTACCCATTAAAACCCAATAATATAGAATTGTTCATTTTCCTCTCATTTGCAGTAATTATTGGCATTACTTTCTCATCATAAGCTAGTGTAAAAATAATGTTAATCAGCTGCATGAGTCATTGTCAGGTTATTTTATTTTTTTTTTTAGTTTTTCTCTTATTCAAAGAATGTGGTTTTCTGCAATCGAAGATTGTGCAATAATTGTGCTCAACAACGTCACAAAATATGCAAATGACTATAACTATGACTATTTATAATCTATCATTTTTCTATAGTTTTATTATTCCAATCAATTCAGTGTTCTTCTATTAATTATTTTTTATGTATTTGCAAAAGCTTTTTTTTTTTTTGTGTAAATTATCTGAAGATATGTGCCCTTTAAGACGTATCGAAAAAAAAAATGTTAATGCCACCGCCTCATATCAACTGTTATGTCGAAAAAATGGCGGAAGTGTAAAAATGTTATTTTTATGGGCGTGGTAAAAACATCGGAATCAGTTTTTGTATATAACTCGATGGCTTGTGGTCCTATTATTAAGTTTTATATATCGCTGAAAAGGTCATGGCAAGGGCTATAATTTTTTATTTAAGTTCTTTGAACTGCAAGGTCATCTTTTCCTGGTACTCAACATCATTTTCTTAAATTAAAAATGATGCTGAATTGAAGCTTTTGAAAAATATTCAACTTTTGCGAAAAAAATATTAACTTTTCTTTATAAGCAAAAAAGTTGTATTGGTTTTAAGTTTCATATTCATTTTCATATATGAAAGTAAAATACAAATTATGAAAATAAGAGTATAAAAATAAGAAGAAGAGCTAAGAATATAATAAAAATTTAAGTTTAGAGACTGAAAGAAAAATAAAAAGAAAAGATATTACATGGAAAAAGTGAGTTACAAGAAGTATTTAAATCTTAAATGCTTATGTACTTTGATTAATCAATACATAATTAATACATAACATATACGGGGTCTTTCAAGTTTCAGTTTCTTTTTGAAATTCAAATGAAGCACACATTTTGAATGGAAAATCATCATCTCTTAATTGATACTAGAATCGCCTCTGGTCGAAAATCGACCAACTGTCTGTAAAACAGAAAACAAAAATGAACACTAACTTATGCTTGGTTTTCACTTTGTCACTTTTAGTGGTCAGTTGTTGTCAATCAAATTGAAAATCACAACATGTTGACATTTTTTCTATAATTGGCAATCTTGAAAAATTAAAACAAATAAATTATTAAGTGGAGGTATGCAGAAAATCTTCAAGAGTTTTATAAGGTGATATTTCAGATGATATAATTTTGTGTCGTCATAAAAATAACATAGTGAAAACCAAGCATTAGTGTATGTTAAGGCACAGTAGCGTAGATTTGAGAAAACATAACATTAAAGATGCATAGCGTAGATGACAGTACTCGTTTGCCATTTTTGAAGCGGTAAAGTTTGTGAACTTGAGCCCAAGCATAAATCATTTACTATTATAGCATAAAAATTAACACAAACTTTGTCATTACTAAGCTTTATGCTTAGTTTTCACTATGTCATTTTCAGCTGTCAGTTGTTGTCAATCAAATTGAAAATAACAACATGTTGTCATTTTTTCTAACTTTGGCAATCTTGGAAAAATAAAAACAAATAAATTATTAAATGGAGCTATGCAGAAAATGTTCTAGAGTTTTATTAAGGTGATATTTCAGGTGACAAACATTTGTGTCATCATAAAAATGACATAGTGAAAACCAAGCCTTATTGGAAGAACTGCTTTGCAAAGATTTCTCCAACGGAGTTTATATCCCTCCCTAATGAATATCGAGAAGGAGTAAAATATATGAGCTGGCTCTATTATTATTCCTACCAACATTTCTTCCAAACATATTCACCCCTTTCAATCAACCTTTAAGGACCCGTACGAGAAACTCAATAAATGAAGAAAATTGCCAAAAATTGTTCATAGATGTTATTACTCTTGGAGTGATCCTTAGAAAAGTCAAATGTATACGAAGGTCCTATTATGTATTCATCCTAAATATTTCTTTTAAACACCTTATAGCTTCTCTCATAGTTTAGCATTTTTCAAAACAAAATAGATTTTTTTTTTTAACGCCCATATTTCGGATCAGTCCAAATTTGTTTCTTCTCATGTGTGCAACAGTACCTTTTGAGTGCTAAATGATTTGTTTCCCTCCATTTAAAATAAATACTAAAAATGTACGACAGCTTTCGTTCTTCATGATATAAAAATATATATTTATGCTTATTGTAGGGTATCCGTAAGAGATGGCAAAAAATTTCTGAGGAATTTTTTGTACATCTCATCAATGTCTAAAATTCCCTTTAACATAATTTTTTCAATCTCTTACAGTTAAGCTTTTATTTAATAAATGCTCTTTTTACGCTCATATTTTAGGTCAAAGGTCACCAATATAAAATATAATCATACTGTGCAGTCATATCTTTCATTTGATACCTCATTTACCATTCTACCTATTCCTAGCCCTGAGATTCCTTACTAAAAATAATACAAACTTTCAACGTTAATATTTCTGGTCAGAAGTCATAAATTTAAAATCTAAAATGATTCTGCACATAAAGGGCGCAATATCTTTCGAATGATATAAGTTTCATTGCCCTTATTCAAAAATTAATATCGAAAAGTGTACGACAACATTTGATGTTTGCCTATTAATATATACTAGTATCGCATGTGGTCGATATTCGACCAAATTTCTGAAATTTCAATTGTTTTTTGTCATTCTGAGGCGTTGACCTTGCCTTAAAAATATGTGCTGTACTAAGAAAATCTTAAGTTTCAATACAAAAATACGTTGTACTGAGAAAGGTTATATTATCCCAGCAAAAAAAGTGCTTCCAAAAGAAGGTAAAGTGGAAGGGAAAGTCTTGAATTCCATCCCTTCCACTTTCATATCCAGAAGGCATTCTTTTAACATATGCATGTCATTGGGAGGAATGCTTTCCTTAGTCTTCTCTAGAAGTGCTTCCAGAATTTTTTCAATGAAAGATTTCTTTGAGCCCTTAAATGAAAGGATTCTAGTATCCCACGGAAAATATCCCTTTTCCCGATTTTTCTCGCGATTTTAGTGTTGGAAATGGGAAGTGTTTGTGTTTTGTTGGGGATTTAAAAAAAAATCCACGTAAAATATCCCTTTTCCCGATTTTCACGGCCTTTTGGTGTTTGAAGTAGGAAGTGGTTGCGTCTTGTTGGAGGTTTGAAAAATCCCACGGAAAATAAAAAAAATACCTGAAAAAATAGTTTAAATTAAATGCTATTTGAATGTCTTTGCGAAGTGGTTTATGACAATGCTTCTTGAAAGCACTTCTTGATAAGGCTTAGAAGAAGCACAATTGGATCTAAAGAATGTCTTCTGGAATCAGTGTCCCTAAGAATGCATGTCACAGTTGTAACAAAAATTTTGCTGGGATCGAGATATCGTCATAACTTTGATGACAAAATAAAGGGAATTTTTCAAAATTTACTTTTTGTTAGAAATTTCACTATCACAATATATATTCACACTTGTTACATAAAAAATACTTATTGTAGGGTATCCGTAAGAGGTAGCACAAAATGTTTTTTGTACATTTTATCAATGTCTAAAAATCCCTCTTACACCATGTTTTTTGATCTCTTAGGTTGCAAACAGAGTGAACGCCGAATCGGACAGGCAGGCAGACAGGCGCAGGCAAACTATGTGATCGGCTTGGCTCTATTTCTATCTCGATTCTTTGCAGATGCCTGCGCCTGTCTGCCTGCCTGTCTGAATCGGCGTTCACTCTGTCCGCAACCTTACAGTTTAGCCTTTATTATATAAATGCTCTTTTTACGCTCGTATTTTAGGTCGAAAGTCACCAATCAAAAATACAATCATGTTTTGCAGCCAGACTTTTCATCTGATACCTCGTTCACTAATCTACCTCTTCCCAGCCCTGAGATTCCTTACTAAAATTAGTTTAAACTTTCAGCGTTAATATTTCGGGTCAGAGGTCATACATTTAAAATCTAAAATGATTTTGCACACATAGGGCGCATACTTTTCGAATGATATAAGTTTCATTGCCCTTATTCTAAAATTAATATCGAAAAAGTGTACGACAACATTTGATGTTTGCCTATTAATATATAAGATGATTTGATGTATAGGTAGGCTTGCCATAATTTAAAGAACAAAATTCCGGACATTTAACCGTTTTTTTTTTTTTTGAGGGGGGAATGTTATTTTGCTCAAAACTTTTTTATTTGTTAGTATTTATTTTAAAAAATATTTCAAAATAAAAAATTAATAAAATGAATTTTAAAAAGTAACAATTCAACAAAACATCAATATTTAAAAAAAGGAACTTAAATTATTTTTTCACTAAATAGGTGTCAAATGTAAGGCTACTAAGTTGCCCACATTTATTCTAGAGCCGTTTCTTTGTTTGGGTCCGAAAACCACTCGTATTTTTCGGATGAAATCACCTTTTTTATGAACTGCGCATCTACTTTAATTTTGTCGCAGAAAGCAGAGCAGTCTTCGTAACTATTAATTTTAATATTCAGGAGAGCTGCAACAACAGATATTCTCAACCGACCACGATCCGGAGTCCATAGATGTTTCATAAGTAAAATGTTCGTTCCACGACGACAAATGTTCCTGGGATGCACGTTATAAATTCAATAACCATTAATAAATTTGTTAAGCTCACATTTATTTCTCGCGCTAATTTACTAATTCTCATCCATTTATTTTCGCATGATACTTTTTGACAATTTTCACTGAGCTTTTCGTTCGCTAAAGTGAACTTTTCATCTGCATCTATTTCATATGCTGTTATATGCGAGTGGTGTTTCATAAATGAAATAGTTTTTTTTCAATATCATCCCAAATAATACTTTTTTCAACAATACCCACTGAAATTGCAAAACTTCTTTAAAATTGTCTTGCCACTAAGCTAGATACTTCAGTGCAACATTATAAAAACGCAAGATATTTTCTTTAAAAACAACCTCATTTGGATTGGAGCATTTACGCATGAATTGAAGCCAACGTTTTTTTGCAGCAAATGGTATAAACGCTTATACCATCCTGCGGTGTTCAATTTTCTTTATAGTTATTGTAAATAATAGCAGTGTTAAGTATAGCAGTTTGAAAAATATTTGAATGTTTTTTAATTTATTTATTTATTTATTTATTTATTTATTTATTTATTTATTTATTTATTGGCCAACCAAGGCAATTTACTTATTCTAACAGGTTTTTACAAATTTATTTACTTATTCTAACAGGTATTTATTTTTTATTTTTTTATTTTTTATATATTTTTTTTTCCTTTTCTCCCCCTTCCTTGTTTTGGTGTTCAAAGATGTTCAATTCGAAGTGGGCGTAATCCGCCCACCTAATTGACATTATTTCACGAACACGCCAAAAAGGAAAGGAAAGAGGAGAAGAAAAAAAAGAGAATTCAGAGGTTGGGTTGATTAGGCAGAGAAAGAGACTTGTATAGAGAACGCTTAAATAAGAATTTGGACATAGAAGGTGAGTAGTGGTCGGATATATTATTAAATTTTCTACAGCAACGGTTGATGGGTTCATTACTGGCATATGCAGTATGATGCCGATATTCAGTTAACAGCCGAGTATGCCTTATACGTCTTAAAGGGTCATTGAGGGTAATCTTGTTAGAGATATATTCGCAGTTAGTTACACCGCTCAGAACATCGAAAGTAAAGCATGTATCCAGTACCGTTCTTCTTGTTGATAGCGGTGTCCAATTTAATAGGGTGAGTCTGCGTTCATATGGTGGAAGGCTTCCATAATCGCGGGGGTTATAAGTTTCTCTCAAAGCGAATAGTAAGAACTGTTTTTGAATGGATTCGATTCTATCACAATGGGATCCAAAAACTGGATTCCAAATTATGCAGCCATATTCGAGTATTGGGCGCACTATTGCACAGTACAGGGATGTAGTGACCCATACATTCTTGAATTCGTATGCTCGTCTTTTAATAAAACCGAGCAGTTTACTGGCCCTGGATACAATCTTATCATAGTGTAAATTAAAGCGCAGTTTGTTGTCCAAGACCACTCCAAGATCAACTATATAATTGACCCTGTTAAGTTCATTATTATTAAGGCGGTATTTGTGATTTACAACTTGGTTTCTACGGGAAAAACTTATCACGCTACACATTTTTACATTGAGGTTGAGTTTATTTTGGGTACACCAGGTCTCAAAATATGAGAGTTTTAACTGTAAGAAAGTTACATCTTCCTGCGATCCAATTACGTGGTACAATTTTAAGTCGTCCGCATACATAAGATGTGGAATATCCTTCAACACCATGGACAAGTCGGATATGAAGATATTGAAGAGAAGAGGACCAAGGTGACTACCTTGCGGTACTCCAGAGGAGACTTCAATTTTCTTCGAAACAATTCCTTGAAATTTAACATATTGGGATCTACCATGGAGATAAGTTGATAGCCAACTAAGTAAAGATCCAGAGAAACCAAATTTTTCTAATTTATGTATTAAGATGCCGTGATCAACACGATCAAAAGCTTTACTGAAATCAGTGTAAATAGCGTCTACTAGGTATCCTTTCTCCATCTTGCATAAAACGTCAGAAACCATTATCATGAGGTTAGTGGTTGTGGACCTTCCTTTTCGAAACCCGTGCTGCTGCTCGTTTAGTCTCTGGTTGATAAGGTACGTTAGCTTTTCGCAAATAATTTTTTCAAATAGCTTTGGGACGGCCGACAAAATTGCTATGCCTCTATAGTTTTCAACTGAACTTTTTTGACCGTTTTTATATATTGGTATTAGGTGGGAAGTTTTCCAAAAAGAGGGAAACACTCCAAGAGACAGTGATTTGTTAAATATAATATATAAGGGCACAAGTAGTTGGTCTAAGCATCGCACCAATAACTTTGGGGGAATTAGGTCTGGTACAGGTCCCTTGGATGCATCTAAATCCTTTATTTCTTAGGCCAAATTCCGGACAAAATCGCAATTCCGGACAAATTCCGGACAGGGTTGAAAATTCCGGACGTATGGCAAGCCTATGTATAGGGTTTTTTCCCCAGTGCAATTCTACAGATGCTGATTCTTTTTGTATTATTTCGATCGCATTAATGCATATTTGGGCTTACCCCAGAATGGGAGTACCAGATAGGGGTGGGTGTACGTGTTTTTAACGTTGGAAATAAAAAATAATAGGAGCAGGTCATTCATTTGACTCCTCTAAGACATGAACTATTTTCACATTATTCTTTTTTGTGTTTTTGTTGGGGGAAATTTGGGTGGCAAATATGAATGCGACTTTGGATAGAATTGTTAGGGATTAAAAATTTATAGAACTGGGCCTTATATTTGGCACTTCTAGAAGTCATACCGGCCATGTGAAATTATCCCCATTTGGGGCTTTTATAAGCTAGTGCAAAAATCGTATTGGAATGAGGGAATGAGTTTCTATCGTTTCAAAAACTTTGTAAAATGCAAAATTATATGAGTTAAAATCAGAAATACAGAAAGCATAGCATAAGTGAAAACTATTAAAAAGGGATAAAAAACATTTGATCACAATGAACATTTAACAAAAGACTGCTTTTTTATCTTCTCGAATGGGAAAATCATATTTAATTTTTAATCGTACGTCTTAATAATATGGATCAAAATTAGCTATAGCAAACCCTTAATTAAGTCAAGTTGTTATTGCTTACAACTCATTCGATCAGTTACAGTTCTCTAGCACGGCTGTACAATGGGTTAAAGTGTTTTCACTGTCAAATTGCAATATGAGGTTAGTTTTATACTAATTCATGAAAAGTTACTAAAATTAAATTGTTGCACAGAAACCACGCTCTAGATTCTTAAAATGAGTAAATTGAAAGGTTTTTTATTCAAACCAGTCATAATACTAATAATAAGATCCCTAATGCTTATATCCAGCCCACCAGCTTTTCGGGGGACAATCACAAGTCTTTCTTAATTTCGCTCATTCTATCCATCCTCTTTCATTCGATTCTTTTCTGCCTTCTTAATATCTTATGCTATGTTCACACTGAGAGCTAAATGCGAATTTAAAGCATTTACTATATATATTTGTCCCTGTTACTCCTACAACGAGTAAAGGGCCGTTCGTAAATGCACATTTAGCTCTCAGTGTGAACAAAGCATTAGACTGTCTATCTTAAATTTTTACATTTTATAGACTTAGGGCCAATTTTTCAGTGCAAGCTTAAGCACTAGTCAAATTAAACTGAGGTTAACTCACCAAAATTTGACGTTTAAACTCGGTTTAGGCAAAAAAGAAACACATTAAGGGTTTTCATGCAAATGGGCAATACCCTTATAAATGGTATAAACCTTATAAGTTTATCAGCCTTATAAATGAACTGTCAAAATTCGTATGAAAAAGCTTTTGCACAAACCAGATAAATTTGCTCTTCGATTAAGGTGAGCAAACGAGGTGGCAAACTTATATGATCAATCAGCTGTTTTCTTTTTTGAAGGAAAAGTTATAATTTGAGCAAAACTAATAAAGATTTAATTCTAAAAATTTCAGAAAACAAGCAAACAATCCGAAAAGCGTCCCCGTTTAAATGGAACGCATCGCTGACAGATCGCAAAGCTGACTTATATGCTGCAAATGCACAATCGACTTTAAGGGCTGTTCATACAACCTGTCTGATAAAAATAACTAATTGCCCAAATTAGAAGCCTGCCACTTTGCATGAAAACCCTTATTATATGATCATTTAAGTCAATATAACTTCAACGAATACTAAAATATCTAGTTAAACCGAGTTTAAACATCCAATTTTGGTGATTTAATCCCAGTTTAATTTGACTACAGTTTGAGCTCGCACTGAAAAATTGGCCCTTAGAAGCTATATTTTGTGACATATTTCATTTAATTATAATTTTAAACAACTTTCCAGTAGTTTTGCGGACCTACTTCTTGGTATGCGAATTCATATACCCGCAGTGGAAGGGGCATGCCCTTCGCCTATCCACTCACGACGTATTTTCCACGTCCTTTTAACACAGCCATTTCATTGACAGGGTGTCCCAATGGGCATTCAAATTCCCTTTCCGCAAGGGGCAGGCGAATTCTTAAGTCCTAATGTGCTTTCTTTGTCTCAAAAAAATCAAATTTTGTCACTTTTTTATCACTTTTAAGAGAACCTTACCTTAAACTTTACATCCAAATCGCTACAAAAAAATCACTTTCTTGTAAACATTTTTATTAACCGCTTCAATTTGTATCACGAAAATGATAAGCTAGACACGAGAAGCGATACTTTTTTGAATACGAAATTCTATTGCTTCTCGTGACTTGCTTCAATACTAAAACAATTTTAAGAAATATACTTACTTTTTTTTCGCAAATGCGGAAGAGCTGGAAAAGTTTTGAAACACAATATAAAATCATATAAAGTACATTGATCGTGCAAACAAGTACATTTTACTTGTGTCAAAAAGTAAAGAATTTTGTTTATTGATTGTGATAATTTTATTTTTGTAAGCACATCAATTGAAACACGTTTTGTTTTGTTTTTGCTGTTTTTTTTTTCTTTTGCTGTTTTTGTGGTTTTGCTTCTGCAACACGCTCGCATAAAAATGATCAACTTGTCACATATGAAACATTACAAAAGAAATCAATATTTACGATGAATACGAAATGAAGTGGATGATTCAGTTCGGTAACGATTTTTCTTTTTATTTGCAATGTTTTATTTATTGTTGTTGTTCTTTTTTTTAAGAATTATATTAATGTTTTCTTTACACTCTGTGCATAAATATTGTTGTGCCTGAACCTGAAACTGGTTTAGAGAATTTATATGTATTGTTTATTTAATTTTTCCTGTTGTTTTTCCTTAACCCGCAACACACACATAAACATTTTTTTTTTACAAAAAAAATTGAAAACTATTCAGCAAATGCTTCAAACTAAAATGAGCAGATTTTAAGTGTTTTTATTTGCTTTGCCTTAAGGTAACTTCAGTATGATTCGGGTTAAAATTGAATTTTGATCCATAGGACTTGTTGTTAGCCAAAGTAATTTTTACTTTCTTTATTTTTTCTATACTTTTATTTATTTATTTTTTACATATTCGAAAAGTTTGCAAGTATGAAAAACAATTGCTTATTTTTTATGTATTTTTAAAAATAATCTTCTTCGTGTTAACTAAAAGCACGTAGTATTTTTATCGAATGACAACCGTCGGGTTTACGCGTTTCAACGTATTTGAAATTTTCAGCACCATTTTAATTCGTTCACTTTCGGTTTTATTTTATTTTAATTTTTTCTGCTCTCACCCACCTACATCTTTCACACTGTTTTGATATTTATTTTTTAAATTATTTTGTTTAAGATTCACTGCTTAGTTTGTTACAATTAATTATGTTAACATTTCGCAGCTGGCGTTTGTAGACACTGCAAATTAACAGCACTTGGCTCTGTTGCTCATTTATTTTCCTTGACAGTTTCGCTGGCATGCAGTAAAGTATATTTTTAACAATGAAAACATTTTTATTTTGAAGCTACACAAATAAACCAATAAATATATTTTTTGGAATATTTTTTTTTCTTATGTTTACATAAAATAAATAAACAAGCGTTGTTTATGTTATAAGCAGCATTGGCTTAAATTCTCTCAAACTCTCACTGTTGCTCACCTGCAACCGCACTATTCGCCAATTTACCGCAAGAGGAGTCCGCAAAAAAAATTCTTAAGGGGTCTTTTCAAGCAGCAAGTTAAAACATAGTCCCTTTTTTTCTTACAAACTATTTCTTACCATCACTTACCAAAAAAATGGTTTTTGCGCTCCAATCCAGATTATAGGAGTAAATTTGATAATCCAAGTATGCAGTTATAATATTCTCTACCACACGTTTGACGCCCACTAGTCTCATGTCAAGTTTATTTTCACCGTTACACCGTATAATTTGTCAAAAAAAAATGTATACACAATTTATTTGGAGCTCTGTATTAAAAAACCCCTTAAAAAATCTGAAACTATTTATAATTTTATATACGAGTAACACTTTTCGCCATAATTATATACAGTTTAAGACATATACAAAAATACTTACTTGATGGTTGTTTACTTTTTAAATTTTTTGAATTTTTTCGAACATAAATGTATCGTCGCTACGCCTACAAAAACGATCATGTGATTTTTGTCAATTCTTTTTATTGCATATTTAATTAACACAATCTATGGCCCATATTTTAGCGTTTGTCGTTTTTTAGATCTTTTTTGGTTTAGAAGGTGATCAAAATAGCTACAGTTCACAACGAAAGTCGGGCAGGCATTTCTTCGCACTTTCGCATTAATTTCAGAAATGAAAATGTATGAAAAATATTGCAATATATATTTTTTCAAAACGTTATTTTTTGGTGAACAAAAACATAATTAAAAAATTAGAACATAACGGTGAAACAAATTTAAATCGAAACAAACCTATAAAAACGAACTCACATTGAAAGTCGGACAAGTAAAGAAAAAATGCAAATTGTGGCCCTTAAACCATTATTCCTGCTTACAAATTTTTACTACTGTTGGAATAACTTCAGTCAAACGCAAAACTTAAAAAAATAAACATTTCTCGAAGTGAATCAATCAACACTGGCAGAAAGACAGATCGTGATAGATTATTATTTGAAATGAAAATCCGAGCGACAAATTTCACAAATCGCCTTAAAAAGTAAATCAACAGTGCACGATATAATCAAGCATTATATACAAGATAATAGAATATGCAATAAAGAACGTACAGTAGCTAACAATAAACTTAGCTCCAAATATGAAAAGTATTTTTAAAGAGGTCATGTTAAAACTCAAGGTCATGTTAAAACTCAATTTGAAAAAGAGTGTACACTCAGAAACAATTTGAAGAGTTTTGAGAAAAAAATGTTTAAGTTGAGGAGTAGCACGAAAAAGGCACTGTATTAGAAAGTGAAATGTAATAGAACGCCCTAATTTCGTGCATGAGCAGATGACCAAAGACTTTCTATTCTGGAGCAAGGTTAATAAAACAGAAAACATTAAGATCTTTAGCACTTTTAAACAATAAACTTTTAGTACAGGTTTTGTTTACCGATGAGAGTTTATTTAATTTATATGGCTCAGATGGAAAGCGAAAACCGAATGAAGAATTTTGCAAAAAAAATTCTTAACATACAATTAAGCATGGTAGAGGATCAGTCATGGTTTGGGGATGCGTCTGATGTTTGAAGGATTAATTTTATTTAAGGTATAATGGACAAAAATATGTTCCTTGACATTGCGGGTAAATAAGGAATTGCAGACAATTTTTAGTTTTGCCAAGACAATGACCTGAAACATGCAACGCTCTCGGTAAAGAATTGTGTGCTTAATATTTGTCCAAATGTCATAAAAGCAACCGCCAAAGGCCCAGATTAAAATGTTATAGAACATCTATGAGATGAACTTGAACCCTGAGTGCAGTATCAGAGATGGGCAACTAAAGATCGAATCCTAAAAAAAATGTATCCAAAGTGAAGAGTGGAATCAGATTGGAGCTGAAGTTTTTAAAAATTTGCTTGCACCCATTTCAAAAAGGCTGCAGGCAGTCATATAAGAAAAAGGATTGGCAACAAAATATTAAATTCTTAGTTTTAACATTGAATTCCTTACCTGCCAGACTTTCGATGTGAGCTCGTTTTTAAAGCTTTGGTTTGATTTAATTTTGTTTTACCGTTATGCTCTAATTTTTTAACTATGTTCCTGTTTAATTTTGCCCACCAATAAAGAACGTTTTGAAAAAAATATTTACTCCAAGTTTCTTCTTACATTTTCATTTCTGAAACCAATGCGAAAGTGCTAAGAAATCCCAGCCCGACTTTCGTTGTGAGCCACTGTATGTATGTGTTCGCAGCAAAGAAGTAAAATATAAGGAAGTGGTGTAATAGCAGAAAAGTGTGGTATTTTCTATATTGGTGTTGGTTCGCACAAATACAGAAACAATCACAAAGGGCCGTATTCGGTTGTATCGTAAAAGAAGGCCCAAACTGTTAAAGTTTGTTCTTATGCATTAAAATTTTAGAAACACTTCAAGAATAGCAACAACTCTAATTATTTAAAAAATTTTTGATCGCTCGCAATTGGCTTAGAAGTTATAGGCATCTAACGTTGGAAAAAGTGGACTAAAAATTTAGCTGATTTTTTAAGTTTTCCAACAAAACTAAACTTTATGGGTATCAAAAGAGAGATAAAACAAGTATCTATTCAACAAGATATCAAACATAAAAATACATGCATTTAAGATACAACCTTTTTTTTCTTAAAATCGCGAGGTTTTTCCAAATTTAATAAAAAAAAATAAATGTATCAAAAGGAGGCCTTCGGATGCTGCTTAGGGTTTACAAACCTCAGTAAGTACCACACAGGCTTCTCTGTCTACAGCAGTTCTGAATATAGTTATCTTTTTAATAATTCTCTTTTTAATGTATTGCTTTCGTAAAAGAGAAACCACTAGTCTTTCAGACAAATTCTAATTATAAAAAATTATATCTTAATGAATTCTTATGGAATTCTAAATTTGACACATCGTTGAATAGATACGCACATTACCTTTGTTTTAATACCCATAAAACTTAGTTTTGTTGAAAAACTAGAAAAACTGCAAGATTTTTAGGTAATTTTTTTTTATATGAAGGCCTATAAATTCTAAACTTCAACTTTAATTACAAATTAAATTAGGTTAATTTTTTAAAATCCTTATTTTTTTGGGTGTTTCTGCCTAGTTGTTGTATAAAAATCAGAAAAATTTAACAAACAGGTACTAAATCTGATTCACTATGCTGAAAACAAGAGCGCCCCAAACATGTATTCAACTGCGAAAAATGACTGCGCCCCTGAAGCAGTGTTTGCGTTTTGACATATGTGGTTTGATCAAACTGGCGGAAAATCGACGGGGTCTAAATTGCATTTTTAAACCATTTTTAATAAGAAATATATACATTTCTAACACAAATAAGTTAAAAAAATATCGTTAGAAACTAAATAAAGCACTTTTGTTAAAAGAATTTAAACCGTATGGACATATTTACCTGTGGAACGAATGCGCATTGTTTTTAAGTTTTCTGGAACTTTTACAATTCTTAACCGCACAACTCATATTGCATTTGTTTAAGTGGTTTTTTTCTTTAATTTTGTTGCTTTTTAAGCAGTGAAAAATGCTTAAAATTGAATTATTTTCAACTATTTTGCTGAGGAGTCTTCCAATCAGATGCCAGGGTTCTCAAAAATGTCAAAAAACACACTCTTTCTCGCTCGCACAATTTACGAATGGTGCGACAGTTCACGTACAGTGTATGTGTAAGCAACACCATTTCCTTATATTTTACTTCTTTGGTTCGCAGTAATAGAAATGCTCTGAAAAATATCAGTTCTTATGCTCTCCTGAAAAGTTGCTGAAAAATACATTAACATTTTTGTAGGCGCAGCGACGATGTATTTTTTTACAATATAAATTTGTATTTGTTTATGTTTTGATTTAATAATTTTCATTCGAGTATATTTTTATGTTTCGTTTGTAAGCTTATATGCGTTCATGACATAAATACACAAATAAATATAAATGTTGAGCTAGTTATTAAAATATCATATTTAGTATTTAAATTTTTGAGTATTTGTATTTGTTTATACCCTCGCGAGTAACTGCGTCGCGATGTATCTGAATACATCGAAGAATACGATGTATTTAAATACATCGAAGAATAGCACAAGCAATTTTTTCCAGAGTTTTATTTTGATTCAACCAAAAAAATCTTTTAATTTCGCATTTCTGCCTTTTTCCCCGCGCCATTTTTGAAGAAAACTTATTACAAGTTTGAAAATAAAAGCTCTCGAAAGTTAAAAAATTTTATACATATTAGAATGGTCCTTATTAGGGCAACATTTTTTTCTATATTGCAACGGTGGTTTTCTTTCTTTATAAAATAGAAGTAAACAGTGAAATTTGCAGAAAAAATATTGATGTTTAAACATGTCGCTTGCGACCTCTAAGTTGAAAATCTGGCTAATAGAGAAAAAGTGCTCTTTTTTCAAAAAAACTGCTATAACTTTTTTAAGTGCAAATTTTAAGAAAACTGGTACGTACTTTGATTTTGATTTAATTTTTCTGCAAAATGAGATATCAAACATTAAAATAAAACGAAAACTATAAACTAAGACTAAAACTAAGAAAAAATCATAACAATCCAAATTTGAAAAATTGTATTTAAATGCTGTGGAAATAATAGCTTAAAATATACATAAAACAGATACAAAAAATGTTCGATTACGTTGAATGATTCCACTGGTTGTTACGAAATTTTTTGCTAAAAGTGTACCTTTTTCGAAATTACAAGTTTCTCAAAAAAAATTTAAAATCCAAGTTTTGAAAATATCACCTAGGTATATAATGTATTAAGGAAAAAAGAGCAATTTGTTACCATATAAATCAGATTTTCCTCCACCAACAGGATGACACAAAATGTCAGGAATGACGGTTACGGGCAGACATGAGAGAAAACTAAAACACTTTTCCGCACATTTTTGTCATATATTTGATAAGTAGAGTAGAGGGGGTAATGTCGTGCACTCAACTTTAAAGTGCTCGTAAAGCCGTACATGACAAGCGAATACATCGAGTAAGCATCCGATCGAAAGATAATTTGGTTGGTAACATTTATGTGTAACAATATTCGTGTAGCATGAAATCGTGTTAGTAGAAATTAAAAAAAAAAATGTGCACGACATTACCCCCCTCAAAATTTGTGGGGTAATGTCGTGCATTGTATTGTAAAGGTATCAGAATGTGTGAAAACCGATAGGTAGTGGTTCGATTCAAGAAGATATAGCATTATTGTTTATTTATTTATTATTATTAATTATAAGGCAATATACACAAGTCCGAAATATGATCAAAAAATACAATTTTATGAAAAGAAAAGTGAAAATAGGCAATTTGCTGTATGAAACACGGAAAGAAAAACAATATTTTTTCAAAAAGTGCTTGACATTGAGAAACAATTTTGGAAAATTTTATTTTGATTGTAGCGTTTTGTTATGGCTTCACGACTCCCTTGGTACACTAGGGCGACCGCGTTTCCTTCCCTTTTCTTTTCTGTATAGTGCACGACATTGCCCCACATCAAATGCACGACATTGCCCCAAAGGTCGTTTTCAAGGTTGACTTCGACAAATCGGTAAAGAACAAAAATTTTTTCGATCACAATACATCTTTTTTTTCGGCGGAAAATTTGCTTTAAGAAAACACTTACCTGGTATATTTTCCTGCGAGACAAATTATTTTTCTGATCCGATAAAAAAACACTTTCGTCGTCCCGAGAACGTGCGATTTTTAAAAAACGTCGCACATATTGCCCTTACACATGGATATTGCTAGTATTGTATGCATGAGCTCTGTAGGTCAGTAGGCCCATACCTTACCAAGGTATTTCAATTTTCAGGTAATAATACCTTCAATATTCAAGGTATTTCAATTTTTTATGCTAAAAAAGCCAGTGCACGACATTACCCCCTGCACGACATTACCCCCTTCTACTCTACTTTAATGTGTTGTACTCAATTTCGTTTTAGTTTATCACTAACTGAATACACAGTTTATTACAGAAATGACAACTTTTTTATTTTAAATATTAATAATATATCAAATAAGTTCAATATAACACTTGAGCTTCGCACTCCAAACCACTAGTTGATTTTTGAAACTTGCACAAATAGTATAAAGCAAAAAAATATATTTTAGGATCCACCCTTGTGTCAAAAAACGTATTGAAGTTCTTTGTAACATCATCTACAAAGAGTATAAAGCCAAAAAATACATTCTTAAAATTTTTTAAATTCTTTTATCAGGTTCGAACCTTTATGTATAAGCAGATAAGCGACCCTTTAATACTGCCAGCACATATACAAAGAGTAAACAATAAAAAAACACGTTGAAATTTTAACATCAGGTTTGAAATCCGCGATCTTTTATACTGCTAGCACAAATACAAAAAGTATAAAAAAACAAAACATATTCTTAGGGTCCACCCTAGTGCAAAAAAATATTTTTAAATTTCTTATATAAGATTCGAAATCAGCGATCAGCACATTTACAAAGAGTATAAAACAATAAAACACATATTTAGGGTCCACCCTAGTAACACAAAAAAATTTTCAAAATTCTAACATCAGATTAAAAATAGCCCCCTTAATTCTGCCAGCACTTACACAAAAAGTATTTAATAAAAAAAAATATTTTTAAGGTTCACCGTGTCAAAAAGCTTTTGAAATTCTTACATCAGATTGCACTGTATACTCGTAACACAAACTTGCTGCAGTTTCCATTTCTGAAAACTTAATTGCAATAAAGATTCTCACGTATGTTTTAAAACAAATACACAAATAAAAAGAACAAATTTCAGTTTTAACGAAATTTCTACGTGTCAGAAACAGAGATAAACAAAAAGAGAGAGAGAAAGATTGAGGTTTGCGCACTCGCCTGCTCGTTTGTTAGTCTGCTCAAATCTCAACCCAGTAAAAAAGTGGGTTATTCTATTAGCAACTCTATCTTTATCTCTCTCTCTCTCTTGCAATTGAGTTTTAAGAAATGGAAACTGCAGCAAATGTGTGTAATACAGTGTAATCTGATGTTTAATTTTCAAAAAAAAAACTTTTCCCCTAAAGCGGACCCTAAAAATGTGTTTTTTGCTTTGTACTCTTTGTGAATATCGATGATTTTGAATCTAACGTTAGAATTCCAGGAATTTTTTTGAAACTAAGGTGGACCCTAAAAATGTATTTTGGTTTTGTACTCTTTGTAGATGCGCTGGTCGCTCGCTGATTTCGAATTTTATGTAAAGCGCTGATTATATTAGACGGAACAGAACGTTATAGAATATTGAAAAATGTCACTTTACAATCTATTGCATGAGTTTCTTATGAGTTCGATTATAATAAGACGGAACGGAGCGGCACGTGACGTTGAGATCTATAGATTTTTGATTTTTCCGCTGCGTTCCGTTACGTTTTGGGCAAAAACTTTATGTTGACAGATGCTACTATTAATTTTATTCTGCATTTGTTTTGTTTTCCGTATTTTTGATAAAGTTTTATTGAATTTATGTTTTAAAATAATAAGAAAAGAAGAATTGATGGAATTTGTTTTGTAATAAAATATATTTTAGAAAAAAATTAACTCCTCTTTCGTTGCTATTATAATCGCCACTCCGTTTGAAACCGTTTCGTCCCGCCACAATGACTTTTGACTCCGTTCCGTTCCGTCTATTATAATCAGCGCTTAAGAATTTCAGAAAAATTTTTACAGTAGGGTGGACCCTAGAAGCGTTTTTTATAGTCTTAAGTAAGTCCAATTTTCAATCCAACTTTTCAATCAATTTAAGCTCTTTTCGAAGAACATGATAAATGTTCAATGCTCATCGCCTTGTTGCGTCATGAAACAAACATCGCAGGCAACGGTTACTGCTTATTTTCATCTCTAATCGGATTTTAATAAATAATTTTTTTTTTCAAATATTATATTAAACTTTTTGATTTGCCTTGAAAAAATTATATGAAATAAAAAAATAAAAATATTCAGATATGATTTCGAATCATGGTAGAATTATCCAGGTAGTGTTGACAACTGCTTTCCTCTTCAAAAGGAAAACATAGCCTGTCAAAAACAGCTGTTAGAGAAAGAAAGCGAAAAAGAAAGCAAGCGTCGAAAACTAAAATCATAAAAATAAAAAAAAAATAAGAATTTTTGTGCGTTTAAATAAACAAATAAAAATTTAAAATCATGAAAGTTGTAAAAAAATTATGTGTGATTTATGCGAAAAGCTTTTCAGTTCGTGATGTTAAATTCTATTGGCCTCAAAAGGAAGCTCGTCGCCAGAGGTGGATTGATGCCTGCGGCGTGATGCTGATTATTGACAATGGCCGATTGAAAGCGCTCTCTTTTTGAGTAAATTTTTTGACAGCTTGTGTTTTCCATAAAAACTGTCAACACTACCTGGGTAATTCTGCTATGATTTCGAATTGCAAATAATGTTATAAACATAATTGGGGCTGCAGGCGGGTGGCGAGTAGCCTATCAATATAGAACAATGTATTTCTTATGTTATAAACACAATCCACATCACACGCCGAGCTTGTCGTGCGACAACAGAATACGCTGACAATTTTTATTTTCTAATTTAACAGGCTTGTATTGTATATATTTGTATAAAAACAAATAAAAAAGGCTATGTTCAGACGAGAATCAAAAGAAGGGATTAACTTAATCATTTTATGTCGTCTGAACATAGCCAAAGATTATATTCCACACGCCAGCAATAGTTACGCCAGTGGAACTTGCACGTCGCACGCCCGTAGCCCCAATTGTATTTTTAACACAATCGAACTATAATCAAATTCAAACTTCGTTCCTGACGGTGATCTTGACCACACCACTTTTTTCTAAATATTATTTTTGCTTTTGATTTCAATTATTTGTAATCACTTTCAGCATTTCTCACCCTATGCATGTGCTTTGAACCCCAAGAATCCCCCTCGGCTACGGATCTGTGTCATATAGAAAGAAATTCAAATATTATGAATATGTATTTGAAAAAGGATAATGAATGCAAAATTTACTGCACTCACTCAAACTAAATCTTAATAAATTTATTTGTCAAAAAAAATTATGTCCTTCTCCGCTGCATGAGGAAAACAGCTTCATGATAACCAAATTTTTTAAGAAAAAAAAATTTCCAACTCTAAGCTGATGCAATAATTACGAAAGATTTCTCTGTATAACTGAAAGAAAGAACAGCTTTTGAATCGGACTTGGACTTTATATCCATCCACTCGTCATCCATAAATTAAGAATGCTAATAAGGCAGTTCTAACGCCATAAAATGTTGCTGTGCTTGGACAACTTAGCGGTTATTGTCGTGGGTATACAAATACGGTTTCATTCTGCTATCGTTAAGTGGTTATACTTGGTCCTTAGCGCCAACACTAAGCCATACAAATTGCTAAAAATAGCGGGAAAACAACAGGAGTTACTTATTTTTCATATACAAAAGTAATATTTGCCGCACCCTGTATGTGTGTCTGCATTTATGCATGTTTACTTGTGCTTTTAAACCAAAGAAAATACATAAACAAGCCATAAAATTTTTCGTTAAATAACTTAAAAATGTTGCATCATATTATCTCGTCCATAAGGATTATTTTAAAGGAGTGCGCAAATAACAAAAATAATTAATATGAAAGATCGAACAGAATTTGAGTTGTTATTAATGTTTACATGGATTACGATAACAACATTTGATCGAGCATTTAATATTGCTTTTTCTTTTCTTTGACTGAGTTTACACTAGAAGCAAAAGCTTGAAGGAATCCAAATTTGTTGTTGTTTTTCCAGCTAAAAAAATTAACTCTCTGCAAGAGCGAAAATTAACTTAGAACGTAGTCAAAATTTTGATGATGCTCAAGACCTGAATCATGGTAGAACTAGTGAAGGTATATGCATTTCAGACTGCTCTCTTTTTCTCATAGCCAGAATTGTCAAACTCAAGCATTTTGCTATTCTTGCCTATTTTTGCTTTCTTATCGCATTCTCATCGTTTTCAGATTTTGTATGGGCTGTCAACTTCGTTTGACAGTTCCGGCAGTCTGTCTCTCCGAAATGCATCTACCTTCTCTAATTCTACTATGACCTGAATCAAGGCTCATTTATAAGGTTGTGGTCGAACTGTCAGAATAGATGAAAGGAAATGAAGAAAATTATGCTTAGAACAAGGAAAAGTGCAATGACAGTTCATGCACAGGCGGGAAAAAGAGTGCATTTCTCTCAAGTGCCATAACCTTATAAATGAGCCTTGACCTGAATCATTCAGTTAAAGAGAGTAACAAAAAAGTTACTCTCTTCTCATTCGTTTCATCATTTACTTCTCGTGTAAAAGTAAAAGTAAAAGGCCTGAAAAGAAATAACTGGATTAACTCTTTCGAACTGAATGTACTTTAAAAGGCATTTACATTTTCAGGTCGAATGAATAATATTGCGTTTCTAAAGTTAGATTAAACAAAATAGGAAAGTTTTTGGTAAAAAAACTTGGCCGATCGTAACGAAAAAATAAATTAATTATATGTTGAACAAAAAGCAACGGCGCCTAAAATTTAAAATGAAAACATTTCAATTATATTCAAATAATTTGCCAATTACAATTTCCAACGACGTATGTGCAAATGTTACATGAATTGTCAAGTTTAAAAAAAAAAATTTCAAATGCATTTCTATTATTTTCCGGCCGAATTGTATTATAAACACAACATGCAACTACTACAGGTGAATATTTGGGGGGGGGAGGGGTTAGAAAAGATTCTAATTGAAAGTGTACCCGACAACAATCGAAAAAAATTACACAAATACATTGTACAGCAACAATAGCCGGTTGCGGTCAATAATCTTATAAATTTATGTGTTATTTTTCCAACTTCCTATAATGTCGTGCTGTTCGTTATGTCACGATTAACTGCATATTGCATGCGATGGAGAATTTTATAATATTCTTTGTTTTTTTTTTTTTTTTGAATCATACTTAACAGATTCGCATAACACAGAGCAACAGCTAAAAAAGCGCAATAGGTTTAATAGTCGATTATACATAAATCAAGAATGCTAAATAAGATGGCGGCGTACTCAGATTATCTTTCACAGAAAATGTAAAATCAGTTTGAAAATTTTTGCAATGACAACGTAGAGAAAAAAATCAAGCCTCTTGAAAATTTGTCTGTGATGGATGACATTGTAATGCAGAACTGTAAGCATGATGTGACAAAATCTTTTTTGTGTTGTTCAGATCGATAGTTTATTTTCATCGATAGTGCATTTATGAAAATTATTAATCTCTATGGTTGCACCAGAATAAAATTGTATGAATAAAATAACTAAGGTTTTATTAATAATTTATTTTAAAGTAGTACCGAGGTCATAACGTTTATTAAACCGTAATAATTCTTGTGAAAATAATTTGTTGCTTCATTTGCTTTCGTTTGTTTCCAGGGTAAACGGCCATGCGACAACCAATTATTTCTTAAGGGGCCCTCAAACGATACTACATGACGGACGTACATGTAGTTCGATAAAGTAACGGGACTTTTTTCGTTGCCCTCACACACATCGCACATGACGGATAGACTTTGGATAGACTTCATTATTTTTTAGCTGCCGAAGAGTTAACATCAATAAAAAATATTAATATTAATTGTTTTGAACATTTATTTTTATGTTTTTTGCTTTAAATATTCTAAACCATCACAATTTTAGGTAAAGATAAAAAAATTCGCGTCAAAATATAATATTTCTTTCGTTCGGCAGTTTTGCCGAGAGATGTGCTCTCTCTAAAAATTTTCAACAAATGGCAAAATGTACTAAGTTGGATGGCCGCGCACGCAAACGGAACTACATGTCGGACATACTTAGCAAAAAGTCAAAATTTTTCAACTTCCATCGGACATGTCCATCCGCCTTGATTTCTTGCACACGAACGATACTACATGTGTGATGACTTGACAGGTCGGATGGACATGTAGTATCGTTTGAGGGCCCCTTTAAATACAATGTTGCTGCGAGGCCTCCAACGCCTGTATACAATTCCGAGCTACATTTGTTTGGGCATGGTCGCTAAAACACTAATGATATTTACCTTACACAGTAAACGACGATGGGAGTAGGTATTAGAGATCTACACAAATGTGTTTGAACTGCGCATTCATATGACTTATGCTAAAAAGAGTTCAGTATATTAAGTATTCAATATTGTTAAGAGTTGAGGAGTATCACACTCTAAAGATTTTCTTGGTGTGTATCATTATATTTGCTTTCTCTCATGCTTTGTGCTTTCGAATAAATCAAAACGTATGCAGCTTTCCTTACTTACTTACTTAGTTGGCGCTACAACCTTTTGTCGGTCTTGGCCTCATCTAAGAATCTGCGCCAGATTTTCATGTGTCTGTCGATTTCTGTCTCTCGCTTGCTGGCGCCAGTTGGAAATTCCAAGCTTCGTCAGATTGTTTTCGACTTGGTCTTTCCAACGAAGATGCGGTTCTCTTCTGCGTTGACCGCCGCTGGGTACCGAAGCGAATATTTTCTTCATTGGAGCTTCGTCTCTCATGCGCTCAACATGAGCTAGCAAGTGAAGCCGCTCGATTTAAATGCTCTTGACTATGTCGATGTCAGCGTACAGCTCGTACAGTTCATCATTCCATAGTATTCGGTGCTCACCATTGACGCAGATTGGTCCGTAGATCTTACGAAGAATCTTTCTCTCGAAGGCTTCTAAAGTCTTTTCATCTGAAATGCTCAGCGTCCAGGTTTGTGATGCATAAATTAGGACAGGCATGATGAGCGATTTGTAGAGCACGATTTTCGTTCGCAGAGAGAGGACTCTTCTTCTCAATTGCCTACTGAGCCCAAAGTAACCCCTGTTGGCAGGAGTTATTCTTCGTTTGATCTCAATGCTGATATCGTTGGTTGAGTTAATTCTGGATCCCAGATAGACGCAGTCTTTCACAACCTCGAAGGAGGTATTGTCAACTGTAACGTGGGTTCCAAGATGCTGGGACTGTTTGTTTGTTGACACCAAGTATTTCGTCTTATCTGCATTTACTGCAAGACCCATTCGACTTGACTTTCTTTCTAATCTGGAGAATGCTGCACTGACTTTGCGCGTATTATGGCCAATGATATCTATATCATCAGCATACGCAAGCAGCATAGCACTCTTGTAGAATATTGTGCCGCTACGTCTCAGATCAGTAGCTTGGATGATCTTTTCCATCATCAGGTTGAAAAAGTTGAACGATAAGGAATCACCTTGACTGAAATCTCGTTTGGTAACAAATGGTGGGTGCCTCCCGATTTTAACTGTGCTGCTGGTGTTGCTTAGTGTCGTCCTGCAAAGTCGTATTAGATTTGCAGGAATGCCAAATTCAGACATGGTGGAGTACAGGTGCTTCCTTATTGGGCTGTCGAAGGCGTCTTTGTAGTCGACAAAAAGATGGTGGGTGTCGATTTGCTTTTCATGGGTATTCTCCAAGATTTGTCGTAGCTAGAAGATCTGGTCGATGGTCCAATCAGTTGACTTACAATGGGCTTCAATCTTTCACATAAAACGCTCTATAGGACCTTATATGCGATATTAAGAATACTTATCCCGCGGTAAGTGGCACAAATAGTGGGATCGCCTTTCTTCAAGAAGATGTTTTGATATTAACCCTAGAATACTAACCTACGTAAAAATAATCACTTCTGTGAGTAATTCTAATGTATAGTGAAATAGGGTTAGTATTCTAGGGTTAATTGCAAATATTTGGCTGGTTTACGGAAATTTAGGATAAAATGTAGACTATTTTCTTTTCCATCGTTGGAATAAATTAATTTATTTTAAATTCAATATAGTACACTTTAGAGAAATATTATTAGTTTCAACCCACTAATTGAAAGTGTACCCGTGTTAATAATAAAGTTACCAAAATTATGTTTCTAGCAGATAACTGCACAAGCCTACTAGAAGTTCAAGCCTTTTCAAGTACTTGAATTCAAGCTTGAATCCAAACTTAAAAAAGCAAGCTTTGGCCTGCTTGCAAAAACGCCAAACAGATACAAGTTATATCCCTGCTTTCTCGTTGGCTTGGCTTGTTGAGACTTACTTTGTCGGGCAGAAAGTTGAAATGTTTGAAACGATCAGCAAAACTTGTAAGCTCGCAAGTATCCAATTAATTGAATTTAAAGCAAGTATCCAAAAAATTCAATGAGCTTGTGTAGGAAAAACTTACGTGCATTAGGACTTTTTAGGGTATTCTGGACTCCGTGATTGGAAGTTTTACTGTGTGGAAGGAAGCAAAAGAGATTGTGCTTTTGAAGTCTCCTGATAGGTTGAGGAGTAATCCTCGCTCCTATTGAGGCATCAGTTGGCTTCCGGTGCTTGGGAAACTGCTGAAAAAGATTATGCTTATTGAGTGTGAGAATACGGGCCTACTTTTTATATCACACAGCAGACCTGACCACGTGAGTCTAGACAGAAGGTCACCTATTTGCTATCACTTATGGTGATAAGTCACGCAAGTAACAAATAGGCGCCAAACATGAGACGAACAATCCACCTCCTGACGCCAAATTCACTCCTAAGCACACGACGCACACGCCCCATGGTCGACAGCAATCGGCCCTTTTATTCCACAAAATGAGCAACAAACCGCATCCATTTAGACATGGTTATCGCCAAATACTGGACTCCTGTCGCATATCTGAGGCAAACTCCATTCGCTCTCACACATGGATTTCGACTAGACGATAACTTGTCTTTCAGCAGCAGTCACCATCTTGGCCACACCAACACCCATCCCCAATCACCCACCTCATCACACAGGCTCATGGTCGGACTTGCTCTAGCCTCCAGCTAAGCACGAGACTGCCCTTCAACCAAGATAACGAGATCATCAGCATAAGCACAACATTCATACAGTTGACAGAGCTGTCTCAACAAAAAATCAATCATGAGGTTCCAAATGAATGGACCACAGATAGACCTCTGCGAAAAGCGTCAAACAACATTCATTCACACAAATTTATAGCACTAATGACACATGCACGCCTGTCAGAAAAATAACTCCTGCATAGCTTACCTTCCCGACACTCTACCACACTCATTCTTTCCAACACCTTAACCAACAGATAACCAAAATCTCCCTTAAAGTCAAAAAATAATCCCAAGATATACTTGTAGCTAATCACCCCCTCAACATTCTTCACATACAGCCACGCATCAGTCACACCTTTTTCCTTGCGAACACCAAATTAGGGGTATTCTCTATGTCTAGCATAATTGCATGATAGCACGGATTGTAACAATCTTATACTAAAATATCCAATGGATCGAAAGTGTCCTATTGTACCAGCGTAGCAAGTAAAATCAACAGCTCAAAGAAATCTATAGTGAGCTGCACTTCACGCTCATTCGACCTTCTGTTTGATTGCTCTCTCATTACAATCACAGGGTTGCATTGCATAAACTATTCTTCATAGCATCGCCGTGTATACATGGATTTTAGTGTAGCATACATAGGAAATATTGCACGGTTATTTTTACTTGTATTTTGTTGTTGCGGTGGTGCATGGATTGTATATTTCCTATTCTTGCAACGTGCAACGGGCATATCCTAGACACAGAGAATACCCCTTTAGATTTACGCAAAGGCCTGCATTCCCACACTCGAATAAGCATAAGGGGTCGTCCAGAAACTACGTTACTGATTTTCCGGTTTTTTTACCCCTCCCTCCCCCTGCGTTACTTTTCGTAGTGCTTTTCAAAATCCCTCCCCCCCCCCTAAAGTAACGTGACATATGAAATTAACTCATTCGAATGATTACACAGGGGAACAAAAAAGAAGTTTTTTCTGCGGCATACGTTTTTGGAGCCAATTAAGATACATGGTATAAAAAGTGAACCATTTTCAAATCAACACGCACTGACCACTGGTGTTGAATTTTCTCTAAAATAAGTTTGATATTTTGATATTATTCTTTAAGTTTTGTTGAATGTGCTATCGAAATTGAAGCTTATTTGTTACCATTATGCAGTAACACACATTTTAAACCTATTTTTGAGCTATCTATGAAGACCCATTGCATTTAAAAGTCCAGGAATATTCTAACAGTATACGATTTTCTCCTCCTTTGCAAAGTATCGAAGAATATCTCGTTCTATAGTCCGGTAAGTTTTAACTGATACGCCAGGCTGAAGACAACGTTTTTCTTTAAGTCTTGATGCTAGAAGCTCCGCTGATTTTTTGGATAGCTTTAGATCTGGAATTTTCCCCTGTGTATTTATTTAGCAGTTTTTTATCAAAATGAAATAGCATCATTAAATTTGAATTAAGGCAAAACACGCCAATAGATTTTAATGAAATATGGCTTATTTTCTTTGTAACATATGTGTGTTTATAACTTAATATCAAAAAAAGAGTTATTTTGACATATTTGAATTGAATGAAATAATAAAAAAGTTAAAATTTTGCATAAAAAAATGTTTTTTTCACAAGAACTTTCTGAATATTTCCGAAACTTTTCAGATAATCAAAAAACATTGTGCATGTAACTTAGAGGCAATTTAGCTGCGGATTTTCGAATTTTTTATTTAACCAAATCAGACTTACTGTTCTGGAGTTACGTTTAAATCTAAGATTAAACCTCCTTAATTTTTAAAATAGCGGTTTATCGTGAGAACCGGAGTCAATTCAAAGAATCTAAATAATAGGCTAAGATCTTTAGAGGTTATTGAATGAGTGTGCGTGTATATGCCTTTGAAGCGCAGCTTAGAAAATAAAATCGACGTATGAATTTTAATTCAATTAATTCATTTAACTTTATTTACTAAATTTAAAAAAAGGTAGACTGGATAACATATTTATTGTACACTAGAGAATTTATGCTTTATTTTATGTTCAGCACGAGCATCGAAGATTATCTATTCTTAACGCAAAGGTGCATGTAAAAAGACTGCCATCTAAATTCTTCGCACTCTCTCAGCAGATGTTTGCTGGCGTTGCCACAGTACACCCCTCCTATAAACGGTGCACTGTTTAACGATAACGATCAGGAATTACTACGCGACGTCCAGAACGAGTGACCTTGGTTGATGCTGAAGCTTTTTCTAATAGCCCTCGCTCCAAGCTCGATGGTTGTGCTACGTCATCTATTATGTAAGCAGGCTTAAGTTGATCTACTGAGACGTTTTTCATTTTTCCATTTACGCTGATTTTAAAGTATTTGTCAGATCTGCATAGAACCTTGTGGGGGCCATCATACGGATGTGATAGAGATGGCCGAATAAAATCGTTTCTGACGAACACATTGTCACAAGTTTGAAGATCGGGGTGTATGAACACCTTATTAGACGCGTGCCAGGATGTATCGGTTGCTCTTAGCCGTTGCATCGCGTTTCGTAGCTCGACGACGACTTCTGTTTCGGTTCGATTATTTTGATTTTCTGTAAAGAACTCTGATGGAATACGCAGAGTAGCACCATACACCAGTTCTGCAGGAGACGCTTTCAGATCTTCTTTGTAAGTTGTACGCAGACCGAGTAAGATTATTGGAAGGTATTTCGTCCATCGCTCGTGGCTATGGCATAAAATTGCAGCTTTCATTACCCGGTGCCATCGCTCAATCAAGCCGTTCGACTGCGGGTGGTACGGCGTCGTTCTGAGGTGCGCAATTCCTAGCGTACGAGCCAGCTCGGCAAAAAGTGCTGATTGGAATTGACGACCTTGATCTGATGTAATTGAGTCCGGAACACCAAACCTCGATATCCAATTATCAATCAGTGCACGTGCAATTGTTGGTGCGGTCATGTCTGGAATCGGTACGGCTTCCGGCCACCTGGTAAATCTGTCAATCAGTGTGAGACAATAGCGCTGCCCATTGTTGAGCGGAAATGGACCAACTATGTCGATGTTGATGTGAGAAAAGCGCCTCTCGGGTAATGGGTAACGCTGCAGTTGAGAAAATGTGTGGCGGTTAACTTTCGCGCGCTGGCACTGAATGCATGCCTTGACAAAGGCTCTACTGTCTTTCTGGATACCAGGCCAAACGAATCTCTGCGTCATCAGTTTGGCAGTAGCACGACCACCAGGGTGGCACAAGTTGTGAGTAGATTCTAAAACCGATCGTCTCAATCCCTTTGTTACAAATGGTCGAATTGAATTTGTTGAAAAATCACAGTACAACTGCTCTGAGCTACCTGGAATCACAAAAAGTTTTAATTTAAGAGAACAGTCTGAGTTACCTTCAAGCAACTGTTGTAATTCTGAGTCTGTTTTTTGATCTTTGGCTAAATTCTCATAGTCAACGGGTGCAGCTACCATGGTCGAAATACGGGATAGCAAATCCGCTGTTACATTCTCTTCACCTTTAACGTGTCGGATGTCAGTCGTCAGCTGTGAGATATAATCTAACTGCCGCACTTGTCGACTTGACGCTTTGTCTAGATTTTGCCGAAAAGCGTATGTAATAGGCTTGTGGTCCGTGTAGATGTGGCAGCACCGTCCTTCCAGCATAAATTTAAAATGTCTAACCGCTAAGTAAATTGCTGTCAGCTCGCGGTCGTAGGTGCTATACCGTAGTTGCGCTTTGTCGAATTTTTTAGAGAAAAATCCTAGCGGTTGAAGAGCACCATTAACCACTTGGTGAAGTGCGGCACCGCAGTGTTGGATGCATCCACCCAAAGAGATAATTCAGCGTTCTTCGATGGATGCGCCAGCAAGGTTGAGTTTGCGAGTTGCTGTTTGCATTGCTCAAAAGCTGCTTCTGTTTCTGTGGACCAGTTAAGCAATGAACGATCATTTTTTATATTACCTGGGCACATAGATAGGAGTGGCGCCTGAGCTTCGATGGCGTGAGGAATACAGCGTCTATAAAAATTTATCATCACCAAGAAACTTTTCAGCTCTTTAACCGTCGTAGGTCTGGTAAAGTTGCTAATGGCGCCTACTCGCTCGGGAAGTGGTCGAATGCCATCCGCTGTAACCAAATGGGCGAGAAAAGTTATCTCTTTTCGGCCAAATTCAGATTTGGATACGTTTATTGCTAGGTTGTACTTTTGGAGTCTTTCAAATAGCTCACGAAGGTGATACTTGTGCTCTTCTGGACTTGTCGATGCGATGCATATGTCGTCCATATAAGGAAAAACAAAATCCAAACCACGCACCACCTCATGAATCAGCCTTTGAAAGGTTTGGGCTGCATTTCGCAATCCGAATGTCATATATGCGAACTCGAATAAGCCAAAAGGTGTGGCAATGGCAGTTTTTGGAATGTCGTCCGGATGCACTGGTACCTGATGGAAAGCTTTTTGCAAGTCGACTTTAGAAAATATCGTCTTACCTTGCAAATTGCTTGTAAAGTCATGCAGGTATGGTATCGGATACCTGTCTGGTACCGTGATGGCGTTCAAGGCCCGGTAGTCGCCACATGGCCGCCAAGTGCCATCTGCCTTCTGCACCATATGCAGCGGACTTGCCCAGTTACTTCGTGACGGTCTGCAAATGCCGAGTTTCATTAAACTTTCGAATTCAGCTCGGGCTGCTTCTAGCTTGTCTGGCGATAGGCGTCTGGGGCGAGCAAAAACAGGTTGACCACGAGTTTCGATGTAGTGCACCACGGATGATTTTGTAGTGGTGCCAGGCTGGTTAAGGTGCGTGATCGGTAAGTACTCTTTCAAGATGTCGGCATAGGAAGAAGACGCTTCAAATGTTTTAATTGATAAATTATCTGCGATAGCCATGTGTCCAGTTGCTTCTAAGGAAGTGCTTTTGTCGATTAACCGCTTTCGCTTGAGATCGATGAGCAAATCGAAGTGTCTGATGAAATCGGCTCCAATAATACCCGAGGTAACATCAGCAATTAAAAACTTCCACAAAAACTCGCGGCGCAGGCCTAAATTAACTTTAATTAGCGCTTCTCCATATACATTAATAGAAGTTCCATTTGCGGCAAACAATTTCATTGAAGATGGTTTATACTTAACTGAGCGTGTGCCTTTCGGTATAACAGACACGTCGGCGCCAGTGTCGATTAAAAATTGCATATTATTTGTAGTGTCTGAAATGCTAAGGCGAAAAATGGCTGCATCAAGCTGTTTGCCCACACTAGCTGCAGCTTCAGTTAAGCAACATTATTGCGATGAATTATTTTTGACGTAATTGCAAGGGCTCTTGCACTTCCGCGCGTTGTTGCCAAATGTGTGATGATACCAACAGCTCCCGGTTGTTGAATTTCTTCTTGAATGATTATCGCGTGCGCCTTTATGGCTACGCGACCGGGAACGGCTTCGTGAATTTTGCCGCTGAACCTGCATAGACTCAACACGCTTTGAGAGTTGTGCGATTTCTCGTTGCAGCGCCTGCAGCATAATCGTAGGATCAGAGCTAGATTCACTCACCATTGGTGAGGATTGCTGTACCAAGTTGATGTTACGAAGACCCATTGACTCTACTATGGCATCTGCGATCGCGACTTTATCTACAGAATCTCCTTTCGAAGCAACTACTGCAGCCTGCGCATGAGGTGGTAGGCGTGTAGCCCATAAATCAACTAAAACCGTCTCGCAAAGTGAGCTACCAGCAACCCGACGCATTTCGTTGAAAAGCTGACTGGGCTTCATGTCCCCAAGTGGCATGTCCGACAAAACACGTTGCAGGCGCCTTTGCTGACTGTCAGCAAAATGTGAGGTTAGTTTTGCCTTGATGTAGTCATACTTGTTTTGCTGTGGAGTATCTTCAATAATTGAACGCAGCTCCGTCAACTTATTAGGAGGCACTTGCGCCATAACGAAGTTGTACTTCTTGGTATCTAGTTTTACTCCCGAAGCAGCAAACCAAAATTCCAGAGACATAAAATATGACTCTATGTTTGTTGCAGTCATGATAGGTGGGTTGAGACGTGGGGCCACAGCAGCGTCTACTTGAGCCCGACTGTCACCATTATTTCCAGGCTCGTCTTCGGTACTCATGCTTTGCTTTACGAGACTTATTTTGGCAAAAAAGTTAAAAGAAAAATTTAAACGTGCTCGAGTTATTTAACTTGTGCTTTTTTATGTTCTATTCGGCAAACACGTTATAACCTCCTATTCGTGCAAACTTACTAACCAAAGTTATGTGTTGAAATTAGATACACGGTATTATTTTTTGCTGTTATTTCCAAATTTTGCAACTTTTTAACGGGAACAAATGTCTGTCCAGACAAAACTATTTTTGTTTTTGCTTTTTCTCGGGGTCACCACTTTAGAGGTTATTGAATGAGTGTGCGTGTATATGCCTTTGAAGCGCAGCTTAGAAAATAAAATCGACGTATGAATTTTAATTCAATTAATTCATTTAACTTTATTTACTAAATTTAAAAAAAGGTAGACTGGATAACATATTTATTGTACACTAGAGAATTTATGCTTTATTTTATGTTCAGCACGAGCATCGAAGATTATCTATTCTTAACGCAAAGGTGCATGTAAAAAGACTGCCATCTAAATTCTTCGCACTCTCTCAGCAGATGTTTGCTGGCGTTGCCACAGATCTTTATCAATGTATATACTAAAATTGACTACCAAATCCCATGCCGCAAAATCAGTGTTGTCCTGTGTTATATATATTTTTTGACTAGCTCTGACAGTTTTCACTAGTATTAGTGACTAGTATGACTACATACATTAAAGGAACAATTGGAACAAAAGGAACAAAAAAATCAATAATTAATATCATCTGTAAAAGCTATTCCATCTGCGATCCAAGATTCGATGCTCTCAATCATTGGGATAGAAGAAGCTGGTAGCTTTGTTGAGGATTCTTCAAAATAGAATTTTTCATCGTGTTCTATGTCGACCCATTCAGGTGAATCCTCATTTCTAACGCAAAGAAATTCACCTGGTCTTTGACAGAGTACCCTTAAAGGCTGCACCCGAGCTACACCAAGTTCTGTGTTTTTGTGTAAATGCTTTCTGAAAATTGATTTATTTAAATAGTATGTTGAATTCCGATTTATTGTAAACGATATAATACAAACTTATGGCAATTCATAGAAGTTTTAAAAACGAAATACAAGCCGCAGGTAGGACACGACCTTGAACCGATTTCTTCTTTCTGAGAAGGACAGTACATGTCATACGGTATCTCCTTTGATCAAGAACATTCAGGCCTTAAAGTCAAAGCCTGTCGCAAAAGCAAAGACCCAAATTTTTCAGACGTGTGCTGAGATGGTGAAGGAATACCAAAAGGTTCCTGTGTGAAGGGAAAAGGTGGTGGAAGAAATCTTTGAAACAAAAGTTAACCATCAATTTAGACGATCAAACATAAACATGTAAGGTTAAAAATTTTTGAAATGATTGTGTTATTAATTAGAGTTTTTCGTCGATTTTTTTAATTTTTGGTAACGTTACAATATCTAAACACCTCCCCCCTACCGTTACTTATCGTAGTGCATTTCAAAACCCCTCCCCCCCCCTAAATTGGTAACGTAGTTTATGGACGACCCCTAACCTTTTCCAGCAGTTTCTCAAGCACAGAAAGTAAACTACTGATGCCTCGGATAGGAGCGAGGCATCAGTTCTTCTCAAATTATTAGAAGACAATTTGTTTAATGATCTATTAAATTATAACATGAATTAAATTGCGAGCTTTAGATCAAGTAAGTTTTTAAGAAGGCAACAACAACAACAACAACTCTGTATAGAGTCAAGCACTTAGCTGACTAGACAGTCTGTTTCGGAAATCGCTACATTTTCCTCTTCAGTAGTCTTTGAGTGATTAAGCTGTGATCAACTCACTGTTTAAATTAGTATATGACTGAGCAGATTTTGGAATTTATTCTTTTGAATTGTATGGCTGCTAATCATATGACATTTCAAAGCAGTAGTTTATCTAAAGATCACCGCCATCAACTCTACCAAGGTTGCCATCTGTTCTAGTTGCTTCTTTATTTATTTCAATATTCATTGGTGTTCGACAGTTTGTCGAAATGCACCATAGAAATGAAACGAGTTTTTTGCTTCGCCAGAAGCTAGTGTTCTAACTGAAAGGTGGCTGTTATGATAGTGATTGACGCTATACAGAGTTATTGTTGTTGTTGCCTTCTTAAAAGCTTACGTGATCTAAAGCCCGCAATTTAATTCATATTATCGGAAGGCTTCAAAAGCACAATCAATTTTGCTTGCTTCCACACAGAGGGGAAGTAGGGCTCAGACATACACTTTGCATACTAAACCTCCAGATACTCCGGAATAACAATTCAGATGACTTAAACCATCAATACCAGGAGACTTCCGACTTCGCGATAGGACTGATATCGGATCCACTTCTTGTCTGGATTGAGAGAATATATCACTTTCTGATCTCGGATCTCAAAATTAAATCCTTACACCTCTTCCGTTTCATATTTCAGAATTTGAAAATTATATATCATTTCAAATTTATTAATTTGTTTACTACTGTTACTTTGTTAATTATATCATATAGTATTCAATAGTAAGAATGCTGCAAATCATCTGTGACTTTTTAGGCTATAATTCTTCAGGGTAAAATTATTTTCTGTTAAAGCATTCTTAAACTGAATTTATATCTAAAATCGACTATTTGCTGGCTAATAAGTCTATAAAAAGTCTATTTAACGCTTAATACATTAAATAAATTATTCTTTGAAAATTACATAAAAATACACTCGTTGTAAGTTAATTATTGCATTTGAAATAAATATGCAGTGTTAGCATATTTGCACCTTCTGCGCATGCGGTTTCGTTAACAACTCAATTATTAAAATTATATTCTAATGCATTCTTATTCTAAGAAAGTCTGCTGCAAAAAATTCGCAAAGATGTATGCAGCTGAGTTGTATAGCTAGAAAGTTGCATAATAATAAGTTACTACATACTGGTTTAATTACAACATATATTACAAAATATATATTATATACAAAAATTTCATAATATATGGATATTATTTAATTCTCTATAAAGTGTTTAAAACAATTAAAGGTACAGCTTTGAAAGATAAATAGCACGATTAGTATTGTATAATCTTTAAAGAGAGAGAACCACAATAGACAAGCTTGAGTTAATTGAATTTTTTGTAAGTATTTACAAATTTTCTTACAAATTATTGAAATATTGAGCTGCTGACACAAAATGGCCCAAAAAACTTATTTACCTACCGTTAAAATTAAAACAGCTATACTGAAAATTCATAAAATAAAGGATTCTGAGAGTGCACAGTGGGCCAACAATCCCTGTTTTTTGGCCAAAGCTCTTTTCTGAATTTAATAAAGTAAAGTACTCCATTACGTTTAAGACACTTAAGAGTAGTAGATGTATTATTTTTAATGCAATATGTTTATAAGTGTTTAGTGTGTAGCAGTTTTAATGAAATATCCGTGTGTTTTGTTTTTTGACGATAAGCTCCGATCAAAGTGAAAATTGTATTCATAACCTTTCTTATCAACAAGTTATTTTGGTTGATTTTTCAAAATGTAAAATGTTTTCAACACATATAAAGAAAAAACAAGTAGATATCACAAGCAATTCGTATAAAAATTTTGATGTATTCATGATTTTTTCTTAAAATTCCATATAATTATTTTTTCAATAATTGTCTGCGATAACGAAATAAAAATGTACATCATATATTAAAACGTTATCCTTAAACTAACATTTTGAAAACCTCATTGCCCCTTTTTTCCATTTTTTCCAAAAAAAACATATAAAAATTAGCTTTATGTAAACTAAGGAAACACAAAATTTCATTGTTTATTGAGTAATATATTAAACTAGTAAGCCCGTGTGGCGTTAAAACGCCAAAATCAAATATACCTAGATTTTATTTTAAGCTACTCAATAGATTTTCAACTGATCGAAACTGAAATTAAATTAATGTTGGCCTTTTTGCAATATACGCGGTATTTCTTATTAAATTTTTGTGTAAATTTTTAAAAATTAAAAAATGTTCCGATCAACAGCCTAGAAATCTTTTTTCAAGTATAAGAAATCATTCCAGTATCACTTTGATATTGAACATATGAATTCATAGTTTTAGCCAGTGGTGCCAGCTACACGGAAATTACGGATTTCTACGGATATTTAAGCCTTGCACAGGTAAACGGACAGCAGTGGCAAAATAAGGTTAATCTACGAATTTTTAAGAATATCACACAGAATTTTCGTAGATTTCGCTTTTTTTCACCTAATTTTATGTCAAAAATTTTAGAATGGTAAAAAAATGTACTTATCACTAAAAATTGTATTTACATAATTTGTTAAAACTTTGCGCTTATCAACTCTTGCAATTTATTTTTGGAAGTTTTCGGCATTAATTTGTATTAATGTTAGAGGGAAAACTCTGAAGTTTAAGCAAAAATTTAAAGCATTTGGGTGTGGCGAAGTGTGTAAATGCATAAGATCATAAACTTATAAGGAGTCTGTAAGTTTATGATCTTATGCATTTACACACTTCGCCACAACTTACAGAAGTGATTAATTTTAATCTTCCTTCTTGAAGAAAGGCGATCCCACTATTTGTGCCACTTACCGCGAAATAAATATTCTTAATATCGCATATAAGGTCCTATCGAGCATTTTATGTGAAAGATTGAAGCCCATTGTAAGTCAACTGATTGGACCATCGACCATATTTTCTAGCTACGACAAATCTTGGAGAAGACCCATGAAAAGCAAATCGACACCCACCATCTTTTTGTCGACTCATCAAAGACGCCTTCGACAGCCCAATAAGGAAGCACCTGTACTTCACCATGTCTGAATTTGGTATTCCTGCAAAACTAATACGACTTTGCAGGATGACACTAAGCAACACCCGCAGCACAGTTAAAATCGGGAGGGACCCACCATTTTTTTACCAAACGAGATTTCAGTCAAGGTGATTCCTTATCGTTCGACTTTTTCAACCTGATGATGGAGAAGATCATCCAAGCTACTGATCTGAGACGTAGCGGCACAATATTTTACAAGAGTGCTATGCTGCTTGCGTATGCTGATGATATAGATATCATTGGCCATAATACGCGCAGTCAGTGCAGCATTCTCCAGACTAGAAAGAAAGTCAAGTCGAATGGGTCTGGCAGTAAATGCAGATAAGACGAAATACTTGGTGTCAACAACCAAACAGTCCCAGCATCTTGGAATCCACGTTACAGTTGACAATACTTCCTTCGAGGTTGTGAAAGACTGCGTCTATCTGGGATCCAGAATAAACTCAACCAACGATATCAGTATTGAGATCAAACGAAGAATAACTCCTGCCAACAGGTGTTACTTTGGGCTCAGTAGGCAGAGAGAAAGATTCTTCGTAAGATCTACGGACCAATCTGCGTCAATGGTGAGCACCGAATACTATGGAATGATGAACTGTACGAGCTGTACGCTGACATCGACATAGTCAAGAGCATTTAAATCGAGCGGCTTCACTTGCTAGCTCATGTTGAGCACATGAAAGACGAAGCTCCAATGAAGAAAATATTCGCTTCGGTACCCAGCGGTCAACGCAGAAGAGAACCGCATCTTCGTTGGAAAGACCAAGTCGAAAACAATCTGACGAAGCTTGGAATTTCCAACTGGCGACAGTAAGCGAAAGACAGAAATCGACAGACACATGAAAATCTGGCGCAGATTCTTAGATGAGGCCAAGACCGACAAAAGGTTGTAGCGCAAACTAAGTAAGTAAGTAAGTAAGTAAGTAAAGCTGCACACGTTTTGATTTATTCGAAAGCACAAAGCATGAGAGAAAGCAAATAGAATGACACACACCAAGAAAATTTTCAGAGTGTGATACTCCTCAACTCTCTGATGTTTCAGGGATGCTTTCCATTGCATTTCCAAAGACTTTTTTGGTATGCCTTTTGTTGCCCATTTTGTTCCAATAATATGCAGTTTTACAGTTATCGGATCTCAAATGTAACTGGTGAAATTCTTCAAACTACCATAAACCAGAGTTGTTTTCCGTTGATTTTACGACGACTTATAAATGTTTTGTGTTAGTATTGGAGCCAATTTAATGTAAAATCGAACATAGTGCTATCCCTCTCCAACGGAGTTTCCCATCTCTTTATCTCTGCCCGAAAGCACCCTTATACCGAATTTCGCATACCTACGTTTAAATATTGAGCTATGACCAGTTTTCCATGTCAGCTGGCCCACAAAGGAGTGGTGTGAAAAAATTAATTAGTAATTTAACATTTTAGTAACTAACTGCATCAATTGCAGTGTATTTAACAAACACTAAAGGATTTATCTCGGTTAGTTCAGATAAGATATTTGTTCAAGGTCAAATTTATTTATTTACTTGATTGCTAAACCTTAACAGGTTTTATAGCAAATTTAAAATTATAAAATAAGATATTTAATACAATTTAAAAATATAAAGTATGATTTTGAATGAAATAATGTATTATTAACAAACTAAAAAGTTTTAGTAAATTGCTTAAAGTATATAATTTTATTAAAGTATAAAAAATAATAGAAAAAAGTTAAGTCAAAATCGATAAAATCAGACAGCATAGCAGGGTTGCGTTTTCAAGACAAACAAGGTCAAGTTAGCAACAATTTTTGTATCCGGCGGAGTCGTGTGACAAACAAGGTCTCATACCCAATAAAACACCACTCCAATAGGTATATATATAATATATATCGTTCTGTCTCCCTGAAGCCGGTGAAATCCTGGCTTGACAGGGTGGTTACTCGACAAACTAGGTCAACTTCAATAAACCAATTTTCATAAAATAAAGAAAACCAGTTGCGAACGCAGGCACCAAGACAAACTAGGTCTTATCGGCCACTCATATTAATATATTACAAATCGATCTAACGTAGTGTTTCAAGAGGTAAAAAGACACCAAGACACCACGGTACCGTCAACAAATGTTGTCACAACCATCTTGAAGATATGAGGCAATTGAAGATCCCAGGTTTAGGTCCATTCAGATTATTTAGATGTATTATACACCAAAATTTTCCATTTTACGCTTAGGTCCATTTATCCATTTAGATTGTTATATTAATGTGTTTACAAATCACCAGATGCATCAGATATATGTTTGAAAGAACTTTACATAATCAACGACGGTACTGCAGGTAATCTATAATTTTATGTTTGATTGAGTCCATGGATTCACTTAAGGATATAACATCAGATACAAAATTAAAATCACCGCAAGCGCTTCTAAGAGGTTCATTTTGCAAATAATTAGTTCTACAAAAGTTCATGTGGAGTTACTCAAAAGATCTTCTAGGACGAAGAGGAATATTAAAATATATTTTACTCAATAAATATGGACTGTTTACATAGCCATGTAAAAGTTTTATAATCCAACAAGCATTTATCATAATTCTCCGATTTTTTAAAGAAGGAAGATTTAAGAGTTGTAACCGATATTCATAAGGTGGTAAGTGGAAATCAGTATTACAATAAAGATAGCTTAAGCAAAACAAAAGGAATTGTTTCTGCACTGATTCAATGTCGTCTATGTAACAACCGTATCGTGGGCACCAAACAACTGAAGCGTATTCTAAGATAGGCCGCACTAGGGAAGTGAATAAGGTTTTCGTTATGAAAGGATCATTAAACTCTTTTGCCCAACGTTTAATAAATCCTAAAGTACTATTAGCTCTATTTATTATTTTATTTACATGAATATTAAAGCGTAGTTTAGGATCCATTGTAACTCCAAGATCATTGAAACTATCTAAGGAATCCAATGGATAACCACAAATTTTGAAGGTACATTTAATTGGTGGTTTGCGCGAGAAAGACATATGCTTGCATTTCTTCATGTTGAGGTTCATACGGTTCGTTTTGCACCAGTTATGAAGATGATCAATGTCGGCTTGCAAAAATACAGCGTCATTATCATTTTTAAAAGAAAGGAAGAGTTTGACGTCGTCAGCAAACATTAAGATGCTGGAATGGATTATGACAGATGGCAAATCGTTTATAAAAAGTAGAAACAGAAGAGGCCCATGATGACTTCCTTGAGGTACTCCTGAAGTAACAGGAAACTCGTGTGATTTCTTGAGCTTAAAAAGAACAGATTGTGTTCTATTGCTTAAGTAAGATTCAATCCACTTTACCAACGGTATAGGAAATCCAACAAGATGTAATTTTAAGATCAATAGTTTGTGATTTACAACGTCAAAAGTTTTGCTAAAATCCGTGTAAATAACATCAGTCTGCATGCCTTTTCCAAAGTTTTCTATAGTTTTTGATGTAAATTCGAGAAGGTTAGTAACAGTGGATTTTCCAGAAAGGAATCCATGTTGGAAAGGAGACATTAAAGATTTAACGCTATGCGATAGTCGTGATGTAACAATTGCCTCCAAAAGTTTAGGCAAAGCGCTCAATTTTGCGATGCCACGGTAGTTATCAATTAAAGACCTATTTCCGGATTTATGCAGCGGAATAATAAATGAATGCTTCCAGGCTGCAGGAAAATAGCAGGATTTTAATGATGAAGTAAATAGTAAAGATATTGGAGTTACTAATTCTTCACAGCAGTATTTTAATATACATGAAGGTATGTTATCAGGACCACTTTTATATGAATTTTTAATATTTTTTAAAAATGATAAGACTGTGTTTGTGTCAATTATTGGGAAATAAATATCCCCAGATTGAATATTGAAAAGTTAACTTAAATAATCATAGGACGATGATGAATAAGTCGTCTTGAAAAAGTCTGCAAAAAGATTGCAAATACTATTATCATTATCAGACCCAACCGAACTATACTTCATAAAAGAAGGATAGGAATCAATCTTGCGTTTTGTGTTAACAAAGTTCCAGAAGGATTTAGCATCAGATTTGATGTTTAATTTTACTTTTGTTAAGTAGGTATTATAGGATTGTTTGCATAACTGTTGATAACTGTATTTAATCGAGGTATAGCATCCAAAATCGCATATGTTATGTGTTTTTTGATATTTTTTATAGTATTTAGATTTCAAGTTCCTCATTTTTCTTAATTCATTTGTATACCATACCGGAACCGATGTCAAAGAGGCTTTTCTTTGCGGAACAGCTTTAAGAAAACAATCATTGAGCGTTCTATTAAACGCATATACCGCATCATCAAGACTCTGAGAAGATAAACTTTTTGTATTAATATTTAGAATAGAATTCCAGTTTATGTTAGACAAGTTATTCTTTAAAATCACGTAGTTTGTTTTTTTAAAGTTAAACTCAATAGGTGGTTGAGAATCATAATACTGTACAGATGGTTTTGGAAAATTTAAAATAATTTCTAATGTTGGATGATGAGAATCTTCGGGTGTAACCAGAGGATCTGATTTAGACACAGATGCGATATTGCTGTCATCAAAAAACACCAGATCAAGCAAACGATTATTTTTGTTAAAAATGCAGTTAAGTTGGAATAGCCCTTGGATTGAGAGCTCGTTTAAAAAGTAATTATCGGATGAACTTTCAGACGAAGGTAAAAATATTTCAGAAATTTCAGAACAACAGTTCCAAGAAACGTTTGGCAGGTTAAAATCTCCAGTTATTAAAATATGATCATTAGATTGCAGTTTTGAGCAAACTTTACTAATAGAAGCCAAATGTTTGCTATAAACTTCTAAGGTAGAAAGGGGAGGAATATATGAGCATGTAATAAAAAGGCTCAAGGAACCAAACTTAACATGAACACAACAGAATTCAATGTCCAAGGATTCTGGAATTAATAACTCTTCAGAGAAATGTGTCGCTTTGACTGCAATCAACACACCCCCACCTTTAGAGCAAATACCAGGAATGGAGTTTCTATCTTTGCGGTATATGTTAAATTTGTTGCACAGAATTTCAGTATTTAGAGTGTTAGGTTTCAGCCAAGTCTCACTAAAAGCCATTATATTAAAGTGAAGGTTGTGACTCAAAATTAATAAATTATTTAGTTTTGTGTTAATGCCACGAACGTTTTGGTAAAGGATAAGGAACTGAAAGCAACAATCTAGTTTTTTTGATTCTTGTTAAAAACCGAGAAAGTAGCCAAGGAAGTTGTAGGCCGAGGTCTAGAAATAAATTCATGCACCATCGTATTGTCAGGCCAAAACTTTTGATCCAATACCTTGTGAAAAAGATCACCAGGCAAAGATATTTTAAAAGAGGACGTAATTCGCTCGTATGAAAAATTGAATTTGTAAACAGAGATATTTTTATTTACAACATTCAGCTTAGAGTTTATATAGAATAACACGTCTTCATCGGATGTATCAGCTGCAAAACGAGAAACAAATATAGATTTTGCAGGCTCAATAATCACAAGTTCTTTATGAACAGGGGCTTTGATACTGCTGTTCGATACTTGTTTCGGTATCGCTCCTGTAGAAACCGGAGTAATCTGAGAAGGTGCAGGGACCACATTTGAGGAAATACAAGTTTCAGCGTAAGTCTTTTTTGTGGCAGAAACGCGAGGAGAATCAGCATTTTCCTCTATGATTGGTATTGCTTCAACAGAAAGAGAAATCTGATCAGCTGACGCAGCGACCTTAGTTGGTGCGATATTATCAGTCATTTGATCAGTATTGACAGCACCAATTGATTGATCTTCAAGCTGTATGTTCATATTAGGGAAAACAGTTAAAGTAGAAGGTAGAACAGTATTATTATTGGGTGACGGCATGGCTATATCAGTAGTTTTAGCTGAACTACGAAGATTTTTGTTTGAACGTTTACGTTTTGGAGAATTGTAAGCTTCCTCCATAATTTTAAACTTTTTAACAAATCTTCGTATTCACTCAGTCTATCTTGTGCTACCTTTAGATCCTTAGCCACCTCCAAAAAACCTTTCCGAGATTGTCTAATAAAAGATCTCAACGTTTGTAAACCTGCAATCTTCACATGACCAACGAAGTCCCTTACTTTCGTTGAGTGCATCGAAGATCCTCGCAGTCAACGCTGCACACTTGATGTGAAAAAATGAATCACACAACCAGCAAGTAACCAGCCGGTCTGATTCACCCTTTACAGCGCAGTTTCGGAAATTGCAGATCATTTTCAGTTTAATAGTAAGTTTTGCAATATAGATGAAAGTAAAAGGAGAAAAATGAACTTAAATGCTTTTAGTGAAAAACAGTTTATTTTGTTTAAAGACACTGTACTGTAGAAACTTTGCAGCCCTGATTTTATAGAACCTGTTATAGAAACATGTTATAGAAATGTAACTTCTTCTTGGCTTTTCTTTTATCTTCTTACCCACGTACAATTTTGTTTTGAGACCTTTAGTAAAGTTTTTGCAAATTGCTTTGCCTACAAAACTGAGGAGCCTTTTAATTAATCCGAAGTATTCAAATACCCCCTAAAAGTATAAATTTTAATGTAATTCAAGCCGAAGGACTTTGTTTGCTAGTGCTGCTTATTTCGTATTTTAGTTATTAACAATTGTAATTAATTTGAAACTAAAATAAATAATGCAGTTCAGGAACGGTTAGTGCCATCAATTCCATAATTTAAACAAAAAAGTTTTTAAATCTTATCTAAAACTTTGCAATATAAAACCAAATTCGTTAAAAGTCAAGCAGGCGAAACTCATATCGCCAAAACTTGTCAAATAATATCATAACAGAATATCATTCAAGCATTGTTTATTTTATGAATTTTAATAAATATATTTTTATATAAATATACCAAATATACCAAATCTGAAGTATGACATCGTTCTTTAAATCGCCGGTTTGGATACTTTTTCTTGTATGCGTGGTATGTATATACCTACACTTTTTGTTTCAAAGATTTTTTTTTTAATTGTTTACTCTTTTACATACTATAGATATTGGAAGCTGTAGGACTTGTTTTAATGGTGCTTGAAAAAAGTTCTATTTGCATTATTGCCTATGAAGTTTCCAAAGGGGCCATGGTTTTCCAACTCTTTATTTTCACAGCAGTAGTACCAGATTTAATATTCGTTATAAGTATTATTTTTATGAAGAATGTGGGTAAAGATCCGCTGGTGAGTTCAAGAGATTTTGCGGAGTTGGAATTTATTTTTCTTGACACTAATTTGTTATGTTATATCTTCAAATTAGGGCATCATGTATAATTTAGTCATTGGAATCGGTTGTTTAGTTGGGAGCATTGTTCTGATACTTATGTTGACGTATTGCGGCAATTCAGATCAAATTATGATATTAATAGCAGGAGTTCTCGGCATTTTAGCTGGGTTGATACATTTAGTCAATTTCGGTTTCTCTCATTGGAACTTAGCGCCGGAAGAATCATACGCATTTCGACGTGCAAAAGAAAAGGATTGATGGCTATTGATAGGATATGATGGATATTTTATACACATTTATTTTTGTATTTAAATCTATTTAAGATTACTTTTTAAAACTGCCTTAAAACGTTAACTGAATGTATGATTTATAAAATTAATCAAAAAAATTTAGTTTCGGTAGAAGACCAATTTCTACCAAAATATATCTTTATATATATCTTTAAAAATTTAATAAATAATTTTGATCACTATCTAAAAAAAACTTCAAAATTAATTTTAAAAAATAAATCAGCAGAATTGAACCATTAGTTGACGAGTACAAGCTCTCAAAAAATGTAGACTAAATTATCTCGAAAACAGTTTTTTCGCTCATGCCATTCTTGCACCCAATGCGTCAATTAATAAAACAAAAATAAATCAGATTAGTGTTTTCAGCGAAAACAGTTTATTTTGACTTGAACAGAGACTAAAGGTCCAATTATAATAGAAGTAACGTAATGTGATCTAATATCAGTTGAGCTGTGCGTTCTTTCACTTATTGTTTGAAACAATACATTCTTACACAAGTGATTATAATAAGGCGACGGTAAGTATAGATCCGTGGAATTTGCATTTCTACGTTTCTTTACATTACGTCTTGTCAAAAAGCAACTGAACATTGAGATTAGATTCGATTAGTGTAGTATTTGTATTGTTAAAACTACATTTTTGATTGAATTTTCGTTATTAATGTGATAGTTCTATGTATCCACAGCTATGGATGACCAAGTTTTAATAGAACATGTACAGGAACGTGCAATTATTTACGATAAACAACTGCCTGGCTACTGCCTATTATAATTGCTATAACGTTTTCTTACATTGCGTCCCGTCACGATGACAGTTAACAACATTACGTTACGTCTATTATAATTAGACCTTAATTTATATCAGGCCAACGTTGCTTTAAAGTAGACTTGTAAGTCCCATAACTCTTTTAGCCAGGGTTCGTATTTGCTCACTCATGAAGCTTCCTGAATATGAGGGAATTTTTTGTTAAAAAAAAAATGTGTTCATATTCATTTTCGTGAACAGCTGAGCAGATTTTTTTTTTGTTCATGAAGTAAAGAAGAGGAAACCAGTTTGTGAACAATCTCTTCTTCACTTGTCGTTCGTTGGCTCTTCATTTATTCATGAATTGTTCATGAAGTGGTGAAGACAACGGTGGCAACCCTATTATTAGAAATTACATAATTTTGAATTTCTGACAACGGATGCGGATTTAGTGACCCATTTTTACATAGTGTTCCGCACCGCATCTGATACAAACCATCTATTGCCAGTGAACAAGTGAGTATCACCCGTTGCCTTCACCACATCATGAACAATTCATGATAGCAACAATTTCTTAGCAAGAGTAAAAAATATTCTTGTTCACAAACTGGTTTCCTCTTCTACAGTTCATGAACAAAAAAAATATTTGATCAGCTCTTCACGAAAATGAGCTGCTCAATTTGATCTTTCTTCATATTCTTAAATGAATGAACAGAAGCAGAAATGAGCAGTTCATGAATGAACAAATGCAAACCCTGCTTTAAGCTCACTTACAACAACTTCAATATTTTCGTGTGTGTTGTAATTCGAAGAATTGACTTTTTGTCAAAGTACATTGTTGTTTTTTGCTGGCGTCGAAAGCAGGGCACGGACTTTACCACTAATGTGGTAGATCTACCACATTTTTTCAAAATTTTAATATCTTCCACTTTTACCACCGAAAGCTTAAAATCTACCACTATTTGCACCATCATAAAGTCTTTTGATGAATTTTTTTTCTATGAAATACTTTTAATAAACCTTAAAGTTCCTTTTCCATAATGAAAAATATTAAATCCGAAAAACAAAACGGTTTGCAAGCTGTTATTGTTGCAAACCAAATCTTTATTAAAGAAGTTTGTGATGAAAAAAAACGATTCGAGCCTCAGGTAAAATTAATAAGACTTTCAGAACTATCCTGAATAATTTTTCATGCGGAATCGGAAAAGGGAGTTTTAATTTTTAAGATGAAGAACATTCTGGAAATTTTTATTGCAAAGTTGTTCAGCAACGAATTTGTTTATCTTAAAATGAAAACTCCCTTTTCCGATTCCGCGTGAAAAACTAGTCATGATAGAACTGTTTTTTATAAATCTTATAAGTTTGTTGATGGAAGATTTTTTGCTATCTATTTATGGTTTTTCTTTGTATATTTTTAGCATAAATCTAATATATGAGCCAAATTTTTTTATTAGTTTTGAAACACGTACTTTTACCTTTTTCAAACTTTGGTGAGTTTTATCTCAAAACCGTAAGTAAGCGACATTTTTTAATGGAATCTTTTAAGACCCAATTTCCTTACCGTCCCGGTACACTCACAACTTGCTGGAAAATCATACCTCCATTTCCGGCGAGTTGTGAGCTTACCGGACTGTAAAGAAATTGGGCCTTAAGGAGGTAGAAACACATATTTAAAATAAAATTAGGCTCCTGCCCCTAAACTAAATTTGTTCAATATTGTTTTGCTTTTTGTTTTATTGACTGAAAGATTGTTGGTTTTTAGTCCATTTTTATTTTATTTTTTATATTGAATATACACTATTTTTATAATTGTAAACTGTGTTATTTTTTTTTTTAAATAAAAAAAATGCAGTTCTTATATGATGTATCGAATCTGCCACATTTTGTTTCAATCTACCACACTTTTTGAGTCCAATCTACCACTAAAAACTTTTTTCAAGTCCGTGCACTGGTCGAAAGCTATCATAGTTATTGCTGCTCTGTGTATTTTCTCGTAGCGCACACTCAAAGTCGTGGCGAGTTTTTTTGTTGTGGCATTTTCAATATCACTTGCCTAGAATAATTTTACTTTTTGATTTACTGGCTGCGTGTAACACTTAAAGAAACAACAATATATTGATAGGTTTTATTTTAATAACATATTATTTAAAAAAGCTAAATTTTTATTTAGAATAAAACTAAATATGGTTAAGAAATTTGCAGAAAATTAGGAACATAACTTTGTTTTACTAAGAATATGAGATTACAAAAGCCGCAATGTCTTATTTGTAAACAAGTATTTTTCAGATATAAAGTCAGGCAACATTAAAAGACATTATGTGTCGAAGCATAGAGAGAGAGGTATGTGTATTTAGAAACATTTTAAATTATCAGAAATCTGTAAGCGTTTTTTAATTGATATATGTATGTGGATTTTTTACAGTGTAAATGTTGTTGAACTTGGGTCTCTTCAGATGCGTTTATGCTATTTTTGGAATTTCTTTTAAGGATCATATCAACTCAGTGTGAACATGTGTTTTCTTTTTAATTTTTTTCGTCGCATTGTGTTATTTTGTACAGATATTATGAGAAAGGTTTTTATTTAATAATTTTTTAAATCACATTCATGTTTTTGTTAGATAGTATCATTGAACTTTTTGGTGGAATTTTTTGGAATTTTTTTCGCAGTAAAGGCAATCCCGGGATCCCGAAAATACCGGGATTTTAGGTCTTGCAATCCCGGGACTGTCGGCCAAAAAAAATATGTCGGGTCCCGGAATATTGATTGGATGCTCTTAGTTTAACTATAGGTCTGTTCGCGTACTTCTCCAGTGAAAAATATCCTGCAGCAACTTGCAAGAGAGGAACACTCAATTCTCTCTCAAATAGAAAAATATCGCGTACTTTTACGCGAACGCAAAATTTGCAAGACTCGATAACAACTGATTAACGTCTTGCTTACATTTCAAGTGAAATGGAACAAATGGTGAACATTAATTTTATTAAATTTATTTGATTGTTCAAATTGCAACTGTCTTAAATCAGCTGTTTCTAGCTTGCAAATTCTCGACAGTAAACATTTTCCCAGCAGGAATTAGCAACTTCCCCTTGATGTCAACTGTCATTTTTCGCTCTCGATTTCTCTTATTTTGCCATAGAAGTAAAATATAATGAAGCGGTGTAGTTGAAAAGAAATTAAGTATTTTACAAACACAGGAAGTTGACACAAACACAAAAACATTCAAACAGGGCCGCATTCAATTATGTAGTAAATAAAGGCGTAAATTATTTTTTATTTTTTAGATGTATGCTTACTATGCAATTTTTATATAGCACCGTTATATAATATGTTGCGTTACCAACGTTTTTACAGAGAAAAGCATTGCTAAAATAAAGTAAAAGACATGAACTCAGAATAAAATAGAAACGACAAAAGTTACTTTTAATGATTTTTTAAAAATTCATTTGAAAAAACTATTTTTTATAAACTATTTAATTGATATTAAAATAACACAAAAACTAAACAACTAAAATACATACCAAATTAAACTCTTTTAAAATAAATAGTTTTCTGTAGTTTTTCCCGAACTGTAGGCTTTTAATTAGTTTTTTATATATAAAAATACCTAGTTATAACATTTAACCTTAGGTCACTAATCCACTTAAGAAATTGTCAAGAAATTGTAAACAAATAAATAACTATTAAAGCTTATCCCAATATGAAAAAAAATTAAGGCCCTTGCCACCCTAAATAATGAATGCGCTCATGAAGCAGAACTCGTGTTTTGACAGATGCTCTTCCTCAAAAATGGATTTGTTTTTTGCTCGGGATAGGCTTATGTAAAAAAACTACGCTCTATCTCGCTTCCTCAGCGACGAAAATTCCTTCTAAACACGTATAGTGTGTGTGAGTATAACACCACTTCCTTATCTTTTATTTATATGTATTTTGCAAGTTTTTTGCGTAGGTGAACGCCAAAAGCTGATGATTGTGATAATTATTAAAACAGCTGATTTTCGGAACGGCTTAAAAATAAATTCTTGTCTATGTGCACTTTCTAAGCGACCTAAAAATTTAAGAACCGATTTGAAATTTGATTTTATTAAATCGCTTTGAAATTTTTAAGTCTATTATAGTTTTGGAATAGTTTTAAGCCAATTTGGCTCATTTTTTAACTTAGGATAAAAGCTTAAATATCGAATTGCATCTCAAAAATTACTGCTTTAATCGTGATGACAGACAAGCGGACAGACGAAAATGACGGAATCGTACCTGCCGCACCTCCTTTTGGGCATTACAAACGATTAGGTCTTTCAAGCCATACAAATCTGCTGGGCCAGATGGAATCCCGCCAGCCATGATGCAATATTCCCTACCCAGCATCATGCCTTGGCTTATAGCAATCTTCACCGGTTGTCTTAAGACAGGATATGTTCCAAAAATTTGGAGAGAACTGCGAGTTGTTTTCATTCCTAAAGCTGGGAAACCGATACACTCAGCGCCAAAGGATTACAGACCTATTTGTCTCTCATCGTTCATGATTAAAACGCTAGAGAGAATATTTGATCTTCACATAAGAGAATCCTGGAACGAAACCAATCTTTGCAGTGTGCAACACGCCTACCTTAAGGGCAAATTGGAGGAAACGGCACTGCATGAGGTGTTTTCACCCTTCATCACAAAAAAATATACTTTAGCAACTATTTTGGATATCGACGGCGCATTCAACAATGTAAATATAGATTAAATAAAGAATGCTCAAGTAGACAAAGAAGTTAACAGTAAAATAACCTAGTGTATTTATAAAATGCTCAATAGCAGACGTATAAGCTCACAAATGGGAATGAGCGTGGTGTGGAAAAAGATCACAAGAGGCACACCGCAGGGAGGAGTCATATCCCCCCTGCTCTGGCTGATTGTGACTGACAAAATTCTCACTACACTCAAAACTGGTGGACCAAAAGTGGTAGCCTATGCCGATGACGTTGCCACCTTAATATGCGGAAAATGCCTGCAAACAGTTAGCGAACAAATGACTGGGGCATTGAATGAGCTATCACGGTAGGCAGAATCGAATGGACTCGGTGCAGACCCAATTAAGACCGAATTCGTTCTGTTCACAAGAAGAAGAAAAATAGAAAGTTACACATTACCGAAACTCAGCGCAGTAACTCTGAAGATTTCCACGGAAGCTAAATACCTTGGAATTATCCTTGATAACAAGCTGAGTTGGAAACCCAACACAGAAGAAGGAAGGAAATAGCACTGTGCGCTCTATACGAATGTCAGAGAGCCTTTGGCAGGAAATGGGGACTGCGACCGCACATAATCCACTAGATGTATACAGCGATCGTGAGACCCATTCTTGCCTACGGCTCTCTCGTATGATAGACGATAGCGCACAAAAAGAGATACCTTAGCTCCCTAACAGGAGTCCAAAGATCAGCGTTCATAGGAATAACAGGAGCCATGAGATCTACGCCACAGGCGGGTCTGGAAATGACGCTAAATCTTCTCCCCATAGAAGAAGTCCTTAAGTGTTCGGCGCCCAAAGCGCGATTCGCCTTAACGAATTACAAGCCTGGAGGAACAACACTTTCGGACATGCATCTATTCTAAATCTCTTTGGAACCCAGGAATCAAAAAGAGCAACCGACTATATCATACCCAGTGTGAGATTCGGTACAGAATACACCACATCCATCCCCAGCAGACTAGAATAGGAAGAATAGGAAGAAACGGCTGTAGAATTCTACGGCAATCTGCAATTTTATGCTGATGGTTTCAAAATGGAAAACGGAACTGGATCAGGTGTATACTGTAAAACGCTACAAATCAAAGAGTCCTACAAACTAACCGACTACAGTAGCGATTTTCAGGCAAAAATATATGCTATTAAAAAGCTGCCATTCAGAGGAAAAAGGCTATTCAGAGGAAAAATATTACCTTCACAAGGGTAGTAATTTTTGTGGATAGCCAAGCGGCCATCAAAGCGTTGAATAGTAAAACGACGAAGGCTCGAGTGGTACAAAACTGTGACACTGAACAGTATCTGCAATACCCACAATATCACTCTCTGCTGAGTTCCGGGATATAGTAATATCGGAGGGAACGACGCAATAGATGAACTGGCTAGGCGTGCACATTCCAACAGGCGTCGTCAAAAGGAATACAGACCTTAAAGCCAGAGATAATGCTAACACTAACTGGGCTTCCAGAGGCAACATATCTTGAAGGCTTTGGCAGAGCTAAATAAGAAGAGAACCGAAAACCTTCTGCTTTTGGTCAAACGAGAAATCCGGATTCTTGATGGAGTTCTGACAGGTCATTGCCCCATTGGGGTAATGGCCAATAGAATGAACATGACAGACCCAGACTTCTGCCGGAGCTGCAAGGATCCAGAGGTAACGGTGCACGTCCCAACTTACGTAACCTAACCTGACGCAGTGACAAAATTAACCCTGCAAATATTTTCAATCGCCTCAGAATCGCCAGCAAATAGCTTGGAAGATGAAACAATCGCCGGCAAACTCATTTGGGAGTCATTCGGGTATCGCCAACTGTAAGCAGCTAAGGCCCTAAAAGAGATTACGGTGCACGTCCCAACTTACGTAACCTAACCTGACGCAGTGACAAAATTAACCCTGCAAATATTTTCAATCGCCTCAGAATCGCCAGCAAATAGCTTGGAAGATGAAACAATCGCCGGCAAACTCATTTGGGAGTCATTCGGGTATCGCCAACTGTAAGCAGCTAAGGCCCTAAAAGAGATTCGCCGAATCGCTTAAAAGGTGCGTAAGCGATTCGCTGGGAGAAGTCGCTAACGAATCGGCGAGAGGGGTCTTAAGCGATTCGCCGGGAAGATTCGCGAACGAATCGCCTAAAAGGTTCGTAAGCGAATCGCTGGGAAGAGTCGCTAACGAATCGCCGAGAGGTTTTGTTAAGCGATTCGCTGGGAAGAATCTCAAGCGAATCACCAAGAGAAGTCCTTCGCGATTGGCGGGAAGAGTTGCTCACGAATCTGCAAAAGAGGTCTTAAGCGATTCGCCGACAAGAGTTGTAAACGAATCGCTTTTAGGGTTCCTCAGCGATTTGTTGCGAAGCGTCTTTGTTGAACATTTAAAGTTGTTTTATAGGGAACATTCTTTGCCAAATTAGTCAGCAAAAATATCGACCACCGCAAATCGTACTGATATAAATATTTTCAGTTTCTATACAATAATTCAACACAAAATATAATTTTTCTCATTTTTTTCGATAATTATTTTTAGTGGATAAGCCTGCTTCATATTTCAGCAATCGATTTTGAAAAATTTTAAAAGTCATCTTCCAACGATCGCCGTTATGAGAAAAGGAAGATTTTGAAAATTTTTATTGAATCGCACATGCATCGCCTGGGCGATCGAAAACCAATCCATCTTCCAACGATCGCCGAAATGAGCGAAGGAAGATTTTGAAAATTTTTCTATAATCACGCATTCATCGCTTGGGCGAACAAAAACCGATCCATTTTCCAACGATCACCGGAATGAGCAAAGGAAGGTTTTGAAAATGTTTCTTGAATCGCGCATTCATCGCTTGGGCGATCGAAAAGCGATCCATCTTCTAAAGAATCCTTGGGCGAATCGCAAGTGCTTCGCCAAATCAACTTCTCTTCCAATCTTCTTCCAAATGTTTGCAAGGAATATACCTTTTACGCAGTATGCGTCGGGGTATAAAAAGCTACAATCGAAAACTTTTCAAAATATGTCAAAATATGTCAAACAATATCATTACAGAAGATAATTCAAGTTGGAATTTGTGGAAGTAAAAGTATTCATTTATTCAGTAAGTATGAAGAAAGTGAAACTACCCACTAAATCTATGGTTTGGATTCTTTTCCTTATATCTACGGTAAGCGAGTTTTGTTTAATTTCTTATGATTTTGATATTTTTTCTTATATATTTAATCTTATTGTAGATATGCGAAATTTTTGGTCTTCTAATAGTAGGGAGTTGCCAATGGTCGCTTTGTATTGCTATCTATGAAATATCCCCATGGGCCATGGGTTTCATACTGTTCCATTTCACAGCAGTATTTCCGGATATCGTATACGTTGTTGGTATTGTTTTTTTGAAGAATTTGGGCAAAGAGCCGCTGGTGAGTTTTAGTGAATTTATTGTCATTCCGTTTTCTTGGAAATAATTGAGATGTACATACTATCTGAAATTAGGGATGCATCTATAATTTAACCATTGGAATTTGTTGTTTAATTACCAGTATGGTTTTATTGTGCACGTTGGAATTTTGCGGCAATCCAACTCAAATCTGGATTTTAGTAGCAGGACTTCTTGGAGTTATTGCTGCAATTGTACATTTAATCAATTTTGGTTTATGCCATATGAACTTACCATCGGAGGAAAAGTACATAATTAAGCGTTCAAAATGCTGTGAAAATTGATAACAATACAGTGTATTGATAGAAATGTATTGTTTCAATTGAAAAAAGAAATCAAATAAAAATTAAATCTACTCAAATAAAAAACTATTTAAAAAATAATGCAAAATATAGTGGTTTTTGTTCTGCACTCAGAGTTCCACAATTACAGAAGCTAGAAATAATTAAAACCTATTTTAACTATACTACAATTTTCGACTATTCTTTGTACTTCTATTTTCTACTGATACGGGTTGCACTGAAAACTTGCACAGCACAAATCTTTATTTTTCTCACATTTATTTCACAAAGATAAAAACTAACATGCATGTTTAACAAATTTACAGTACATAGAAAATAAAAAAACAATTTAATTTTTTACTGGTTGGCGCTTATCTTAGATTTAATGGACCTCATCTGAGCTTGCACAGTTGAGCTAGGTTAATATTGGTTGCCCGCAAGTACCTTTTTTAATATATTCGATGTTTTTAGCTGGCCGAAGATATTTTCGCAATTAAGATTTAACTATTGCCCAATATTTTTCAATGAGTTCTTACTGTGTGTGGGCAGTTTGGTGGATTCATGTGTTTTCCAATAATACTGACTGTTGGCTTCGGATGAATAATAGCTGGTAGCTAAGTCCCAAAATAATTTAGGGATAGGTTTCCTTATTAGTGGTAAAAATCTCTTCTTTACACACTCCTTCAAGTAATCTTCGGAATATTTTGACCCAGTTATCAACAACGGCATACTGCATTTTCTACATTGACAAATCGCCTGTCATACCATACATTTTAACGAGAACTTTTTCCGATTTACTGTTTAAAATTTTTCTGGAACCTTGAACCTTTCAATTGCAGAAAAGTATTTCTTACCAGGTCACGTAGGGAAAAGTTTTTTTTTTCTTAATTACTTATATACCTATAAAAAAGACCATACTTTTTCTGGTTGTTGACCTTAAAACACAAATCTTGTGCCTTTACCCATTTATTTATAAAACGGATGTTAGTGATATGTGTTCAATCGCGTCGGAAGCGAATTTCATCTGGGGGGGCAGTACAAATGGGGGGGCAGTACAAATGGTGGTGCAAAAAAAGTTCACCAAAATTTCTTCACATGAAACATGAAGAGGAGAGAAAGAAGAGGAAAATATATAATACAAAAATATTATCGTTGTAAAAAAACTGATATTTTGAACAACTTTTCCTTTTAAATTGTTTATCTAGCTAAAAAAGTGGGGGGCAACTGCCCACCTTGCCCCCCCGCTTCCGACGCCAATGTATGTGTTCTATTCTTAGAGCTCGTAGGTAATAGCCATTGGCAGCTAACAAATATTAAACACACTCTAAAGATGCACCCCCAACACTGGAGTAAACTCAACTCATGAACGTCACCCTCAACTGGCAGGCAACCAGAGTGCATTAATGCAGGAGAAAACTATTAATAGCCACGTGCTGCTGCCGTTACACTGCCAAAGATCCCGTTGTTCTTGCACCAAACTAGATCAGTTGCAGTTTAAGCACCAAAGATACAGGACACGAAATTTATATTATTAAATTTATAATTTTCAACTCATTGCCATAAGTAAATATAAAAATAGCTCTGAAGTAATGGCTTCCTTTGGCATGCATGGCATGAGTCAAAATTTCGGCATTAAAATTTGTTGCTGCCGCATCTGCACTTGTATCAATTTCGGTTTTGTCACATCGCGTGCAGGGCTACTGAAAGTTATGCAACTTGGCATCTCCACGCTCTGCGAGGGTCTTCTAATGCGCTATGGAGTACCAGCAGCTGATTCAATTGGACAAGCGTTAACTAGTTTTTTGACTACGACTGCGTATTGCTTTACCACAACGTTAATACTGATGATCTGCTATTGTTTCTCGGAGAAATCGTTCGGCTTAATAAGGCAATCTTTGTTTGTAAGTTGCTGTTATTTTTTTAACAATGTTTTCCTTTAAAAAATATTAAATTTAAGTAAACCGCTGGAATTTTTAAAGGAAACTCTTTTCAATGGCGTAGCCTGTTGCATGTATTTCAGCTCTGCCAGCTACATGAGCTTTGCCTGCGTAGTTTGGCTGCATCCACAATTTTTAATACGTCCTGGTTTTTGGGCATATCCCGCAATGACAGCAGCATATGTAAGTTGTTTTTCTTTTGAAAGTATATAATTTTTTTTTCTTTGGAATAAATTTCGAAATAAATAACACACATTTTTAACACATGAATTTGTTTTACGACTTTAAACGCTCTTAAATAAACCATTTCAGTACATGGGCTTTGCGGCTGGTCTTCTGCACGGTATCGATGCCTTTTTAGCGTTCAAGCATTACAGAGGATTTAGATAGAATAAGCATACATTACAAAATAAGCTTGAGTTTTGTACAAATCTTTTAGTGTGTTAAACAATTTGATTAAAAAATATATTTTAAACCTTGAGGACTCTTTTTTTAATAATACATTAAAGCCACGTTAGGTGAATTATACTTAATAAATAGTCTAAATAATTTCATTTGATTGCTAAAGCACACGGGATATAGTAGTTTTTCGCACCATGATTCAGTTCTTTTAGTTGGCAGCATTATTCAATTTTATTGGTTTTCTTAAATTTCCTGCAAGAAAAAATATTTAATTTTGCATCTCAAAAAACTTGATTCTTTTTACACACTTCATATGCTTATAAGCTTGACTGGATTCATAGTCCGCCTTCAGCAGCGCAATGCGCACCCAACGTGGACGTTCGTGTATGGCTTTGTGTATCACAAATTTAAGGCCCAATAACAAATGTTCGAATAACACAAATGATATATTCGGCATGGTCGGAAAAAGACTAGCAAAAATGCTCCTGAAAAAAAGGTATATTATAGAAATGTCACACGAATAAAATAAACCGTTTTTGCCATTAAACTTACTGCACATTTGGCTGTAGGTACAACAAACCGCAATTGCTCAGTATAGCCATAACTGAGAGCAATTCAAATGCTGATTGCCAAGCGCCAATATTTTTGGCACGTCTCGCAAAAGGACGCTTAAAGATGTTGCTGAGCTGTGGGAGAGAGAATTCATTCTGTATTGAAGTTAATTTAATTTTTATATCATTATGTTATTACTTTAAATAGATCTATATGCATGGCAAAGATATTGTTGATGAATGCACCGAGTGCCGCAAACGGTGCCACTGCAGCAAAGAGCACAACATAACCAAATTGTATGCACATCTGCAGATAGTCCTCGTAGGTAGATTGATATTGATCCAAACCAGACTCGTAAAAGGACTGAAATTGAAAGTGAAAGGTAAGAGGTTTAAACAAATATTTACCTTTAAAACACATTTTCTATTTGCTTTCTCAGAAGGCATTTTGAGCTCGAAATACACTTCTCTTTTACACAAGTTTCAGAACTTTTTTACACTTTTTAGATAAATTTTAACACAACTTTTTAGAGTATACACTCGTGCTCAAAAAAAACCGAGTTAATAATTTGATAACACATAATTTTTTTCTTGAATTGTAAAACAGTGTGCCAAAACCATAAAAAAACAATCCCATATAAACCTTATAGAAATTCTTAAAGAAGGACATATTGAAAGTCCGTCGCATTTAGTTTGACCTCTCAATGTCTTCACAATTTTTTTCAACTTATTTTTAAAGTTGAAGTGTTCGAATTTTGTTGTGCTGACATTAATTACATTTTTACAGCCATTTGGACTACTGGAAATGAAAAATAAATTTCACTTTTTTCAATAAAATTTGACGTAAAATTAGGCTATTTAAAAAGATTTGACGAAATAGGAGCGTTTGTATGGTAGCAAACATTAATTACATAGGAATCCGTTTTTGACAAAAAAAAACCCCGTTAAAACTGCCGCCAGTTAGCAAATTCTTAACCGATTTCGATGTTCTTAGGTTAAATGGTTACAAAATGCAAATGGAATATTATTTAATTAAAATTTATAGAAACACCATTTTTTTATGTTTAAAAAATGACAAGAAATTGCTTTGCTACACGCTTCATTTTATATTTTATCGAATATCTTTTTACATAACCTTATTTTACGTCAAATTCTATTGAAAAACGTTAATTGTATTTTTTTTTGCAATAAGTTAAATGGCTGTCAAAATGCAATTAATGTCGGAACAACAAAATTCAAACACATAACTTTAAAAATAAGTTGAAAAAAATTGTGATGATCTTTAGAGGCCAATTTAAATGCGACGGACTCTCAACATGTTCTTCTTTAGGAATTCCTATAAAGTTTGGATGTGCTTGTTTATTTATGGTTTTGGCACACTTTGTTATAATTCAAGAAAAATATTAGTTATAAATTATTAACTCGGCTTTTTTTTTTTGAGCGCGAGTGTACACTCCTTTAAGTGTTTTTGATTTTTTTTAAGTTCCTTTACATGGCTTGCCAGTGGTGTGATTTGGTAGAAACCGTCACGTAACAGTGAGTTTTTGTGTGTGTATGTGCGAGATTCGTACACACCAATAAACAAACGAGTTAGCGAATGCGCAGCCGAGTGCACAACTCTCTCTCTCTCTTTCTTTCTCTCTTTCTCTCTTTCTGTGTGTCTCTGTTTCTGACACGTAGAAATTTCGCTAAAACGCAGTTGTTATTTTTATTTGTTTGTTTTAAATCATACGTGAGACTCTACTGTAATTAAGTTTTAAGAAATAGAAACTGCAGCAAATGTGTGCAATACAGTGTAATATGATGTTAGAATTAAAAAAATAAATTTTCACACTAGGGTGGACTCTAAAAAAGTGATTTTTTTGTTTTGTACTCTTTGAATGTGTAGTAAGTGGTCGCTGATTTCGAACCTGATGTTAGAACTTCAAAGTTTTTTGGCACTAGGGTGGACCCCAAAAATGTGTATTTTTTTTCTTTATACTCTGTGTGTATGTGCTAGCAGAATTAAGGTCGCAACTTTAAACTCTATTGCTAGAATTAAAAAAAATTCACACTAGGGTCGACCCTAAAAATGTGTTTTGTTTAATAATCTTTGTAGATGCGCTGGTCGCTGATTTCGGATCTGATGTAAGAATTTCAAAACGTTTTTAACACTAGGGTGGACCATAAAAATGTGTTTTTTTATACTCTTAATTCAGTCCAGTTTTCAATCCAACTTTTCAATCAATTCAAGCTCTATACAAGGAACATGATGCACATTCGATGCTCAAGGCCTTGTTGCGCCATGAAACAAACATTGCTGGCAACGGTATCTGACTATTTTCAACTCAAAAATAATTTTACATCTTAATTTTTCAAAAAGTAAATCTTTTTGTCCAAAAATATTAAATTTAACTTTTTGTTTTGATTGATCATTTACACTATTTGCCTTGAAAAAATTATATAAAATACAAACTAATAAAAAAATAAAAGGATATAGATTTGATTTCGAATTACATTCGGAAATGAAGAAAAAACGAAAGGAACTTTTTTAATGGGTTACAACTTATAAAATAATTTTGCATACCTGTTCGTATAAAGCCACATCACGTATTTTCAATGATTTTTCCGTGTCGATTTCTTTGTGTAGGAATTTGGTGAATTTTTGACGTATCACTGCAAGAAGTGGAATGCCAATTTCTTGAGCGATGCAAACAAGCTGTGAACAACGAGGAAATATTATGTACACTTTTTAATCACTATTATGTGAATATACCTGAAATATTGCCAACTGCATCATAAGCTGATACTTTAGCTGTTTCAAGTCCTGCAGCACGTAAGCAATGTAAAACAACGAGAAGAAATTGTTAACAATTTCAAAAATCATCAGTTTGTTAACACGATGCCGATCGTACTGCGAACGTGTACGATGATTCTCCTGATCCGTTAGAAAAGTGGCCAACTTTTCGTAGGCCCAAGAGAAAATAGCAATAAGTATGGATTGTACAATTACGGGTATGTACAAAAGCCATGATTCAGCGCCAAAATCTGTCAAAACCTCAGCTTCGATTTGAAATTGATATAGGGCAAAATAAGCAGCAGCAAAGACGCAAAGCAACACAACCGGATACGACACACAGTACATTTGCAAATAGGTATAACGCATCGGATATTGTAATGTTAGCTTGCCGCTGATAGGATCTGGCTTGGGGACACCGCGATAAGCTGTACGAGGCTTATCCAAGCTACTCATTTCTATGGTGCCCCAACGATAGGATAAACCAGCGCATTTGCGTTTCCATAATTCGAGAAAAATCTAAAAGAATTAAATTATTTATCATTTAATTGTTTTTATATTATTATTGCCATTTTACCGTAGTCCATATGACAAAAAAACTGCAAACAATGGATAAGTTAAAGTTCCACAAATATTGCAGCAAGCCAAAAACAGCGGGAAATATTAAGGCTTTTGTATAGAATTCGGTAAAAGCAAAGTACAGACCAATACTTGAGCCAAAGTAGTTGCGTATATCTTCAATTGGTAGCTTGTGTTTACGTATGTTAAAGGAAAAACGGTCCAGATATTCCTGCAATTGACAAGTTTAAATTTTTCTATATACTTAATGAATGCTCCTTACTATATCATGAAGTGGAAAGAAGTGTTCAATGGTCCCATTACGTATGTAAGACAAAAGCTGTGGTTTGATTGCATCTTTTATCAGCACAGGTGCTTCACAAAAACGCACAATATCATCGGCTGTCATGCCCTCTAAAAGATAATCCGGCACACTGTCACAGCTAAACTTTTGCATGCTTCCAGCTGTTGTAATTTTTATGAGTTCTGCTTCATCGGCAAATCGCAATAAAGTTTCGGTGGTGGCAGTCAAATAAAGATGCTTCTCAGTTTTACTTTATTTGAACAATATTGAAAATAAATAAACATTTATTTATATCAGAAATAGAAATAGCAAACCTTAAAACTTCCAGCCTAGTTTGCACGCCCAGTTCTTGTATAATCTTTTCCACATCTTGACATTGTTGCAACTTTGCTTTTTCCGAAAAAATTATAACCACATAAGTCTGCAATTTACGAAACGCGCTATTAATACATTTAAGTTTAATTGCCTTTTTATCTCAATATTTATCTTTGTACGTCGTAATCTTAGTACACAAAAGCAGCAGCACCTACTTTTTCTTGTCCATCATCTGCTTGACTGTGTGACGCATTCAACTTTAGACTCCGCTGACGCCGGAAGATCTGATTTTCTATAATACTCTTTGGTCGATTTGCAAGCGATAGACGTGGCGCTGTAAAAACAAAAATTTAAATATTGGCTTAAGTTTTTTCTTATATCTAGCAAAAGCTCACATTTATTGCTCTCCTCCATTTTAGTATATCCCAGCAGTGGTCAGTAGTTTTCTAAAAATTTTACTGCCAAAACTAAATTTGCACACTAATATTGGCAAACGTCAAAATATTTAATATTTCTTTTGTGTTTAAAACAAAATGCTAAGGAAATGATGACGAAAGCTCCGTGGCCAAAAGCCAATTTTTTATAAGTGTCAAATTTAACAAAAGTATAACATCCACAATGAAGAGGTGATGGTAGCCGGCTACAGTTGCTAAATTGGTATAATTGCATTTTTTGTTGTGATCCATTTTCGTGTTATGACGAACAGCTGTTGCTTGCTCAACAAACAGCTGATATACAAGTGTGAACAGCAAAATCAGTAACGAAAAGTAAAAGATTTTTATATATACGTTAATGCTCCTCATGCACCATAGAAAAAATTATTCGACTAAAAATAATCCTTGGTTTATGTATGATGTTTCCCCAAATATTTCTAGCGATAGCTATCCGTGAGTTGGAATGGTTTGAAATAACCTCTAAAAATCATGTTTTTGGAAAAATATCGGCTAGTGTAATGGTTTTAAAGCGAAAAAATTTCCCCCCTTAAGGAAAGTTAGCTATTATATTTTTTTAAAGTTTTTTCTAAATGACCTCTATATTAATTATGTTGACTTTATATGATTTAAATACAAATTCTAAATGTTTGATAGTTTAAATCATACTTGATTTTAAATACAAATTCTAGTTGTTTGATAGTTTAAAATCGTTTATTGAGCTTAAGGTCAAAGTTAGAACAATTAATTGTTCTAACGAATTTTTCCAAAGAAACAACAACAACAACAAAGTTTTTTCAATATGAAAAGGAAAAAATCACTAGCTGATCTGATTGCAATTTCTACTCTGCTAAAAGCGTCATCAGAAATCTTTGTGATACCCGTGCAAGCGCGCGCTAACGCACTGCACCATCGGGGCGATGAGATTTGAAGCGTCAATTTCTCAGTTTTTCCTCCATTTCATAATGTCACATTTGTTGTTGTATTTCTGTTTTACTTTAGTTTCTATGCTTATGTTATTATATGTAGTCCAACAGCCTGCTGGAAGTCTGCACTAACAAAGCATGTTTACTGAAGTTGTTTTTTAGAATTTTTGCTGATTTTGTTTTCAGCTGTTTCCGTTTGGTCGAGCTCTACCATTTGATTAAAGTTTTTTCTAAATGACCTCTATATTAATTATGTTGACTTTATATGATTTAAATACAAATTCTAAATGTTTGATAGTTTAAATCATACTTGATTTTAAATACAAATTCTAGTTGTTTGATAGTTTAAAATCGTTTATTGAGCTTAAGGTCAAAGTTAGAACAATTAATTGTTCTAACGAATTTTTCCAAAGAAACAACAACAACAACAAAGTTTTTTCAATATGAAAAGGAAAAAATCACTAGCTGATCTGATTGCAATTTCTACTCTGCTAAAAGCGTCATCAGAAATCTTTGTGATACCCGTGCAAGCGCGCGCTAACGCACTGCACCATCGGGGCGATGAGATTTGAAGCGTCAATTTCTCAGTTTTTCCTCCATTTCATAATGTCACATTTGTTGTTGTATTTCTGTTTTACTTTAGTTTCTATGCTTATGTTATTATATGTAGTCCAACAGCCTGCTGGAAGTCTGCACTAACAAAGCATGTTTACTGAAGTTGTTTTTTAGAATTTTTGCTGATTTTGTTTTCAGCTGTTTCCGTTTGGTCGAGCTCTACCATTTGATTAAAGTTTTTTCTAAATGACCTCTATATTAATTATGTTGACTTTATATGATTTAAATACAAATTCTAAATGTTTGATAGTTTAAATCATACTTGATTTTAAATACAAATTCTAGTTGTTTGATAGTTTAAAATCGTTTATTGAGCTTAAGGTCAAAGTTAGAACAATTAATTGTTCTAACGAATTTTTCCAAAGAAACAACAACAACAACAAAGTTTTTTCAATATGAAAAGGAAAAAATCACTAGCTGATCTGATTGCAATTTCTACTCTGCTAAAAGCGTCATCAGAAATCTTTGTGATACCCGTGCAAGCGCGCGCTAACGCACTGCACCATCGGGGCGATGAGATTTGAAGCGTCAATTTCTCAGTTTTTCCTCCATTTCATAATGTCACATTTGTTGTTGTATTTCTGTTTTACTTTAGTTTCTATGCTTATGTTATTATATGTAGTCCAACAGCCTGCTGGAAGTCTGCACTAACAAAGCATGTTTACTGAAGTTGTTTTTTAGAATTTTTGCTGATTTTGTTTTCAGCTGTTTCCGTTTGGTCGAGCTCTACCATTTGATTAAAGTTTTTTCTAAATGACCTCTATATTAATTATGTTGACTTTATATGATTTAAATACAAATTCTAAATGTTTGATAGTTTAAATCATACTTGATTTTAAATACAAATTCTAGTTGTTTGATAGTTTAAAATCGTTTATTGAGCTTAAGGTCAAAGTTAGAACAATTAATTGTTCTAACGAATTTTTCCAAAGAAACAACAACAACAACAAAGTTTTTTCAATATGAAAAGGAAAAAATCACTAGCTGATCTGATTGCAATTTCTACTCTGCTAAAAGCGTCATCAGAAATCTTTGTGATACCCGTGCAAGCGCGCGCTAACGCACTGCACCATCGGGGCGATGAGATTTGAAGCGTCAATTTCTCAGTTTTTCCTCCATTTCATAATGTCACATTTGTTGTTGTATTTCTGTTTTACTTTAGTTTCTATGCTTATGTTATTATATGTAGTCCAACAGCCTGCTGGAAGTCTGCACTAACAAAGCATGTTTACTGAAGAGCTCGACCAAACGGAAACAGCTGAAAACAAAATCAGCAAAAATTCTAAAAAACAACTTCAGTAAACATGCTTTGTTAGTGCAGACTTCCAGCAGGCTGTTGGACTACATATAATAACATAAGCATAGAAACTAAAGTAAAACAGAAATACAACAACAAATGTGACATTATGAAATGGAGGAAAAACTGAGAAATTGACGCTTCAAATCTCATCGCCCCGATGGTGCAGTGCGTTAGCGCGCGCTTGCACGGGTATCACAAAGATTTCTGATGACGCTTTTAGCAGAGTAGAAATTGCAATCAGATCAGCTAGTGATTTTTTCCTTTTCATATTGAAAAAACTTTGTTGTTGTTGTTGTTTCTTTGGAAAAATTCGTTAGAACAATTAATTGTTCTAACTTTGACCTTAAGCTCAATAAACGATTTTAAACTATCAAACAACTAGAATTTGTATTTAAAATCAAGTATGATTTAAACTATCAAACATTTAGAATTTGTATTTAAATCATATAAAGTCAACATAATTAATATAGAGGTCATTTAGAAAAAACTTTAATCAAATGGTAGAGCTCGACCAAACGGAAACAGCTGAAAACAAAATCAGCAAAAATTCTAAAAAACAACTTCAGTAAACATGCTTTGTTAGTGCAGACTTCCAGCAGGCTGTTGGACTACATATAATAACATAAGCATAGAAACTAAAGTAAAACAGAAATACAACAACAAATGTGACATTATGAAATGGAGGAAAAACTGAGAAATTGACGCTTCAAATCTCATCGCCCCGATGGTGCAGTGCGTTAGCGCGCGCTTGCACGGGTATCACAAAGATTTCTGATGACGCTTTTAGCAGAGTAGAAATTGCAATCAGATCAGCTAGTGATTTTTTCCTTTTCATATTGAAAAAACTTTGTTGTTGTTGTTGTTTCTTTGGAAAAATTCGTTAGAACAATTAATTGTTCTAACTTTGACCTTAAGCTCAATAAACGATTTTAAACTATCAAACAACTAGAATTTGTATTTAAAATCAAGTATGATTTAAACTATCAAACATTTAGAATTTGTATTTAAATCATATAAAGTCAACATAATTAATATAGAGGTCATTTAGAAAAAACTTTAATCAAATGGTAGAGCTCGACCAAACGGAAACAGCTGAAAACAAAATCAGCAAAAATTCTAAAAAACAACTTCAGTAAACATGCTTTGTTAGTGCAGACTTCCAGCAGGCTGTTGGACTACATATAATAACATAAGCATAGAAACTAAAGTAAAACAGAAATACAACAACAAATGTGACATTATGAAATGGAGGAAAAACTGAGAAATTGACGCTTCAAATCTCATCGCCCCGATGGTGCAGTGCGTTAGCGCGCGCTTGCACGGGTATCACAAAGATTTCTGATGACGCTTTTAGCAGAGTAGAAATTGCAATCAGATCAGCTAGTGATTTTTTCCTTTTCATATTGAAAAAACTTTGTTGTTGTTGTTGTTTCTTTGGAAAAATTCGTTAGAACAATTAATTGTTCTAACTTTGACCTTAAGCTCAATAAACGATTTTAAACTATCAAACAACTAGAATTTGTATTTAAAATCAAGTATGATTTAAACTATCAAACATTTAGAATTTGTATTTAAATCATATAAAGTCAACATAATTAATATAGAGGTCATTTAGAAAAAACTTTAATCAAATGGTAGAGCTCGACCAAACGGAAACAGCTGAAAACAAAATCAGCAAAAATTCTAAAAAACAACTTCAGTAAACATGCTTTGTTAGTGCAGACTTCCAGCAGGCTGTTGGACTACATATAATAACATAAGCATAGAAACTAAAGTAAAACAGAAATACAACAACAAATGTGACATTATGAAATGGAGGAAAAACTGAGAAATTGACGCTTCAAATCTCATCGCCCCGATGGTGCAGTGCGTTAGCGCGCGCTTGCACGGGTATCACAAAGATTTCTGATGACGCTTTTAGCAGAGTAGAAATTGCAATCAGATCAGCTAGTGATTTTTTCCTTTTCATATTGAAAAAACTTTGTTGTTGTTGTTGTTTCTTTGGAAAAATTCGTTAGAACAATTAATTGTTCTAACTTTGACCTTAAGCTCAATAAACGATTTTAAACTATCAAACAACTAGAATTTGTATTTAAAATCAAGTATGATTTAAACTATCAAACATTTAGAATTTGTATTTAAATCATATAAAGTCAACATAATTAATATAGAGGTCATTTAGAAAAAACTTTAATCAAATGGTAGAGCTCGACCAAACGGAAACAGCTGAAAACAAAATCAGCAAAAATTCTAAAAAACAACTTCAGTAAACATGCTTTGTTAGTGCAGACTTCCAGCAGGCTGTTGGACTACATATAATAACATAAGCATAGAAACTAAAGTAAAACAGAAATACAACAACAAATGTGACATTATGAAATGGAGGAAAAACTGAGAAATTGACGCTTCAAATCTCATCGCCCCGATGGTGCAGTGCGTTAGCGCGCGCTTGCACGGGTATCACAAAGATTTCTGATGACGCTTTTAGCAGAGTAGAAATTGCAATCAGATCAGCTAGTGATTTTTTCCTTTTCATATTGAAAAAACTTTGTTGTTGTTGTTGTTTCTTTGGAAAAATTCGTTAGAACAATTAATTGTTCTAACTTTGACCTTAAGCTCAATAAACGATTTTAAACTATCAAACAACTAGAATTTGTATTTAAAATCAAGTATGATTTAAACTATCAAACATTTAGAATTTGTATTTAAATCATATAAAGTCAACATAAATATTATATTTTTTTTAATCGATTTGAACAATTTTTGTTTGTTTAATAACTTATTACTTAAACAAATTGTGATAAAACTATGTTCTGATGCATGAAAGAATCTGAAGAAAACCACAAGTATTTCTCAAAGTATAAAAAAAAACAAAATTCAAAGAGTGCAGTGTCTTAATTTAGAAATTATGGCTGTTTGAACTCAATGCTTCATAACATTTTCTGCAAATTTGTTCCGTCACCTCATTACTAAACCCTTCATAAAGTGGATGCTAGCTTGCTCCATACCACGGTTTTGTGCCGTTAGCTTCGCATATTTCATCCCTTAAAATTTTGTTATTACAAATGGTGTACGTTTCTGTAAATTTACCGAAAGTACTCCGTTTACATCCCCAATACGGCGTTCTTTGAATACCACGGGGAGATTTTGAAAACTAGGGCACCGCGATTTGACAATAAATACATGAAGTTTTTCAGTAGTAGTAGTAGTAGTACTTTATTGAGTCTTATACAAATCGATAATACAAGAAAACTACAAACAATTGCTTAATTGTAAACTTAGCGGCTATTATAGTATGGCCTGCACAATCGGTTACTTTATCAAGTAAATTAATGAACTGAATGCCACATGGCTTACATCTTATTATAGACAAGTTTTACTCCTGCTCACTGAGTAATAAAATTATAGCATATGACGAGTGTATATACAGATTTCTAAAAACTACCATAAGAAAGAGTGAGACAACGACCAGCATGACCGTGGTAGTTTGGCATGCTAAAATTAAATCTACTTTATACAATACAAAGTCGTTGCTACTTTCTCGATTGAGATTGCTATGAGTAAAAGAGAGCAATAATGGATACATCAATACAGTAGTATAACTTTAAAGTTAAAAATGAATACACAGCAAAATTGTGCAACAATTACAAACAAGGAAAATACGATGCGCTTTCGTAACATGTAATTTTAACAAAGCAAAATAGCTATCGCTAATAATTCATAGTTTTATCTTATACACTGTCTTTGAATAAAATCAATAGTGCAATATTAGAAAAAGTATAAAGAATGAAACATGAATAGCAATTATGTTTCCTCATGGAAACCATTACTTAACTTTGGCGAACAGATATGTATATACATGTAGTTAATAAATTTAAAATTCAATAATTCAGTTATAGTTACCTATAAATAACTGTAAATATATAGAGTAAATATATAATTACATATTTCTCTTTAGCTGTTTTTCTTTTTTCAACTTACGGTAACCATCGTACAGTACAATAAGGCATATACTTATATATTAATTAATAAAGTCAGGTACTTGAGTTTTATCAAAATATTAGTAAAAATATTAATAAAAAGTAGGCTTTGTCCACCAACATCATTAGTGTTTTCTTTAAAAATATTCCAAAGAACGAATTTAAATAAGATGAAGTAAAAAGAAACAAAATTTATTCCCGGTTATGCCCTGGAAGGGCTTTCAAAAAGTAAGGTAAGGGTGATCCATAAGAGCTCGACTCGAGATCTTCCATCATCACTCCAATCGGAGACCGGTAAGGCAAAGAAAAAAATAATATACAAAATTAAAAGACATTATATATCATTAACAATAATTTCATTTAGAAGTTCTAAATAAGACATTCTTTTTTTCTGGATAGAATCACAGCTCTTAATATTTCTCATGAAGCTCTCAATCTTTCCCAGGAGACCCTGTACACTCACTCCAAACAAGTCCTTGGAAAGATTAAAAAATTGATTCAACACATTATCTTTAGAATGATTAACATTCTTTGGTATTGCAATTGAAGAAGGACCATCCTGCCCTCTAAAGAGGCTTGCGTAGGACACCGTTAAGGGTATAGGCGCTTTAGAAGCAATGAAAACATTTTCGGTTCTCAACTTCGCGTTAGCTTTCGCCTTCTGCAACAATTCTTTTCTGTACAGTGAATACTCTTTGTACTTCTCACAGCCCCTGTAGTTGGCAGGGTGGTCCCCCTTGCAATTAACACAAAAAGGTTTCAGCCCAGACTCGACCGTTACACTGCATTCCCCTGGAAGGTGCTCGTTATTGCATTTGATGCATTTAAAATCGCCTGCGCAATTCATTGCCATATGGCCGAACTGCTGGCATCGTCTGCATTGAATGGGCCCTGAGTTACCTTTCGGTTTTTCCCAGAACACCTGTGTGTTAAACAAAAACTTTATTTTCAGCACCTCAGATTTAGTTTTCCCTGAAGGAAGTCTTACCAAGAATAAGTCATACTTTTTTTGCTCTCTCCGAGAACGAGTCGTAACCAGTCTAGAAACCCTTTCTACCCCACCAGGAATTAACGAAAGCAATTCGTCAAGAACCTCTGCCTCCTTATACCCAGATGAGAGACCTCTCAAAACCAAATTTACATTTTTTTCCTCCTTAGGAGTAAATGAATAGGCCTGAATTCCAGGACTAACTCTGATCTTCTCGAGCAGAGCCCGATGGATCACCCTGTCCTCAATAAAAAATTTACTTTTTTGTCCTAAGCTAACAACTTTAAAAACAATATTTTTTTCCTTAAATCAAAAACAAGATGCCTAACATCTAAATTTTTGATGAATATTGGTGGACAAAACCTACCTTTTTTTCCTTGAGAAATCCTTATATTCGGATTTACGACACTGGTTTCTTCTTTGTTGATGACCGCTTCAACATTCGCTGCCTCCGCTTGCGCCTCACTCTGCAACACCGGATACTGTTTCTGCATCTGCTTACTTGAGTTATCCTTAAGAGCAATTTCATTAAAAATAGAAAAGCGATTATCTCTTTTTGGAGGGGCATTCTCCTCAGCAGATATGCTGCTACCTGAGGAGCGTCTTGTTCTTAAACGTTTGGCAACCTCCTGCCATTCTTGTTGCATTGCTTCAACAATTTGTTGAGTGTTTAACTCCAACATTTTAGACTCGCAATTTAATGCAGTTTTCATCTTCTGCAGATGTTCATTATGCTGTGGCTGTGTTGTACAGGATGACAGTGCATCCAGTTGGTGTGCCGCTTCAGTTTTTCTAGGGCCGATTTTAATGGTTTATTAATGCCACCATATTTGAATGTTCTTATAATTTTAGAATATTTCTTATTCATTCTATACTAAAAACATTATTGGATGTATAATTCCCGCGCTTTCTAAAAAGTTCGCGCTATTTTTAGGAATTTTACCCGCTAAGTTTTGCACCAACACACACTCACACACAGCCACAGCCGCTGCGTCGACGTCAGAGTCACCGCTGACAGTGTCAAACGGTAACGACACATCCAAATTGTATACCCACTCTTAAAAATTCAATTATCGGTTGATCCCGGAATACATGGAGCTCCGTCCGGCACTAATGCAGGTTCCAACAGCCACCAGCAATCCCAGTCAAGCCAATAAGCAAATCACCAGTTAAAAGTGCAGCGTCAGCAACTCAGCAAACAGCAGCCATCAGTTATCACCGCGGTACGATTAAATTTACCCAAAAAAAATACAATAATCATTCAACTTTTAATATTTTAATATTAATTTATTTATTAGTTTTATTTAAACATGAAAAAAAACTCAAAAAGTATATGCGCATTTTAGCAGCTAAAAAATTTCCATCCACTTTACAAGATGGTCGTCGTTTTTCGTCTGAAGTTTTTCAAATAAAAATAGGAATGGCTGAAGGAGAAATCGATTTGTTTTCAAGCTATAATATGTCTTCATTGATCTTGTAAGGAAACTTGCTATATATTTCTTATCACTAGGGATCGGATTTTTACGCAAAACGTATAAAAAAGTAGTGTCAAAAACCTAAATAATATAAATTTGAAGCAAAACTTTTAATACATTTTGATCAAGTATGCTTATATAATCAATATTTTTAGAAAATATAATTTATGTTGCTATCCTATCTTTACACAGGGTTTCATTTAAAAATGATTTTGCATTAAAATCCGATCCCTACTTATCTCATATTTTTATTATATTTAGATGTGGAGGTATCATTTTTAAGATAATACAATAAGCTTTTTAAAAAAGTTTAAGTTAATAAAATCCTTTGAGTATTTAACTTTTTATTGCTATTTGTATATAAAAGTAAAGTATTTGACTACATAAAACCGTTGTTTTCTCAAAAAGTATCGTTGTTACTATGGATGATGGAAAGCTAATTATTAAAGCTTAAAAATTTATCTTTCATGTGGTATATTAAATTCATCAGTGGTTTGATTTATTATTGCGTTTTTTTTTTTATGATGAAATGATTTGCCCTTGTTCGTAATTTTATTAGTTCAAGCATATGTAAGTATCTTAGTTTTTCCGCTTTTTCTCTATATTTCCTCATATCACCATTACAATAAACAACTGTCCTTAAAGCAAAATTTTTCCTGTTATATTTACTTGAGTTCATAGGATTTTCCAGTTAGTGGAAAAAATTTTAAAATTTTAGCTGATCAGTTTTAGTCAGCATCTTCCATTTTATTAAATTAAATAGTTGATCTTCGCAAAAAATATATTAAGCTCAGAGTTAGTTCCAAAAACTTTTATGGACTTTTATATTTTAATTGAAAGATAAAACTGTAGGCTTTAAACACAAAAATATATTTTTGAAACCTTAATACTACAAACTTTTGAGAAACTGATTTTTTTATCAATAATTAAAAGCAAAAATCATATAAAACTATTCATTTAACATACAAAATTATTCATTTTAGTATTCATTTTATTGCAAAATTTTATTTGATTTGTATATTTCTAATAGATAATTTAGTTATCTTTCAAATGACATGTCTATCTTTTTTATCTATTATATAATGCTAAAGATATAGATATTTTATTGAACAGATCTTGCACCAAGCAAAAAATTTTCAAAATCGATAATCGATAAATTTATATTTAACATGTTTGTTCGTCTTTTTTTCATAGAACCAAATGATTTGATATAAAAAAAAACGTTGGAAAATAAAAATAAAAATTACTACGTGTCCTATATATTAGGCAAATTCATTAAAAGGGTTAAGGACTTACAAGCCAGTTACACGTTCAAGTTTCCTTTAAAGCTGCAACACTCTCATACATTTTTACTGTGTTAACACTAAAAAAGTCTGAGTGTGTTGCAACTTCAAAGGAAACTTGAACGTGTAACTGCCAAGCTAACGAGCACTCCTTTTTCAGTAAAAAGCGCTCCGTCTATATTCCCATCTACATTGCAATTTTAACATAACATGTCATTGAAGGGAGCACTAATGCTCAATTCGTGCTACAATCTACAGTGAAATTATAGCACTCAATGCTGTGCTCCGTTTGTGTTCTGAACTAAAGCATAGGTAGAGCTTTTCATAATGTGCTGCACTTGTGCTCCGAACTGCTGCCTTGATAGATCACATCATACCGTGCTCCGTTTATGCTCCAAACTGCAGCATAGGTAAAGTACTTCATATTGTGAAAAACTTGTGCTCTTAAAAGCACAAGCGAAGCACCGTGATTTGCATTCCTCATACTTAAATAAAAGTAAAATGTATTTTGTTATTTTTAATACAATAAATACCAGGTATATTTTATTAAATTAAATATCATATGAGCTTACAAAAACTTTTTAAAAACACGTGTGCACTTTGTCGAATACACAAATAAAAATAAGTTAAAAATGCGTTAGTGTTCTTTTCCTGGCTTCACGTAATATTTATGATATTTATATGATATATTTTAAGAACATCATATCTTGCACAAGGATCCCAAGTAAAATTTTGCGACCACAGGTTACTTAGGACACATTTTTACCACGACGATGTTGCAGCGATACTAATTTGGAAAATATTTTGTGGGAAAAGTTTGTAAAAATACCTTTTTCGTTTTTTTCCGTTTTAGAAATAAAATGGCACACAATTACGTTAATTTTACCATATTATCACAATTGCTATATTGTAACCATGACTACAATGTGACATTCCCTTTTAATACTACTTTACCACTAGGTCACAAAATGTGGTACAGATTTATAAATTATCTTTAAAAAAAGCATCACTCAATTTTGGAATAACAACATATGATGTAACCATTTTGTAACTATTAGTTTATTGCAACCCAAGTAAATTTAGCTTGCGCTTAAATTTTTAAGAAGTTTTGGCTTTAATTTTACCGAAAATCTTCTTTTCCATCTACATTTAGCTCTAAATAATTAGTTTTCTGTTAACACAAGTGAGTATGCTTTTATAGTATAAATAATTAATTATATATATGGCTGTAAGCAAAATTGGGAAATCTGTGATGCATTAATACTAAAATGTGATAAGTAACTTCAAAGTAAAACACATTAGGTCTGTTCCCGTACTCGATTCAAGTAGCTTGAAGTTGCTTAAAAGCTTTATTTTGAAGCTCGAGAGAGAGGAATAACATACAAAATTACACTTTATAATATATTACAATTAAATTAAGTTAGTACGGAAACAGACCTAATGTCGGCAATGTGTTTCCCCACTTTCGAAACATAGTGGTCTCTGTAACGTAACCAATACGTAACATCAGGGGCCGAATTACAGCATCCGTGATCGAGCAAAATTACGAAGGGCACGACGAGACAAGTGCCTATCAATCTTGTACAATTTTGCTCGGTGCTCGGATGCTGTAATTCGGCCTCAGGTCTGTTCCCGTACTAACTTTAAATATTTGTAATAGATTAGAGAGTGACATTTTGCATGTTATTCTTCTCTCTCGAGCTTTAAAAATTTTTTAAATAATGCTTTCAAGTAATTTCAAGCTACTTGAATCGTGTACGGGCACAGACCATCATATCAATTTTGACATAAAAATAAACGCTACGACGTCAACCCAAATATGAACCATCAGTAATAGTTGGGGAATTTAATAAAAAATCTAAAGATTTTGTGTATTACAAAAATAAATATGTTAAAAGCATTTTATAAAGCATTAACTAAAAAAAAACAAAAGGAAAACGCAGTACCTACCTGTAGATCAGAGTTGGGCGTAGTGAACTAAATGCTGAGTGTACTAAGCCTTTCCCTAGCACTAAAATATATTGAAAATTCTATTTTTCATTATTTTGTTACCAGTTTAGTTATAGTCTATCTAGGGATTTTAGTGATAGTGTTATATTGCTGCACTATAACTAATTTGAGTGGTAGTTACTAAATCTCCACTACACTCAAATAGTGCAAAATTTGAGCAATCACTCCACTCAACTTCTAAATATGACTGATTTTGTAACTATTTCAGTCAGACTCGAATTACAAAAATCTATAATTAAGAAGAACTATTTTTTGAGCTTTAGGTCAGATATGTTTACGAAGAAAACAACAACTCGAATTAAAAAAATCTATAATTAAGAAGAACTATTTTTTGAGCTTTAGATCAGATATGTTTATGACGAAAACAACAACAACAGAATAAGCAATACTAAAAATAAACTGTTTCCATTTTCTTTCAATTGAGTGAAAACTTTCTGTGTTTTACTACTATTAGTGCAGGTATTTTTTTTTTTGCACTATTAATTTAGTAGAAATTTAGCTGTAGAAATTTTTTTCCACTATTCTGATATGAATTTGAGTGAATTTTTTATATTTTTCAATTCATCAGTAAAAACCAATAGAAGATAGAGAATAATTTTACACTATCAGTACATGTAAGCTGAAACTCTAAATTTAGTGCATTACGCCCATCTGTGCTGTAGATATGTCTTTTTATTTAGATAATGAGTTTTTTATTTGAATTATTGCTTTAATTTATGTAGATATGACATTTCAGGTTAAAATATTAAGCAATTGAGCAAAAGCTTCGCAATTTTTACCTTGTTTTCCTTAATATGGAAAAAAGATGATTAAGAAAAAACAAGAACTGATTTTGATTTTAATGCAAGATGCCGCACTCTTCCTTATGACGAAAGTACAGTAAGGTTATTCAGAGGTAGTCTTGTTACGGTGTTAGATTGTTGAAATTTTGATGTACGTGTTTACGTGATGTACTTGTATTAAAATAATTTCGTCAACGAATTGACGACCGACAGGTATGTTCTGCATTCCATTTTCGAGTGGAAGTGAAATTTAATCAAAATTTAGTTCGCTATTTAGTGGTCTAAATATTAATTTTTTCACTTTGTATTAATCTATTTATTTAATTTAATACAATAATATAATTAATAGTAATGACGAAAAAAATTATCTTTAGACAACCAAATATCGAATTAAATTTTTATTCAATTTCACTTCCACTAGGAAGTGGAATGCAGGACATTCCAGCGAAACATGAAAAAATTCAACAACGAGACTCCTCAACATTTCGTAAATGAACACAAAAATTCAACGTTAAGAAATTTTTGTCCTGTGTTATGGTAACATGTGGACAATAACATGTTGGCTTATTTTCAAAATAATTTATTAAAATTCATACCATAAACTCGTTCACAGAAAATTTAAGTTTTATTTATAAAATTTTTGAAAAAAATTAATTTGAATTTTTATTGCAGCCTATGCGTAAATAATTTTTATTAAATGTATATGGATCTCCTTAGTCCAAAATTGCAAAAATAAAATGTCGACCTCATATGGTTTACGAGATAAAATTCGAAAAGTTCGATAATTCAGTGCAAAGTTTGTGTGGAAGCTTATCTAACCTGTAACATTATAAAACTTAAATTTAACATGAAAACCACTGCTTAAAATTATCGCGAAAATACAAGAACTTTGACCCTCTTAGATCGCAGTGCTTTATTTCAGTACATTTTAAGAGAAATTAAAAGACAAAAATCGTGGCGATTTTTAATAACAATTTTTCGCTTTCTTTATCCACCGTTTATTTAATATTTCCTAAATATTTCAAAAATTCTTATAAGAATAGTAATATATAATGGCTTTTAACAGTATAACTAACTCTGTATATGTTTTAAAAATTTCTTGAGTGTGGCCCTTTCTTCTTCAATCGTTCATGTAACTATTTAACTTACTTCGTAAATATTCCTCCGTCATATATGTTACATCGTATATGTAACTAGTTATACCTTAGTTACTTAAACTGCAATTATTCCTTTTTTTATATAATCGGACTTCCAGCTTAATTGTGTTTTGTCCTTGTACGGAATATTGTTTTTAACACTACAAAACGAAAATGTTTAAGTATAAAAGAAGTTATATCTTAAAAATGTATGCATTGATACCTCGTTGTATAGGTGGTTGTATTACCTTTCTTTTGATACCCACAATGCTTACTTTTCTAGAAAAATTTAAAAAATTACAGCACGTTTTTAAGGTAATTTTTCCTAACTTTGGACCCCCATAACTTTTAAACGTCTTGAGAGCGACCTCTAATTTTTACTATTCTCTTTTTTAGCTCCAAATGCACATTTGGAAAAAAAGAATTAAAAAAGTCCATTTTAGCTATAGGTAAAATGTTTCAAGTTAGGCGCTGATAACCGCTGCTTTGCATTATATTTTGTATGAAGTTTTTTTATGTCCAGCAGCTCATGCAGAAACTTCCTTTAAGAAATCATCACGAAAAGTTCGTCAATGATGCACCAGCAAACTAGCACCGTAACAAGACTACCTTTGAATACCCTTAGGGCCGTTTTCTCAATGTCCGGTTCAGCACTAATCGGAACTTTAACTGGCGGTTAGCAAAAAAGCATTTTCTCAATGTTCGGTTAGGTCTTAAGTACCGGTTAAGTTAACGGCAAGTTGAAAAAAGTGCAAAGTTTATGTGGAAGCTTATCTAATCTGTAACATTATAATACTTAAATTTAACATGAAAACCACTGCTTAAAATTATCGCAAAAATACAAGAACTTTAACCGTCTTAGATCGCAGTGCTTTATTTCAGTACATTTTAAGAGAAATTAAAAGACAAAAATCGTGGTGATTTTTAATAACAATTTGTCGCTATCTTTATTCACCGTTTATTTAATATTTCCTAAATATTTCAAAAATTCTTATAAAAATAATAATATTTTATGGCTTTTAACAGTATAACTAACTCAGTATATGTTTTAAAAATTTCTCGAGTGTGGCGCTTTCTTCCTAAATCATTCATGTAACTCTTTAACTTACTTCGTAAATATTCCTCCATCATATATCGATTATAAATTTTAATCGTATATGTAACTAGTTATACCTTAGTTACTTAAACTGCAATTATTCCTTTTTTTATATAATTGGACTTCCAGCTTAATAGTGTTTTGTCCTTGTACGGAATATTGTTTTTAACACTACAAATGAAAATGTTTAAGTATAAAAGAAGTTATATCTTAAAAAGGTATGCATGGATTTTAATATTTGATACCTCGTTGAATAGGTGCTCGTATTACCTTTATTTTGATACCCATAATGCTTACTTTTCTTAGAAAATTTAAAAAATTACAGCATGGTTTTAAGGCTATTTTTCCTAACTTTGGACTCCTTTAAACGTCTTGAGAGCGACCTCTAATTTTTACTATTCACTTTTTTAGCTCCAAATACACATTTTGAAAAAAATAATGAAAAAAGTCCATTTTAGCTATAGGTAAAATGTTCCAAGTTACTGTGCGTTTAGACCGCCTGAACGAACGAAAGAAACATCGTTCGTTCGCTCGGTTTATACACTTTGCCCGAACGAACAGTGTTCGCTATCAATTTATCGCGAACGATGTTTGCCCGGTGTAAGCAGTAAATTAGGGCGAACGAACGAAGATTCCTTCGTTCGCTCTGATCGAACAAGCTTCGATCTTTTTGGGCGCATCCGGTGTTGCGCTGTGTTTAAAAACAGAAAAGTAGCAAAGAGGAGTAGTTTCAGAGAATAATTTATGAAAAGTACTAAAATATGTAGTAATTTATGTTTTTTAAAGTGTTCTGTAAATTTTCGCTGCAATATAATTGTATTGTGTAAGGGCCAATTAAAGTATTTTAAGTGAAAAAATCCTATATTTAAAGCGACTGTTTATTTGAGGTATTTTTTTTTTGTTAATAATAACTATATAACTTTTAATGAATATTTTTGAGTTTATGGATAGCAACTATTATTTTTTTATAGCAGGAATCAGCAATAGAGCTCGTTCAAATAAAATAAAAAAATATTTTAGGTTTTGCTGAAACTTTTTGAGTTTTTAATCGAAGATTTTAGAAAAATGTGGATATTAATTAAAATGGTAGTTGAAAATTCGATTTGTGACTAAAAGCAATTCTTTAAAGTTATAACATAAAAAGTATTTCTCTAAAATAAAAATCGAACGACTGAAAGTACCAATTCTATTTGCTTAACAAGAGCGAATATTTTTGTAGCAATTTTTATTTAATTGACTTAAAATTTGCGAAATTTATTGACCTACGAAAAATGTGAAAACATTTAATTTGCGTTCGTTGAAAAACTTAAATGGACCCTTAAGTTAAACACACGTCTTTTTTATAATAACTTATACGAATAATATATTGTTATGGAGTGGCAAACCATTTGTTGTTGAGAAACGGAGTATAAGTTTTAGTACTAATATAAAAATAAGGAGTTATCAACCCTGCATTTATTGATGTTCGGCCAAGTGCACAAATTGCTGTTTACACCGCCTGAACGTACAGGATGGCGGCCAATGTTTGTTCGCGATTGATTTTCGTGCGGTCTAAACAGTACTCCGAACGAAGAATTTATTGCAATAAATTGTTCGCGATAAATTTTTCGTTCGTTCAGGCGGTCTAAGACCACAGTTAGGCGCTGACAACCACTGCTTTGCATTATATTTTGTATGAATTTTTTTTATGTCCAGCAGCTCATGCAAAAACTTCCTTTAAGAAATCATCACGAAAAGTTCGTCAATGATGCCACGAACTACTAGGATGGCAAGACGTGCATTTTGTTGTATTGTTGAAATAATCAAGATTTCAGCAAACTAGCACCGTAACAAGACTACCTTTGAATACCCTTAGTGTATTTTGGGCCAATACAGCTATTATCTTTGTGCAAACCGATCATAAACTTTTGGTCTGGCAGCGCTTATATGTGGGAATCTGGTACTTTTTCCAAAGAACTTTTTGCTCCACTCATGGCTCCACTGATGTTTCTCCATAAAAAAAACAGAAACGTGCGTAAGTGTCAAATTTATCACCACTCCGTTTTATGTCCTACATTCTTGTGATGCAATATTTATTGTGAATACATTTTTTCTTTAATATCAAATTCCGACGCATGAAGAGAAAGTTTTTCATTGATAATATAAAATTGATAAAAATAAACAAACAAAATAACTTGATAATCATTCATAAATAAATATTAATTGGCAAGGAAAAAGACAAAATTGCAACAATGCTTGGCCTGGATAAACTGCCGAAGGGATAAATAAACACAAGACGACAAGGTAAAGTACAAATTCTATATCGGTTTTTGGAAATTATGAAAAAAGGTTTTTTGGGGCTCACCAAAATCCTCATGTCCTTTACATGTTAATTCACATTCAAGATTCTAACCAGGCGCTTTAACACTATTCTATTGATGCGCTTGATCGCCTAACCTAAAAGCTGAACCCATCTTTTTATTTTAGGTGATCGAAAAGAGTGAAGTTCATCAGCAATTTACATAAATGACCAAGATTAAAATACGAGCAAAAACAAAAACACGAAGGCCTTGAAATAAATAGCTTGCATCTCATAGATTGACGAACTTTCTTTCAAAGAACAAAATGATTGGCTGGTTGATGCCGGCCAAATGGGCAGACTGTCGCATTTTGCCTTTTCGCATGACCACTACTCAAAAAGTATACCTTTCAATTTCAGCTTATTTTATTAATATTGATGAATACTTATTAGGTTGTTATATTCTCAGTGACGGCTAGTGTTGCGTTGCTCGGTGTACTGGCACGGTTTTTGCGGCGACGCAAGCCACCGCGTCCCACGCGTCGTGCACGCAAATATACCGGACGTCGTACACGCAACAGCATGCGCAGTCCCAATGATATGATTTCCATTGCCGGCTCTAAAGCCTCGGCGCGTTCCGGAAGCCCTGTGGGCTCAACAGTGGCGCTCTCTGATCGCCTATCAATGGCTTCAGGCTCAATTGGTGGCGGTGCGATCGTATCGACTGCCGTAAGCAGTTCTGGCACCGTCGCAGTACAGCTAACAGCGCAACAGTTGGGTGTTATGGGCATGGAAGCATTAGATACTGTCATCAACTACTGGGAGGATGCACTGGCGGCTCATTATTCGCCCGGCGGTGTACCTGCTTTGCTCACCACCGCTGAAGAGTCTGAGTTTTGTCGTGAAATACAGAATCTCTTGGACATGGCCTATACGCTGCAGGATCAGAGTGAGCTGCTGTTTTTAGATCAGCGCTCGGTATTGTTTCGCGATGATCCCTCCATAGATGAAGCCGAAGAAGATTCTGAAAGTGCATTTGCGGAAGAGCGTAGATCGCGCAAATCAATAATGAGTCGCACAGGTTCTGATCCAAATTTTGATTCGGCTGAGAGTTTTGCCTCCGCCTTAGATCAGGTGGCTGACTTGCGTGAATTCGAAGTGTTTGCCGATCAGCTGGCCGAATACGAACAATATCCTCTTTATCAGCTGGCTGTTAAACATAGCGAAGAGTCGCCAATACCATGTCGCACAATCCGCGCCGAGTTGGTGCAGTGCGGCAGTGAAACCGAGTATCTAGCTAAGCTGCATTGCATTCGTCTAGCCTTCCAATATTTATTTATGGTGTGCCTTAAAGAGTTACTGTTTTTAAAGCTGTTGTTTTAAATGCCTCCATTTTCAGCAGGATCCTTTATTTGGTCAATGGATAGCTGATACTGGCCGCCAAATTCTCACCGACCTACTCTGTGTAGGCGATAAGGACACCAAAGAGTTTCTTGTGGGCTACGAGGATATGATCAATTATTTGCACGATCAAAACAACTGGGACTACATACAAAAAGAGCTCGAGGCACGCAATGTTAAGGCCATGACCTTCTATGATATTTGCTTGGACTTTATTATACTTGATTCATTTCGAGATTTGGATGCACCACCTGGCAGCGTCACGGCAGTTGTGCAGAATCGCTTCCTGTCCAATGGCTTTAAGGAGACCGTAGGTTTCCTTATTTTTTATTACACCTACACGAAATTAATACTTAATGCTTCTCTCTCTCTCTTCCTTAGGCGCTCACCACAGCAGTTTGGTCCGTGCTAAGAGCTAAGAAACGTATGCTCAAGTACCCGAATGGCTTTATGTCACATTTTTATGTTATATCGGAACAACTATCACCATTGATGGCATGGGGCTTCTTTGGACCAGATGAAAATCTACGCGACATTTGTTACTATTTTCGCGAGCAAATGCTTGCATTTCTCTCAGACATTTTCAATTTTCAGAAAAGTCGCTATACAACGGTCGAAGAGCTTTCGGAAGATGTGCTTAAGCACATGAAAACGCGCGTCAACAATATTGGCGTCAAGTTTAGCCAATAGAAATGAGTAAACTATGCTCAAGCGAGAGCTCTTTAGATATCTAGAAATTCCAAAATTGTTCCATACAATATTATTAAACTAATTGCACAAACTTTGACCTCTAAATGGGTCTTGTTATGGTGCTCGCGCGAGATATTCAGTCACAAAAAGTGTTCACGTATCGATTACGTTGTGTTACATTGAAATAACCAATATTTAAATTTTCCGTGATTCAGTAAATTATTACTCGAACATTAATTCTTATGTATTAATCTTTACTAAATTTCATTTTTTACATAAATATTTGATCAAATATTGCTAAATAGCTTTAAGTCTTAGCAGATATTTTTTAGTGAATAGGGACAAATTTGAAAATTTATTTTAAACTATTTTTAACTATAATGGAAACGTAGTTTCACTATACTATTAAAAATTGCTTTACTTATTATGGGAATAAAAAATAAACAGAATTGATCAAAATACTCGAAAGCTTTTTGAAATTACTCTTTTTATATTGCTAAAGTGCATCAATACATAAAATAAATACATTAATTTTCAACAAAGTTTAGTAAATGTTAAATATTTAATTGAAGTTCTTTATAAATAAAATAGCAAATTAAGATATGGAATGTCTAAGAAATGACGTTAATACCATAATGTAGTCTAAGTCGAGTAAATACGCATTCGGCAGCAACTGCAAGATCCACTGATTGACTTGTTATATGGGCATTTCCGTCAAAAGCTCTACCGCGACTGAAATATTAAATGCTGCTTAAAATTATTTTAAACCTCCATGAAAGAGAAAAAATGTTTAAATTTATATTGTGAGAGTACTGTGAGCTGATCTCAATTTGAATTTTAAAATAGGCGCAAGCATGGTGAATGGCAACAGAAGTTGAAAAATGATGACAAAAGTTGAACAATTTTAACGAAAGTGGAAATTTTATTAGTGTAATAAATACTCGTATAATACAAAGTTTAATTACATTTTTTTCAGTTTTCAATTGTAACGGTCCTGAATTACACTTTATATGTTTTTCTAGTTCAGTTAAAAAAATAAAACTGTTAAATATTTTTTGCACTTCTTTGAAGGGTCTGAAGGGTCTGTCACGTAACGTATCATACATATTATGGTTAGTATAAAAATAACTGCTTTATTCTGTATAACAAAAATACACACCAATGACAAGCAAGACACGAGAAGCAATAGAATTTCGTATAAAAAAACGTGTGCTTCTCGTGTCTTGCTTGACTTTGGTGTGCTGCTTCGTGACTTAGAATAATGCAGTAAAAAGATTTTCAACGAAGCAATTAAGAATATGTAGCAACATTATTCCAGATTATATTAAAAAAATTTTCATAAAAAACTCGTGCAAATTCCGCAGATTTTTTTCGTTTTTATTTATGCAGACAAAAACCACTTCTATTTTGTGTCACGTAACGTATCATTTTTGGTGGCTTCTATCTAAGAGCCGAACTTTTGACAACTCTTAACTTTTCAACTATTGAAAAATCAAAATAAGAAAACTGTAAACTTAATTTTTTTTTTCCATACATTAAAGTCGTACCATTGTCACGTGCGTTGCTACGGAAATGCCCATATCTTAACTTAAATGACTATCAAAATATGTTTCATGTGTCGCCTGTAAAATATCTTAACCCTCTCGGTACCATAGAAAAACGACAAGAGTTATCGCAAAACTAAACGCATTTTCGTCATCTCTGACCCCTTTTTCTTGTTGAAATTTTTAATAAAAATGTGATTTTTTTACCACATTTAGTATAGTACTAACATTTTTGTATGACACTAGTGTCACCACGGTATTCAAAGGTAACTTTTTTGGTAATTCGAATTATTTTTTTAACAAAACCAAATTTATTTTTTTAAAAATTCATGTTAAAAAATTATTTATTTACTTACGTTCATGGCAGTACTAGAGAAGGTAGAAGCATTTCGGACTGCGTTCTCTTTCTCATATCCAAAATTGTCAAAGTCAGCTTCTTTCGACTGAGAACAAAAGGAAATCAGTGGCCGCATTCAACGGAGTCAACAGTTGGTAACTGACTGTTGTCGTAAAATTCCTTGAGAAACCTTTGCAATAAAATTATTTACATAATTAAACAATTATAACAATCAAATCAAATAGTTTTCAAATTTGTAACGTTTAGAGTAACACACATTCAGAGAAAAACATAGCTCACTAAGGTGTCGCTACTTTAACAGTAAACAACAGTTGACTCCACCGCGAATGTTTATAACATATTTATAACTTATTTCGTTCGAATTTTCTGAAAACTTGGATTTAGGTTCTCCAATTCATCCTAATCAAAAGTCTCTATGCTGAAATAAAATAGCACAAAGTGCTCATTATTAGTGGGATAGTGTTGTATGGAGATCTTTAGTAACGGGATTTTGAAACCCTAAATATAGTGAGGCTAGAAAAAAACAAATAATTTTGGCAAACAAATTTTAGGGGTGGGATAGGTTTAAGTTGTGCCGCATCGGGGTTAAGTTAGGGAAAAAAGATAAAAATTTGGACAAAAACACTCATAACTACCCAATAGTTGCCCCTAGAGGGCTAAAACCTATGACCAACCCCAATTAATTTTTCTTTTCCAAAATTTTTTCCCAACATACCTACCCACTATGTCCATCCCTAAGGGGGCCCCCATACAAAATTAATGTTTTTATAAAATCAGCCCCAACCGCTCCTAGAGGGTAAAATGTGAAAACGGCCCCATTATTTTTTCTCCCAAAATTTTTTTAAAACATACTTACCCCCTACCTCCAAGTGTGCTCCCACACATAATTGAAGTATTTTTATTTAAATACGACTTGTATTTGATTTGACATAAATTTAACTCAACAGTTGTGCAAAGTGTTGCCAGGTCGAGTTGCAAAAAACACTCACAATGTTTATATCATGGTACAAGAATGGAAGTAGTCGCACGGCTGAGAGCGAACTATCATTATTGTCAAAAGGCAACTGACAGCTCATACAAAATCTGCAACCGATGAGAATGCGATGAGAAAGGAAAATTTAAAAAGAATCTGTCATGGCTGAAACTATTTTGATTTTTTAATTTTTTATTGACTAATCAATTAAAATAGGATTTTGTGCAGCTGTTGAAGTAATTTATATGAGGTTCCAAAAAATAATTTTCGTGAAAGTGTCTATAGCAAAGACGAACATCTTTTTTAAAATTTTTGGCACATGCTATGTTCCATCGTTGTCTCCTGGGATCGTCAGCTGGAACACGAAAACTTGGCCCATTTTGCTTGCCCAAATGTTTTTGTCACAACACGCACTTAATTTTAATTTAAAAAAATAAGTAATTCACTTTTATTCAAGTTTTTAAACACAACACAAAAATATCTAATTGGAATAGTTAAATTTCTCTCGTTAATTTTTGTTTTCTTTAAAAAAAAATGTTTTTGACAATTCTGGTAATATTGTCAAAGAGATCACGATTAGCCACGAGGCTACCTGTATTATTCTACCATGGTTTATATAAAAATAATAAAATTTTTTATTGAGTGTATGTCAACGCAACAAAAAACTTGCTTCGCCAAGGGGTTGTTGTTGTTGTCATATTTAAGTTTTGTTTTAGTTTTCAGCTGCATTTGCAAATATTTTATGATCATATGTAATGACTTTCAAAGATTTTCGCATACTTCCACCAACAACTAATAACGCCATTTAAATTTTGTATGGGGGCCTCCTTAGGGGGTGGAGATGGGGGGTAGGTATGTTGGGGAAAAAGTTGGGTAAGAAAAATAAAAAGGGGTTATCGATTTAAACCATCTAGGAGCAACTCTTGGGTAGTTATGAGTGCTTTTGTTAAAATTTTTAACTTTTCCCCTAACTTTAACCCCGATGCAGCACAACTTAACCCTATCCCATCTCTAAAATTTTTTTTACAAAATTTTTTTTTTCTAACCTCACTATATTTGGGGGCTTGGGAATCAAAATCGAAAACTCGTGCACTATCAAACCCCTAGTGCTCATATGAGAAGTGGCGAGGTTGGGTAAAAAACAAATTTTAGACAAACTCGTCTTAAAATATTTCTTGGCTTATTGTAGTACCCTACACGAAAGTATTTTGCGATGTGTCAACACTTCCGCCTTGCTGAAATTTAAAAAAGTAGTTTTTTTGGGCAAAAACACTTTTTGTGTAGGCAAGTTCATAGTATAATAATACAAGTAGTAGCGATAGTTCTAGCTGCGGTCATCGAATGTCAAACAACAAAAAAATCAAAAAAAGATCGTGCAATGGCAGCTGATGCAAGATGGAGATATCAAAAATGTTTTGTGTCAAAATGTTTCTTAATTTCTTTTGTTTGACTTTCGATGACCGCAGCTCGTGAGAAAATAGGTAGTTGTCAAGGCTTTCTAATATATTGTTATATCATGGCTAAGGTTTTTGTTTCTATGAATTGACAAAAACAAAAAATCCCAAAAATGATTACCATAGTATAATTGGTACAAAGTATTAGCGACAAGTTTTGGTGCGGTCAACGTATGTCAAACAAAAGAAAATCAAAACGATATCGTGCTATGGAAGCTGATGCAAAATGGAGATATCAAAAATGTTTTTTGCCACACAAAGAAAATAAATAAATAAATTTCATGTAAATAATAAAAATAAACGTTCGTTGACCGCAGCTCGTGAGAAAATAGATAGTTGTAAAGGCTACCTGATAAATAATTTTACCTTGATGATTACTATATCTGATGACTATAAAATTTTGATAAATCTGCTCATTCCGGATTTTTTTACAGGTTTTTTGGATACATTTCAAAACGATTTCGACTTCATACACCATTTATTGTCCGATTTTCGTCGTTTAACCACTGTTGGAAAGGTAATAAAATTGTTATTCTTAACTTACTGAAGACGGACAAATTCTCAACTTCAAAGGGTTCAATTGCTACCGACTAATAATTTTTTTATAATAGTACTTTAATCTAAGTTTATAAAAATCGGGCAATCTTTAAGAATGTGGCAGTCATTCGAACCAGAGTCAACGAAAAATTAGCAAAAATTTAATCAAATCACCAAACTATTTTGGTGAAATTGTGATTATTTTGTTGATTTCAGTTCAAATGGCGTTAGCAAACGTTAACAAAGATAGTCCAATTTTGACAAAAAATTATTTTTTTTAAAGAGATTCAAATGCACTATTAATATTTTATGGTCTGTATAATGATTAAAAAAAACAACCCAGTATAGCGTGTATACAGTACAGAAGTGAAACTTTTTAACTTCTAAGTACACCTATGCTCTATCTGCCACCCTTCTGGGGCTCAAATACAACACACAATAAATAAAAGATAAATTACTAAATTTCAATCTAATACGACCAAAACCGTCCAAAATAAAGCATTTTTATAAATTTGTGGGCGGTAAAAGAGGTGCGGCAACACTTTTTTCCTTAAGCTATTTCGTACTCGGAACAAATCGACTGACAAAATTTCAGCTCAATTAAAGTTATACCTGGCGCACTTTGCTTCACTCCTCTCTTATCCTTTGAAAATTGGGCGTAACTATAAAATGACCACGCTCATTTTAAGTACAGTGTCCGAAAGTAAGCATATGAACTAAATTACCAAATTTTAGTCTAATACAATCAAAACCGTCCGAAATATAGCATTTTTATTGATTTGTGGGCGGTAAAATGGGGTAGGGCAAAAAATTGTCCTAAACTATCTCGTACTCTAAACAAATCGACTGCCAAAATTTCAGCGCAATCGGCCCAGTAGTAAATTTTAATGATTAATCAAAAAGTGGACTTGGCTATACAGTGACCACGCCCATTTTTAGTACAGTTCCCGAATGTTTCCATATTTACCAAATAATAGTCTTATACGACCAAAACTACCTGGAATATAGCATTTTTATTGATTTGTGGACGGTAAATGGGGGCGTCATACCCATTTTTAGTACAGTATCCGAAAGTAAGCATATGGACTAAATTACCAAATTTTAGTTAATTTCTAATTTTTATTGATTTGTGGGCGCTAAAATGGGGTGGGGTAACCAATTTTGCTAAACTATCTTGTACTCGAAACAAATTGACTGCCAAAATTTGGGCGCAATCGGCTTAGTAGTAAATTGTAATGATTTATCCAAAATTGGGCGTGGCTACAGAGTTAACAAGGCCCATTTTAAGTACAGTTCCCAAAAGTAGCCATGCAAACCAAATTACCAAATTTAAGTCTTATACGACCAAAAACGTCTTAAATAAAGCATTTTCATTGATTTGTGGGCGGTAAAAGAGGGTGTGGACACACATTGTTAGTATAGCTACCGACAGTAACCATACATACTAAATAACCAAATTTTAGTCTAATACGATCAAAACCGTCCGAAATATAGCATTTTTATAGATTTGTCACCGGTAAAATGGGGTGGGTCAAAAAAATTTTCCTAAGCTATCTCGTACACACGTACACTCTATCTGTATCTCTAATACAAACATCGCAAAAAATAACCTGCAGTCCCATACAAAGTCGATCTCAATCGTATCTGCAGAGGCAGAACATTTTTTTTGTGACGAGGCTCGAATCATGACAAACTTTTTCGTTACGAGACTTGAAAAATTGTACTCTCAACCATGAACCAATTATATATAAGGTTGAGTAAGCTGAGAGCACATATCTCTCGCCGAATGTCAAAAACAGCTGTTTGGTGTTGTTATCTTTTACTTTGACAATCGCCGATCCAAATTCCATCCATCCAGCGTTTTCGTTTAAAAATGTCACTGGACACAACGTTTTCCTTGTTCCAATAGTTTTGGTGAATCGCGTACTTTTTCGGCAATTTGAGGTAGTAACAAAAACTCAAACTCCAAGAAAATTGTTTAAAAATTATTTGAAACACAAATTTAATATTAAAATCCAATAGTTTGACTTCTAGTCAAAAATTTTAATTTGATTATTTACTTGTCTTTTTTTGTTTTACTTTGACATTTTGCAATCCAAGTTTTGTTGTTGTATGAGAACAATTTCATGGTTACTTAACCTTATATATAATTGAATCATGCTCTCAACAAATCGCTGCCTAAGAAGTTTCACTTAAAAAATAGTCTTTTAAACCATCTCGTACTCAAAAAATCTACAATCTACATAGAGTCCATTTTATTAATTTTTTAAAAGTGGGTGTTTTTTGGCTGCATGAGGACTTTAAATAATAATACAAGACATAAATATTGTTGAAATGAACTTTTGTTATTATAATATGGTAGATATATTATGGCATTTATGTTTTAAATATGATTTCCAGCATATGTCTACCACGGCTATGAGTTACAATGTCCATTCGATCAGTCCCACTTTTCACTACTTTTTCCAATAAATCTGGCCGTATGGCGTCAATAGTGGTTTGAACATTGGCTTCCAATGCTTCAATAGTGGCTAAATTGTCGGCATAAACCAATGACTTAACATAGCGCCATAAAAAGTAATCGAGAGGCGTTAATTCGCACGAACGAGGGGGCCAGTTAACAGGATCACTTCTGGAAGTAAAGTTGTAACCAAATTGATTTTGCAATAAATTGATGGTTTAGCGCGCTGTATGGCAAGTTGCGCCGTCTTGTTGGAACGAAATGTCGTCGATGTTTAGCTGATTAATTTTTGCAAACCAAAAATCTGTCAACATGGCTCGATAGCGCTCGCCATTCACCGTAACGGCAGCTTCTTTCTCATTTCAAAAGCAAAAAGGACCGATGATGCCGCCAGCGTGTAAACCGCACCAAAAAGTAAATTTTAATGGATGTAATGGTGATTCGTTAATGGCTTGAGAATTGTCTTCACTCCATATATGGCAATTTTGCTTATTGATGAAACCAATTGCTTGCTCACTAGGCCGATTATGTTGACCATAAAATGGACGAAGTGCTCTATGAACTTCGCGAACAGATTTATTTATTTTAAAATTAATTTCTACAATTTGGAAGCGTTGTTCTAACGTTAAATCATTCATAATGAATTTTCAAACCCTACTGAACAGAAATATCAACACAGTTTGACATTCTCAACTGTCAAACCATAGACAACAACCAATTGAAACTTCGCATGCAGCTAAAAAACACCCTTTGGTTAGGTTAGGTTAATGTGGCTGCCTCAAACGAGACACATTTAGGCCAATGAGGCCCATTGTGATACCAAGGTTAATTTTTTATATCTCTATTTAAACCAATTTGACCAAACAAAACTAAGCCTAGGATTCGGTAATACGAAGATTCCGAGAGTGCATCAAGGTCATCGAAAAACCAGTTGCTTAAGTGGAGGAAGCGTTTTTATGCAGAGGAAATATACTGTAGATTCTTCCTTCTCCTCATCTCTACAGCTTCTGCAGAAGTCGTTGTGGGGTATGTTCAATCTCTGAGCGTGTCTGCCAATAAGGCAATGCCCATTAAGGATCCATGATGCTGATGTGGTCTCTACTAAGAGAAATTAGTTCTTTTGAACGATTAAGGGTTCTTGAACCGCGTTGTATTACACGTGTTACCTGCTGACCATCTGTTGTTGGTTTTGATGCCGGCATGGTAGAACTAGTAAAGGTATATGCATTTCTGACTGCACTCTTTTTCTCATAGCCAGAATTGTCAAACTCAAGCATTTTGCTATTCTTGCCTATTTTTGCTTTCTTATCGCGTTCTCATCGTTTTCAGATTTTGTATGAGCTGTCAACTTCGTTTTGACAGTTGCGGCAGTCTGTCTCTCCGAAATGCATATACCTTCTCTAATTCTACTATGGTTGCCGAATAACTCATGTGTAAGGAGTTTACATGTGGTGAGAGGAATACCAAGGCTTGCCTCATCTATAGATAGTTGTTTGGTAGTACCTGTACGAGCGAGTTCATCTGCTTTGCAGTAACATAGAAAATCCTTATGTCTAAGAAACCAACATAGAAGGATTCTGAGCTGCTTTGCCATCTCATATAGAGATCTGCGGCAGTTGAGAACAGTTCCTAGGGCTTTAGGATAGTATGCAAATATCCACGGAAGATATCTCATTTACCTGAAGTCAAATTAACGCCTCATGTATAGCAGCGATTTCAGCTTGAAATACAGTGCAGTGATCAGGGAGCCTAAAGGCTAAATTAATGCTTAATGCTTCCGAGTAGACTCCTCCACCTACTTTGCCATCTAATTTTAATCCATCAGTAAAGATCACAATGACATTGTGAGGTGAACGGTTTCCTAATTTGCACACTTCTCGAGAGGGAATGGATACATCGAACTTTCTTTCCAAGGATAGTTTTTGTGTGATGTAGTCTATAGACCTAGGTATGGGAGGGAGACATTATCTAATGCAAGAATGTCTTAGTGTACCTTCTTTCCATTGGGAGGTGGCTTCTAGGAAGTGGTTCTTAGGGCTCCACTGATGCACAGTTCCGCTGGTCTTTGAACTTTACGGAGAAGGTTTAGGTGAGTCTGTTTTTCGAGTGCATGCCACCAGACAATAGCACCTTAGATTGACCACGCCTATTTTTTGTGCATTTGCTTACAGTAACCATTTAAACTAAACTATAAAATTTAAGTGCAATACGACCAACACCGTCTGAAATGTGGCATTTTTATGCTTTTATACATTGGGTAAATGCGGGGCAGTAAAAGATCTGCTAGCTAGTGAACGGTACACATCAGACCCCTTTCTAGAACAATTTTTTTTTTGTTTTGAACCCATAAGTGCAAAAACGTAAAAAATTTATTTTTTCCAGCTAGCTTCTTCTAAACGCAACACTGCAACGATAGGTTGAAGTGGTAATCGCATCGAAATGTATCCAAAAACATTTAAAAAAATCCCGAACGAACATATTTTTCAAAATTTTTTTATACATATAGTAATCATTTTTGGAGCTTTTTTTGGGGGATTTTTTGTTTTTGACAATTCATTGAAACAAAAAACTACATAAAAGAGGTTTTTTGCCCAAAAAAGCCACTTTTTTAAAAAAATCCATCAAGCCCAAATGGGTTAACTCATTTGCCATCAAATCCATGAGCCAAGAAATTTTTTAAGCCGAGTTTATAAAACACTTTTTTTTACCCAACCTAATAAAGATATACACCAATGTGATAATTCGTCACTTCTCATATGAGCACTTTGTACTATTTTAATTTAGCGGTAGCTCAAAAGCTGTCCATAATCGTAGCAAGAGCCCATAGAGGCTTTTCATTAGGATAAATTGGAGAACCTAAATTCCAATTTTCAGAAAATTCGACCGAAATGCAAATTTCATACAAATTGTGCGAGGTCCTTTTTCACTGTTCTTTTGTAAAGTTAATGAATTCAATTCAGATACTTAAGCCCCCACGATCAGTTTCTAGATCCGCCACTGACCCTTACCGTAGAACCGGACGAATGGAGGAATAAAATGAATAAAAATATGTCAAAATTTTTCAGCTCTTAAAAAAAGTTTGTTTCCTTATTTTTTGTTAATTACTCTAAAAAAGCAATCCAGAAAAAGAAGGGCCAAGGAAAACGGAAATTAATTAAAAACATCGCAAATGCTCTCAAAGAAGAAAATTGTAGCCATCTTTCAATTAGTAGTCGCGGTAAGCCACAAATGAGTCAGAAAACGACACGAATTTTGTTTACAAATATTTGAATAAAGCTCTAACATGTTTTTCTTCGCCTAGTTGCTGTGCATTATCGCGTTTGCTCTATTTACATGGAATATCAGATATCCATCCGACTTGAGGATTCATGCATTGCAATGCGCTTTAATCAGCACGGCCATTATTTGTTTGCTTTTCGCCGGTGGAACCTGGTTCTATACGTCCAATTTTAAAGGAACTCGTTATCAAGTGCGCATTTTTGTAAGATGGTTTTTGTTCTAAATTTAACTTTCTTTTGTTTTAATTGATGTCTTTTCTTTAAAAACCCTGGTTTAGAGTGTTGCTGTTTTGCTGATTTTCAATGTGATTTTAATTATAACGGTTTTTATCTGTGGTATAGTCTTTCTCGGAAAAAGTATCGATGGATGTGAGAAAGATATCTGGGATAAGCCAGTTTTGATAATGTTGACGTTAGCTATTGTTTTAGCCATAGTTGTGGCGATTCTAATGATTCTCATGAATATATTCCTTATTTGGCAGTTGAAAAAAAAGAAAGATGGAGGTAACGCAGCGCAAGAATAAAGTCAAATAAACATATGTCTTCTTTAAGGTTCTTTACGAACACATTTATTACATACATAATACAAAAACAAAAAACGAAAACACATTTCACTTATTCTACATTTCTAATTCAATGTACAAATACATACTCGAAATATTCGCAAAAGTTATGAATTGTTTCATATAAATTGTGCAAATTCTGTTTTCATTTCGAGTGAATAATGTTTTACAAAAATGCATTAATAAATATTTATTTATTTTCTTTATAAAAGTTATTTTGCTTAGTGGTAAAATAAAAAAAAAAATCATGTTGCTCATTTAGCGTTTTAAGACTTAATTTTAAACAATTTAAGCCGACAGACAGTCAGACACTAGAAAAGGCGGTGGAAGCACTTTAAATGCCACGGTAGGATCTGTGTGCCAAGAAGGCGCTGATGAAATACAATACGGTGTTGACCAGACCCATTATTCCTGCTGCCAAGTAGGCGTCATATTGTTTGTAGCCTTTGTAACGATTGTTGCTCAATTCGATGACCAGGTTAACTGAAGCCGCTAACAGCAGTATGGCAGCTACGCTGTGATAGATTAATTCCTAGTAAAAGATAGGGGAGATAATTAAAGCATTGTAGAGATTTGTTATTAAGAAAATAGTATGCATGTGCTCAAAGTGCGCTTTTAATTATTAGGTGCATACAATTTACTGTAACGATGCTGCTTTTAAGTGAAATTAAATATTTTGAAATTGTGCTGCAATGTGCTCGTTCTAAAAACTAATGAAAGAATTAAGAGGGGGGAGGCAATCAATCTACTAAAGAAAATGCTTATACGAACAGCCTTTTTATTTCTTTTTCGGGCAACATGAATCAGAATCAACAGAAAGTTATAAATAGGGCTAGGAATCTCATGCAAATGCTGTTTTGTCGAGCATTTAAAATAGAAATGGTTAAGTTATCTTTACGAATCATGAATATTCCCGGGCAGACATTGTCCTGCCACGGAGCGCCTTAACTGCTATATACGAATTTTCATGTTAATCGGAAAAAATTTTATATTTTTAAAAAAAATTTTATTTATAAATATAAATATATTTTCAACCTCTTCCCGTTTGTGCTGGTCTACACTGGCCTGACTCAACCGACTCACCGAATGTCAAATCAAAGTGAGTCGCAACATTTTGATACTACGTTTACATTGGACCAAATGACTCATTTGAAATGAGTCATTAAAAAATGTTTACTGTTATAGTATCGTGTAAATGCCCTAATCATTTAAAGTCATCATCAACTTTAAAGTCAAAAGGTGAGTTATCGCACCAGGGATGCTATGATTAGGGCGTTTACACGATACTACAACAGTAAACACTTTTGAATGACTCATTTCAAATGAGTCAATTGATCCAATGTAAACGTAGTATTAAAGTTTTTTATACTCTTGCCTCACTTCATTCACTCAAGTAGGAAACTTTCTCATCTCTTCTGTAGACGTCAAAATGAGTCGGTTGAGTGAGGCCAGTGTAAACTGGCACATTGATTATTTCTTTCAAAATATTTTATAAACTATATAAATACATTTAAATATAATATTGTTTATATAAAAATAAAATACAGGGGCACTACGTTTTAGTAGATGTCTTCACCCAAGCGCAACCTAGGAAGGTCTAACACAAAAAGCGGCAGAGTTCATTCTGAGTTCAGAAAACGCCCGCAAGCTAGCAGGGAGGCTTTTAATACAACCTTGGGTTGCGTATCGCTCCTGTATCAATGCAAAAGTAAACCCATTTTCTAATATTAACTGTCCAAGGTTACGCATGACTGCATATGCTCCCTTACTTGCATAATTTTTTATGCTCTTTGCAATAATCTATAGTAATAAAACTCATTTTCTGTTTGTTTGTTTGTATGTTTGACCTTTATACAAATCTAAACGGCTTAACGGATTTCGCTCAACCTGGGTATACATATTAAGTGCATCCTAACTTAAAATGATACATACTTAGTTTTGCCACGCCCTCTCCGTTATTCTTCAACTAACGGTAATTTTGTTATTATAATACTTTTGCCCACCGGAGTTTTTTGTGTATTTAATTTTAAATTTTTTTTGTTATTTTGACATCAAAAAACTCACATATATGCAAAATTGTAGAAATTTTCAGTAAAACGACTTTTTCATAAAACATCGTTACCTAAAGGCCTAACTATAATAGCCACATGCTGGCATACGCTAATGTTAAAAGCTAAACGAAAAGTCAGCAGGCTGTTGTCAAAATCAAAAATGCCCATAATTGCCATATATTGACTTTGAAAAAGTCACAAAAAAGTTTGTTTGTATTTGTGCTTATTTGTGAGATTTTTTCTATATGCGAAAGAAATAACAAACAACAATTTTATGAATAATTTATTAAACACTAGAATAAACTAGCGTACTTTTTGCTGATTGGCTTTCAATAAATTTAAAGAAACTATTGTTTGACATTTGCCTATGCTGTGAGCGATTTGAATCGCTCTACAAAAAGCCAATGGAAGTCAACGAAACTTAACAAAACTGTGGCAATTCCAAATATGGGTATGCTTAATGCTACCAACTCATGTTATTAAAAAATAAGTATATTTGCTTCTTAGAACACTGAAAAGTAAGTATTAGTAAATATCTCAGAAATATAAATTGAATATTTTTTGATACAATTTACTAATTTTTGTTAAAATCAATAGAACCCACAATATTCTTTAAATATTGTCACACCATCTTTTTGTTCTCCTCAAAAAGTTTTGTGTATGCAATCTATCTAAAACCAAAAAGTCTTCAGATAAAAAAAAACAAAATATTAATTTTATATATTTGAAATTCATATATATTTCTAATACATAAAATAGTTTAAAAACAAACAAAAGCATAACAAAAAGTTAAAAGTTATACGCACTTTCAAAGTACAGTATAGTCTCGCTTATCCGGACACTCGCAATTCCGGACTTTGCAGTAATACGGACATCTTTACACATCGTACATTTTAGATATTTTACCCTTATAGTTTGGACAAAAAACAAAATCGAGCATGTTTGGTTTACAAATATACTGTCGCTATGTAAATCAAGGGAAAGTTGTCTTTTTAAATGTATTTCGTTGAGTTAACGGGGCTTTTTGTGAGAACAAGGATTATTTACTTGCATATTTTCATTCAGTTCATTTAGTTTACGCAGTGAATTTTTGCCTACATGTTGATAATAGTGTGAATATTAAAATTTAAGTTTAAGTAGATTAAGTTTAAAACGACAAATCTTTTAGAGGTGTAAAATTTTAGATTTTATTGAAACTGTGAAAATCGAAAATCTACAATTTTTGATATAAATAAAAATAAAGACAAAATTTAAAAATATGTGTCGCAAACATTCCAAGGATCACTTTTAAGGAGGATAAAATTAAATTTAATCAAAGAAAAGGCAAAATAATTGACTAAATTTTTTCCAGGGAAAAATAAATCAGCCAAGGCGAGCGAGCATCCGCAATTATGTAAAAGTATTTTTGTGAAACAATATTAATTTATTATTATTATTCATTATTTATGTTAGTATATGTAATTTATTTACAAACATTTCTAAGTAAAAGCATTTGAATTAATAAGGCTCAACTATGCATTCAAATGTACTCAAATTTGTTTAACAAATTCTTCAGCTTTCTGTTTTCCGGACACATTCAGTAATACGGACATAAACCAAAACTATATGTGTCCGGATTAACGAGACTGTACTGTAGTTAAATAAAAAAAAAATAAAAAAATCACATTCAAATGTATACAGAAACCAAAGAAAACGAAATATCGTGTGGGAGCCGAGCTGCCTTCAAATTATTAAAAAACATTAATAAAATTTTTTATTTTTGTAAATTAAGACTTCATTTATAATTCCTAACAACTTTTATAAACATATCTTTCATAGCAAGCTCACGAGAAATTCCCAAAAATATCCTATTTTTTAGCCGACGAACTAGACTACACCCTTAATATTTCAGGTCTTGTCTTTAAAAAATTGTAAGATTCGACACAGCTGTATTCAATATTATTTTTTAAAAATAAAATTTACTCCAGAGTCTGTATTTTTAACGCTGTTGGTTACAATTTTCAAACTTTTTCCGCTTTTGCAAACAAAAACGTTCAACCGGAGCTGAAAAGTAAGCATAGTTAAGAATAAATCTTAAAAGTAAGTATACATATAAGTATGGAATTTTAGTAAGTATATAAAGCTGAAAATAAGTATGATACTTACAAAGTAAGTATAGTTTGTAACATTAGGTATGCTCACATATTTATATAGGCTCGCTTTAATTTAAGTCAAGTCTCAAAAATAATTTTTGTGAAAAAATTACCCCAATATCTCTTTCCAATCAAAAGTTATGGCTAAAAAATCTATTTTTTATTACCTGACTTTTAATAAAACTTAGTTTTAAAATGTTCTACATAATTTGAACGTCCCCATTTATCTCTAAGAATGCAGTTGTGTGTCTAGAGTAATTATGTACAAACATTTTGGTTTATATAAAATTTTCTTTATAGTAAATCTGCTTAGTTTTTTGCCTCCTCTTCCCGCCCCCTCCTGTTAAATTTGTTTTGTTGTAATGGCTCTATTTCTTCTCACTATTGTGTCACCGTTGTCACTCAGTTCTTTATCAATAGTTCTTTAAATGTTGTATTTATATCACCATTACATCGAAAAGATGACCGTGAATAGAATGCTGTAAAATTTAATATTTTCATGCAATAAGTTTTAGCTATATGGCGATATAATAAAACATATGCACATCTGTTTAGCAAAATTATTTCATTGGTTTTGATCTGTGCTTTTCATTCACATATAGATGGCGCTGCATTTGTAAGTACTGTGGGTACAAACTATACGGTAAATAGCCGAATGATGTCTACTAAAAGTTTCTTCAAATGTAACCCCACACTTTTGGGATAACAGACAGATGGTGCTATTTTATGCTTACAGAAAAATATCTGATGTTCCTATGTAGCTAGCAGATAAGTTTTGCGAAAATGCTACCAAGCTTTTAAAATGTCAAATAATGTAGTACTGCCAGTTTTTTCAGTCGCAGCGTCATCTAGACGTTAATAAAGGCTAAGTGTTGTCTACTTTTACAGTTGCGCCCTCAACACTTAAGAACATAGAATTGGAATATTTTAAATCTCCAGCTCACTTGCTGGATCATTTGTTTTTGCTCTGCTTGCAAATGCGATGATATGATCCTGATCGCCCATGAAAAAAAACGCAGCTAATATATATTTTAGTAAAATCATTTTTAGTACAACGAATTTTTCATAAAACATTGATAGCTAAGAATGAGAAAAAAATTATATGAAAATCAAAGTTTTTACTTTTAATGCCAATATCTCCGCTGTTTTTAATATACTTCATTAAAATTTTTTTGTTAAAAAGTTCAATATATTTTTTAATATAAATTTTTGTATAGATGTTAAAATGTCCATACCTCAAGGACGCATTGAGTCCCACCATAATTTGTATATTGCTGAAAAAGTAATTTTGCTGGCTTTAAGATTAAGTAAATACATACATAAATTATTTTTAATTTTTAATATATGTTTTTCGTACCTATTCTTTGAATTCAATTAGCTCACCGCAAGAGACCAACAACAAAAATTTTCCAAAACATAAAATACAACATGTTTTTCATTATTCCAGAATTTAAAAATCATTTAATCGATAAGTGTATATTAAAATATTTATATAAATGACTCTCGAGTAGCACCGGGTATATCAGCTAGTTTTGCTTTAAATTGGACAATCCATCGATAACAATAAATGCATTTTTGCATTTAGCCTCACCATGTTACTCTAAGAGTGGGGCTGACCTCCTTAACCACCGCGTCAACAACCTCCTTTGATTTTGCACCAGCTGTCTTGCTGCACACAACCAAGGACCATGCCTTAACCGGCTGAGCAGCTGGCAGGTAGAACAGCATAGGTAGAACAGCCTGTGCCACCGGAAGAGCGGTCGCCAATGCGCTTTTCTGAATGCCTACAACAGGAGACGAACTACCTTTCATTGTCTGAAACAGCGATAGACGTTCATGCAGTCGCTTATTTTCGAGAACGATCTCTAAGATCATTTCTTTATAGCAGCTAGCAACCACAGTAAACGCCTGGAAATGCTCACCTCTCATTCCACATTCGAGTGCTACTTTGGTCACCCGAAATTAATTTAATTTTTCTGACATTATCTATGCCAGAAATCACAGCCAGAAATATTGCCTTTCTTGTTCACAGCCTTCTCCGCCAATTGTGAAATCTTTGACAAAGATTTTACAACGTCTTTTGCTTTTGGGGTATAACCCACCATTGGACCAAGAGAGTTAGACCGGACCAATCCACGAACTTCTTTTACAGCCTTTCCCTTTTCCACCGAAATATTGGACTTATCCAGTTTCAGGGTCTTTAAAATCCGACGTTCTATCTCCATAGGCTCCTCACCACCACTAAGTAGCCTTTAAGGGACACCCTTTGCTGGAAAACTACCAGCACTAACACCCGGACCAGCACCTGCTACTTTTGGGCCCGTACGAATGCCGGACTCTCCCAAACTTGGACGAAATCCGGGTCCACATTTACCATCAACTAACACCAATCATCAACTAACACCCATACCAATACCAATTAATTGTTTCCTTGAATTGAAAGGTAAGCACCAAAAATCACTACAATAAGAACCCTACACAATTCAGAAACGTAAGTGCGTCAATTAGAACGTGAACCCTTCACAAAATGAAAAGGCCAACAGTTTGAGAGTCACTCCAACCAACAGTTCAAAAATAAAAGTTTAAAAGTCACTGGAGTAACAGTTTGAAAAGCATTGGAAAAAATCGAATACGAAAAAGTTTGAGAAGCACTGGATTAATTACACAATCTACTTTGTGGAAGCACTGTAATAATCAGTGTCAAGCTTATTAACAAAAGCTACTCGCTGTCTGTATTGATAACGAATGCAACTCGTTGTCTTGATAACGAAAGCTACTCGCCGCAAAGATGAAGCAAACCAAAGATTCTACCAAAAATCGCTCAACGCGCCTACAGAAGTTTTTACTTCAAAAGTATTATTTCGTCGTTGCGCGTGCAATACCGCGTATCCGCCGAACGTTTTCATATACGTATTCACGGTATTGCACGCCCAACGACGATTTGAAAAAGGAAGAAACCTTCTATTGTCACGTAAAAGCGTATCCGTACCGAATCATAGCTGATTACTGCACAATTCACGTTTTAGGCCAGGAATGCAGATAGATGCCTAAAAAATTTGTTTTAAAGCTCTTTAACTAGGTACTCATAATAGAACCTATGGACAATATACCCTATAGGTCGCAGTGCACATGGGCCCACAACAAACTAACTAACTACACAGAAAAATATTTACAGTAAATTTTACCGTTACGAACGGTAAACTGTCGATTGAAAACGATGAAAATTTTAAATTCTACCGTTAAGAAATTGTAACCTACTGTAAAGCTTGTTGAGTAACAGTCTTATGGTAGCTCTACCGCAGAAGTTGTCAAATAACAATTTTTACAGTGCATAAAATGCAAAACTTGTTTGCTAACAAATTTACAGTAGCTCTACTATAGAAATTGTAAAATAACAATTAGTAAATAAGCCTGGATTTACTGTAAAACTTGTTAGGTTACAATTATACAGTAGTCTTACCGCAAAAGTTATTGAGTAACAATTTTTACAGTGTTTCTACTGTAATACTAACAAAAAGTCATACAATTTTTTTTGGATTCGTTTCAAAGAAAATTGGGTTGGATGCCAGTTTTATATCATACCCCAATTACTTTTGCCATGTATTTACTTTAGAAATTTTTAGAACATATTTGGAATTATGTGAAAAAACATGTTCGATGAAAAAAATATTAGCTGCCAACTTTAACTCTTCGAAACGTTAAGATTTACTCTCACACTTGTTAAGTTACAATTTTTGCTCTGTAATTTATAAAAAAAAAATAGTATCTGTGCAACAACAATGAAATTCACGGAACGTTGTTGTTTTTTATATTAACTCCCAACTTAAACTGTACGAAACGTTTAGATTTACTGTTACAATTGTTAAGTTACAATTTTTGATCGGTAATTTCAAACGTAAAAATATTAACTGTGCAACAACAATTGTATTGACGGTAATGTGACCGCAAATATCGTTTGAATTTACCGACGAAATTTTTCGTGTGTAAGTAGGTACTCAAATACACACATTTTTTGTTTGTTCTTTACACGGCACATTGCAGAAAAGTTACAGTACGCCACAGCACGATTAACGAATTAGTGAAAAAAATTAATAGCGGAGCTAACTTCACATCAAAAAAGCCACCAGCAATACGTTACATGACAGCACATCTCGTGCACATTGCAGCACATAGTTTTTTTTTTTTAAACAATAAATCAAAATGGTTAAGCCTATTTTCTTGTCGAGAGTTTTGCCGACACTTTAAGCAATATTTGTACTCACATAAATAGTTTTGGCAATAATACCGCCGGTACTCAATGATGTCAGGCAAGCCAATAGAAGACAGAATGTGCCTATCATGAAGGTTACTGACATCAAAAAGAGGAATAAATCTGGTGAACCGGAAAACCAAATGCTTGATCTGTTGTAGTAGTAGGCAATCAGACCGACCATAACGCCTCCAATGAGCTACGTATTGTTTGTAGAAGATTATAACAGAGTCAGTTTTTAAAAGATCAAATAAAAAAAGCACTTACCAATTCGAAGAGTTTCAACAATCCAGCAAACGATTTCAAATATCCTGTATTAAGTACAATGTAGGAAGTGTTGGTGGTGCTGGTAGTGGTTCTGGTTATTGTAACGGAGTGAGACATTTTGGTTTCGGACTTATTTCGTTATATCTTTGGAATAGAAAAAAAGGTGGGCGGTGGATTCGGGGCTGTAAGAAAATAAAAATTGGTTTAATACAAAAAATAACTTAAAAAATTATTAAAGATGTTTTTGCACTGATCTAACATTATATTTAAATTAAGACCCATTTACATAACTCCCAGAATTTTATTTATTTCGTACAAATAATATATATTCTAAGCAATGTAGTTCCTAAATATTTAATTAATAAAGAAACTACCGCAGTCAATGTGATTGCGTTAAACATTACTTGAACCCTATGTGTTGAGAAATTAGTCAACACATAGTTAGTTAGTTTATAGTGACCTCATGTGCACCGCGACCCATGTGATCTATTGTGCATGCCCTTAATTAACTCTCCAGATTTGGGCTTTTTATAAATTTTAGCACTGTCTCTGACTTGGTGTTCCAAATTCTTAACGGGGGCACTAGTTCCCCTCCAAAACGGAGGCGTCGTAGGCTGTGGATTGCCGGACATTCACATAGAATGTGTTCAGGGGTTTCTTCTTTTTCCTCGCATAGTCTGCAGACGTCTGATTCAGAAAGACCCATCTGATGGGTGATGATTTAAGATGGTATCTGAGTGAGCAGTGACCTTTGAAGAAACTAGTGAGAGTTCTAAGGTCTGCTTTGGTAAGCTTGAGTAAATCTTTAGATTTTGCTTTACTTAGAGTTAAAAATTTCTTTCTCTGTCCATTAGTGTTGTTCCAATGGCACTGAAATTTCCTGTCTTCCCATATTCTAATTTTTTCTAGAATGTAGCCTTTTGCTAAGCTGCAGAAGGGTTCATGTCCGGTAGCATTTCGAGACGAGCCTCTGCGGCATGGCAGTCCGCCCTTTCGTTGCCCTTGAATCCTTCGTGACCTGGAACCCACCATAATTCTATTTTATTGCTTTGTCCTAGCGTGTTTAATAATTCAAAGCAATTGGAGACAAGTCTTGATTCAAGCTCGCAGGTTTGAAGGGCTTTTACGGTCGCTTGACTATCTGAAAGTATGTAGATGTGAGCCCCCTTAGATTTCCCTGTGGAGACATTTCCTGACACATACTTCAATGGCATATACCTTCGCCTAGAATATTGTCGGCGTGTATCGCATTGAAAGAGCTTTTTGGAAATTGGAACCATATATCCCCGCTCCCGTTACTCCATTTTCAAGATTTGACCCATCAGTGTACCATATCTGTGAGCCAGGATCAACTGTGAAGCTATCATTCCTCCATAGTTGCCTATTGGGTATAACGACCCTGTAGCGTTTTGAGAAGTTTACCTTCGGCAGCATCCTATCTGGGATTTTTAAAATGGGGTCATTTTCGAAGGTTTTGAGTATCTTCATGTGACCCGTAAAATTCCCTGCCTTGTAATCACCGATTTCCTCCATTCTTAGTGCACTTAGACATGCTCCTTTTTCGATAATGATCGTTAAAGGGGTTAGGTTAGGTTAGGTTAAGGTGGTGGCAGGTCTTAAGACCAGCCCACTTAGACCATTATTGGTCCGTTGTGATACCACAGAATGGAAGATGGAAGTAATCAAGTGAAAATTTTTATGTAGGATGTTCTTAATGTGGCAGAAGCTGTAGAAACATGTGATATTATATCTGAAGCAAGTTTTATGCCTTGCCCTCAGTCAAATCAAGTTACTCAGCGTTCCTCTCCACAAACTTTTCCTACCACCACCAACTACAACTATTTGTCGTAAATTGACGTGTTTTAAAGTTTCTTTGATTAGAAATAAGAAAAGAAAGGTTGTAGCGTAGGACCATGGCCCGGCCAGGATTCGAACCCGGGACCCCTGTGCGACAGTCAAGCGCGCTACCACTAGACTATCGAGGCCGCCTAAAGAGGGTAGCCCTATTATTTATTACACTTAGAGCTTCAGATGGGCAAGTTCTCATTGCCCCAGTGATACTGATGCACGCCATTCTTTGCAGCTTTGTTAGTTGATTAGCTGCTGTGCGGAGCAGACCATGCAAGTGCAGCAACGTAACCAACATACGGTCTCACAATTGTTGTAAACGTCCAATATATTATTTTCGGTTTGAGGCCCCACATTTTGCATGGAGGCGTTGACAGGCAAAAAGGGCACGTGTTGCCCTGCCTGTAATTGAATCTAAGTGGGTGTTCCAACGGAGCTGCTTGTCAAATGTCACTCCTAAGTGCTTGACCTAATTTGAAATGTCAATGACTTTTCCATCCAGGGTAGGTCTTACCAGTTTTAGGCTCCTTTTCCTAGAGAAGGGTATCAGAATTGTTTTGTCAGGATTTATGCTTAACCCTTTTTCCTTACACCATTTTGAAGTTATACAGAGGGCACTCTGCATTCTGTACGATATCGTCAGTTCATGACTGCCCAGACTTGAAATAACCAGATCATCCGCATATCCTTTGGTGTCAAAACCCTGGTTGTTGAGATTTACGATAAGTTCGTCCACAACTAGGGTCCACAGAAGAGGTGAGAGTACCCCTCCTTGAGGGCATACTCTAGTGGCAGTAATCGTGTTACGAATTCCACCAAGTTCAAACGTTATGATTTGGTCTGACAACACATAAGCTTGTCAGACATCAGACATTACCTTTTATATTGTAACTATGTTTATTACAAGTTTTACATCAAAATTATTTGGCCATTCTATTAACTATTTTTCATAATTAATCATCGAAAATTTAAACTTTTAAAATTTATTGCGTTAATGATTTTGAGCCTTGTGCATAAAGCTTATATTGGAAATAATTTAAAGTAGGTACTCACTCATATAAAGTGAGGTAATCAGTTGATGATGATGATGAGCTTCATTTAGTAAGCACGTATTAACAAACCATATTGTTTTTAATAGTAGAATTGGGAATGGGGGTGAGGTAATTTAATTGAAAAAAAAAAAATGTGCCGTACATACTTATGCCATTACGTAATACATATTTTGAGACATAACATTTAAAATGCCGGAATTTGTAAAAAAATTTGTTTTTTTTTAGTGCTTGTATTAATGTTTCTTTAGTTAAGACAGTTTTTTTTAATTCGCATAACAACATGTACAAACATTGCTTATTTGAACAACTTGTTTTTGAATAATTAAAATTCTTCAAGTTAACTTTTGAAGTAATACTATTGGCATGTTAAACATTTAAAAAGGTGCAAAATGTTCATTTACTAGGTACAAATTTGGCATCATTTGCAATATTATTACTTCATTTTCTGCGTGTGGCAAAAATGCCTTTAACAATTAATTTAAAGATTAATCGACAATAAGCCCTAAATTTATTTATGAATTTAAAAGTTGTTGATCCTTAAAAACCAGGGACCGTAACTGTTATAAGATTTATTTAAAAAAAAACCCATTAAATAAGAGTATCATTTGTACATAAAATATTTACATTTTATGTTTATTACTTAATTTAAAACGTGTTTAAAACTTTTTTGGTAAATTTTCTTCTTAATGTGAAATTTTTTGAGACTTTTGAAAAAACAAATTTAGGCTATGGTAATCCCGAATATGTTTAAAAAAAAAATTATAAAAATATTCTCAATTTGGATTATTTAATGAGAAATTATTAGCAAACATAAAATACATGGCTTTTTTTCTCATCATTTTCTTATCAATGATGACGCATTATTTTATATGCATACTACAGTGAGTAAACCAGTATTTTGCACCATGTTTGTGTTTACAAAATACACAGCGGCACAATTCATGCAAACAAACAAATATTGTGTATACAAAGCAGCACATTTAATAAAAGCTCTGATGCGATCGATTACCTTCAAGATACATATGACCTAATTTTCGAAAAATCGCAGCCGTTCATTTAGTCTGTGACCTACAAGGATGGAAAAAAAGTGAGGTCATCGTGTGGTTAATGCGAAAAATTTTAACTTCAGCCAGAGTGTATTAAATATTATTTATTTTGTAGAATTGTGTACTTACAACTATTTCCATATTATGTTGTAAGCTTTAAAAATGTTATCTGATATGAATTCCTAAGATGTTGCATTCAACGCAATTTTATTTTCCAACTTTTACAATAACTAGGAACATATCGATTTAGGCCTATATAGGCAGTACCAGCTTTAGGGGGGGAGACCGCCCGAGGCGCCGGCGACTAGAGGGGCCTAGGGTCTACACGGCACTGTGCGCTTACCCTTAGCTTGACCACAAAATTTGAATAACTATCTCTATAGATATAAATAGAACTAAATTCAGCGTATTAACTTTTATAAACCTATCTTGTAGAAGTGAGAATAAGTTTTTAGCGTTTATCTACCACAATACCCCTTATACATTGGGCAAGACTTGAAAGCAAGAATTTGAGTTTGTAGGCAAATCGTCGTGAGTTTATGTGAATTTTCGGTGAGGAAGGGGAAAGATAAAACTTGCTCTGTACTGGCAAGTTTGTTGTGTTCCTTTTATTATTTTCGCAATTTTGGCGTTGCGCTTCATTTTATTTTTCGCATATGAATGCGAGTTTGTTATATTCGGTTGTACTGCAATTTGTATGTGAGTTATTTTGATAATCTTGTTTTTAAGAAAATAAGCAAAGAAGAGAAGAAATTGAATTAAACTATTTCCTAGTGTAGACGCTTTCGGCAAGTTTAAAATGGAACGGTTGTATTCAAAACTGATCGCACAACATACTTTAAGCTAACTTAAATCTTCAATATCATTCAAATAGTGAGGTTTACGGAAAAAATATGGGATACATTTTTTGTAGAGCATTAAATTTCCTACAAAATTCTTCGAAAACATTTTTCTGTACAATCAATGATGAGGTATGAAATTTTTTTTATTGGACTGAAAAAAAACTGCGATGCGGGGCATCTTCCTATTAAAATTAAGATCTCATATTTGGTGAGAGCTTTTTTGAGGTGTCTGGCAACCCATTTTTCCGTGTCTCGAAAAAAAAGTTTTTTGACCCAGCCTAATCTATATAACAATATTGTTATATCAACATAGTATGTTTGGATTAGGTAAAAAACCCCAAATTTTGTTAAATATGATTGGATTATGTAAAAAATCGCAGTAATTTATATATATTATATCAAGTAATTTAACAGTAATTTATATTTATTTAGTGTTTGAGGATTTTATTTTTGTGGATTTTGCTTTTGGGAGTTTTGTATACGGGGATTTTGTTTTGGGGATTCTGTATTTGGGGATTTTGTTTTGGGGATTTCGTACCCAACACATTTTAATTCCAAAAAAACACCTTTTTTCATTTTTAAATTCGGAAGCTACACTGCCGTCCTAAGAAAGAAAATCACAAACGCCAAAATTCCAAAATGTAGAAAAAGGCATATGCGGAACCGTGATTTTCTGATTTTTGTGTTAAGCTAACATCCCCATTTTCAACTCCAAATGACTGAAAAATTTAAATAAAGTGGTCGCTTCTAGTGTGTTTCTTAAAAAGATAAAAAACGTTAAAGCTAAATATCTCAAAACTACTCAAATGGAGATATGACTTTTTTACTTAGGAGGGTAGTACAGTTCTGTTAATTTTTTGAACGACCCTCTTTAATTCAAGTTCTAACGATGACGTCATTAGCTCTAAACATGTTTGCGTTGAGCTTTTTATCTTCAATTCATGCAGTATATTCATTCATATGTTTGACCAATTTAATAAGATATCTACATTTAAAATAATTTTATTTAGTCATACAACTATTTCTCTCTCTTACAGAGTACTTAGGATTCGGACGCGACATATAAAAAGCTCTTCTAAAGTTTCCAATAGATGTTACTGAAGGAAATATAATTATATTTTCTGAAACTATGAACTGACTTTGCTAACCCATTAACGACTAATGGGTATTTAAATACCCATAAAACAGTGTTTACGAAAAAGGCCATATCTCGAAAGTGGTAGGAGATATCAAAATATTTTTTTTAAATATTACGGAAAAATGAAACTATTTATTGTCTTTACAATGTGAAACGATATTCATACAATTAAATGTTCCTTTTAGAGATCGAAGATGTGTGATTTTCAAAAATGACAAAATCCATATATAAAGCTATGTAGAAAATTTGAAAATGGAAAGATCGAGGGAAAAATTCGTGGTCAGTTTGCCTCTTGTATCCTCTATTTATCAGGTGTTCATTACGACAAAAGAATGTTGCCATATATGCACATTTTTATTAACACCAAGAGCCTGGGTGTTAGAATTGGGTGTTAGAATTGGGTATTTAAATACCCAATGCAGATCTCAAATACGGTGACAGTTACAAACCTGAAATTTTGCAAAGCAACTTCTATGGCCTATATAAGCTTCCTTATAAATTTTGAAAAAAATCGTACGGCAGAATCTATGAGCAGTCTTTAATGGGTTAAAGACCACAAACTTTTTATCATTTGTATCTTTTTGTGCACTGTCTATTAACACAAATGGTGTTTTTTGGTTACGGACGCTACAACTAAGCATAGATTATAGAAAATTTAAATATTTTCGTTATTTTTACTAGGATTGCTCTTCTAAAAATTCAATTCAAAGTTGGATTCAAATTGAAAAATTCAAAATTGCATTATTCTGGTTGTTTTAATTTGCAGAAACTGTTTAAATAGAACAGATATTTCTCTTTATTTTCCGCAATTTATTCTTTGTTAAGATTAAAGAAACTATTAATGCTTTAATTTTATTAAAAACCTATTTTTAGCTTTATTATTGAAGCTATTGTAATTTTGATTAGAACACATTAAAGTTTCATAGTAAAAAAACATTTTGAACTTTTTTAATTTTTTAGTCATGGTTCCAGAGAACTGAAATCGAAATTTCGTTTCGCACAAATTCATCCACTCGAATAAACAATATGTTGGATATTACTCACTTCCGTTCTATAATAAAAAATAAATCGTTTTAAAAATTTGGAGTCATAATAATTTCAACAGTGTATTAAAAACAAATTCTTAAAATGTTAATGTAATAAATTGTCAAAAAGCCATAACAAAAATAACTAAATTTTTTAAATCAGTAGCTATTAGGGTTTGCTCTTGAGAGTGTGTGCTTATACAGTGTTGCGCAAAACAATAGCAACAAAATAAGTACGCTGCAACAAAATCGTGTATCTTTTTTAATATTGGGGACACACAAAAATGATTATAGGAATCAAAGTATATATTCATACATCATATCAAATCAAATTCAAATTTGGTTTTGTTTTTTTTTTATTAATTTTAAGATTAATGTGGCTACATTCAATTTGTCTGAGAACGAATTACCGGTAAAAGTTCCGTTATTGTAAAGCACGTGTTATTAGTAAGTCATAAACATTTAAGTTTAGTTTTGTTTTTGCGCTAGTTGTGACATTGTCTGTTCCATTTATAATGGCACGTTTTAAATACTGTGAAGCTCTTAAATTGCAAATTATATCCGAATATAAAAACGGAAATTCACAAATATCTAACGTGAAACAGTTTGATATTAATCGGTCAATAGTTTGCAGATTAATTAAGAAATATACCATCACAAAAGACGTTACAACGGTACATTAAAGAGGGCGGCCGCGGAAGACATCGCTGCGTGATGACAGGAACATTTGTGGCGTCTTCAAACGAAATGCATTTGCCACATCCAAAGAGGTTGTTCGTACACTTGATTTAGATATCAATCACAGCACTGTTTGAAGACGATCCGTTGAGAACGATTAAAGAAGTTACAGACCGGCAGAGAAACCTTTGCTTACAGCTAAGCATAAAAAACAAGGTGAGGTGTTACAATTTAAACCATTCTGTCTGAAATTGTGACAACAAGTTGCAATTTATTGTTTTTTAGACTTACTCTTGCAAAAAAGCACCTAAATTGGACCGTTCGAAAATCGAAAACCGTTTTTTTAGCGATGAATCAAAGTTCAACTTGATTAATTCAGATGGGATGTGCAAGAGTACGGGGCCACCAGGTACACTACTTGAAGCCCGAAACTGCAAAATAAATTTTAAGCACGGAGGCGGTGGCATTATGGTCTGGACTTGTTTTTCCTATAATGAAGTTGAACCATTTCAAAAAATCGATGGAATTATGGATCGATGTGTATATAAAGACATTTTAGAAAGCAAGATGCAGCCACATTAAGAGTGGAATATGTCACTTCAGTGAACGTTTGAGCCCGACAACGACCTGAAGCACACTTCAAAGCTCATCAAAGATTACATTAGAGGCGATGGGATTCAAGTCCTTGATTGGCCGGCACAGTCACAATGACTTGAATCCCATTGAAAATCTTTTTGGGATTTTGAAGGTAAAAGTTTCTGGTCAAAGGTTTTCCAATAAGACTGCACTGTATGAAGCCCTGAAACTTAATTGGGAATATATACCTAATACCAACATATCTAATTTAATAGAGTCGGTGTCGCTCAGATGTGCAGCGGTTATAAAGAATAATGAATCTTACACTAAATATTAATTATGTTGCTTTTGTTTTGCTCTCAGACAAACTGAATGAAGTCACATTAATTTTAAATTTAATAAAGAAAACAAAACCAAATTTGAATATGATTTGTTTGTAATATGATGTATGATGTACACACAAAGTGTACTTGATATTTGAAAAGATACACGATTTTGTAGCATTATAGGAACCAAAGCATATATTCATACACTTTGTGTGTACTTGATATTTAAAAAGATACACGATTTTGTAGCAGCGTTCTGATTTTGTTGCTATTGTTTTGCGCAAAACTGTATATCTATAAATACACTTTAGTACCAATATAAGTACCGTCCTCTTCAAAAATATACATCAACACCTACCGCTCTATTTATCATATTTCTTTAAAAAAATGATAAGAACTTGTGAGCCATACTCATAGAGAAATATCAGTTAGTTTTTTTTTGCTCATACATTCTAAAAGCAACCAAATAGACTCAAGAATTATTTTTTTTTTTTTGTTTTTTTTTAATAGAAGTAAATTCTTCTAGCATTTCCGCTATTTACACTAAAAGTTTAAGCAAAATGTTTGTCTTGATAGACGCGCAAACTGTGACCAAATGTTTCAAAAATAAATAAGAATAGCTGTTTAGTATAACAAATACATACATATAAATAAATTTTATGATTTGAAAAATTATTTCAATGGAAAGGCATCTGAATACATCGATCGAGGCCGGTCTCTATCGTGATCACCAGCACACATCAATGTACTCTATCAATACTCTCGTATGTATGAATGAAGGTACACAAATTATAAAAATTAAAATGATCTCATCTCTGAGTGTGGCTTCTCGTAAATATGATATGATCAAGTATCAATATTAACAGTGTTACTGTCGTAAAACGAAGAAGCTTTTTTTTGCACAAACTGCCTACTTATAAAATATAAACAAAAATAATCCGATCCTATGAAAAGCGATTAACTAAAACTCGTAGTACTTTAGTTACTCATAAACAGTTTATAAATGAAAAGTTCACAAATAAAGGCAAACCATATTTCCGGTTACAAAATAATTAATTTTAAAGTTGAAAATTACTTCATAGGCAAGAAATCCAACTTCCATTTTCTAATGCGTAATACATATAGTTGTTGCTACGTAAATTTCACCAGGCTATGTTATTGAGTATTAACCATGATATTCTTATTCTTGCGAAGCATGTGAAGAGTATTAAAACCAGTTTTCAATCAAATAAATTATTTCACATTCCAACTACTTATGTTTGGAATTCTTTTTGGTGCATTAGTTGATATTCCATATAGTATGTATCTATTAAATATTTACTGTAGATGTTCAGGCTGTTGTTTTGGTTCTTTATTTTTTAATGGATTTTTTATCTTATAGCAAAGCAGGGTAGTTTTTGAAAAAAGTTGAAAGAGAAAATTCTTTTATGATAAGAAAGAATAAAAGTAAAATCATTGGAGCATGCAATACTATGAATTATGAAGTAACGCGAGTGAAAGAGGCTATAAAGAATAAAAAAAAATTAATGTTACCGCAGAGTCATCGCTAGGAGAGACTGAACAAGCGATTACAAACCGTCTCTAGGCCATAGATATGGTGCAAAAACAAGGAATTTGGGTTCCACATGAAGTCAAGCCAAGAGACGCACAGTGAGGCAAAAAGGCTTCGATTCGAAATCGAATTTTAAAATTCCGAACATGTAGAAATGTCAGGAAATATCTACTGATTTCAGAAATAATTTTTTATTTACCTCAACTTTGAAACAAAAGAAAAATTCTTCAAAGTTAGTTATTTTGAAAACAGTTATTTTTTAAGTTTTTATTTAAGAATTTCCTTGTTATACTCGATTATATTTTTCCAATATGGAAAAACTGTCATACTTCATGACTTAGATATGTTATTTTGAAATAAAATTAAGTAATAAAGGTATCTATTGTTGGTGCTATAAAACACTATTTAGGGCTATACAGCTGTGGTCAAATTAATAGCAGTACTCTTATATTGAGACATGTTTGTATAAATAATACTTGTCTACTAATTTCGAATCCGGTAAACCCATTATCGTTCCTACATATACTTTTAAAGCTGCTTCGAAATCTGTACTCAGTTTCCTTCTATATTGTAAAAATGTCCAGATACAGGGTGTTTTACGTTTTTGGCACGTGTTTAGTATTATTGATCTAGAATCTAAACTACTCACCATAAAATAAAAAATAGTATTTTGTATTTTAGAAAAAATATCAACTTCTCAATCAATATATTAACCACTATCGTGTCATGTGCGGTAGCGGAGCAAAAATGTAGAGATTATCCAACGAAATATCAGCAAATTTTGTATCTTTTATTTTAGCGGAGCTGTAATCGTCCAAATTTAAAATGTCTGTTTTTCATGTCAAAATACACTTAATCACAGGTTTTTTTCTAAACTCTAACATTGGATGCTAAGAGCTCCGCTAAAATAAAAGATACAAAATTTGTTGATATTTCGTTGAATAATCTGAAAGTTTTAGCTCCTCTACAGCACATGACACGAAAGTGGTTGATATATTGATGGAAAAGTTGATATTTTTTTTAGAATAGAAAATATTATTTTTTATTTTATGATTAGTAGCTTAGATTCTAGATCAACAATACTAAAAACTTGCCAAAAACGTAAAACACCCTGTATCTTGAACATTTTACAATATAGAAGAAAACTGAGTACAGATTTGGAACCAGTGTTGAAAATACATATAGGAATTATAATGGGCTTGCCGGATCCGAAATTTGTAGACTATTATTATTTTTCCAGACGTGTCTGAATATAAAAACACTGCTATTATTTTGACCGCAACTGTATATGCGTAAATACGCAACATTCTATAAAACATTTTGGAAAATAAAAAAATGGACGATCATACTTGGAAGATTTTTTTATTAAATCACAATGTGTCTACTTAAAGCTCTTATGGAGTCAAGGTGTCTGACCGGTTTGTATGAAATATATTGAATTTCAGGTCTAAAAAAAATAGGAAATAAAAAAAAACATATTTTAACAAGCACAGCAGATGATCAACATGTATACAGCTCCAAAATGCCTACGGGGGTAAGTGCGGCTGTGTATTGTAAAGAGCCTAGTAAAGGGTCCACCAAATAACTTTTTTTTTTTTAAAATTCAATAAAAACAAAACTACTGGATATTTTCTCAAATTTCTTTTTTTATTTGAAAGTACAATCTTTCCGATTAATAATGGCAACTAATTTCATTCAAATGGCTGCCTCGACTGGCCATGCAGTAGCCTACACAATCGGTCTAACTTTTAAGCACATTATCGATTGTGTGCAGCTGTATTTCACCAATGTCTTCACGAATATTGTCCTTTAAAGCGTCAATTGTCTCTGGCTTGTCGGCGTAACACTTATCTTTGAGGGCACCCCACAAATAATAGTCCAACGGTGTCAAATCGCAGCTCCGAGGTGGCCAAACGACATCAGCTCTACGGCTGATAATGCGATTTTCAAAAACAGGGCGCAAAACATCGAGTGTAGCTTCGGCTGTGTGACACGTAGCGCCGTCCTGTTGAAACCAAATGTTGCCAATATCCCCCTCTTCAATTTTTGTGGACAAAAATTCGTTCAACATGGCCCGATAACGATCGCTATTGACTGTAACGGCCACTCCTTGCTCATTTTCGAAGAAAAATGACCCAATTATGCCTCTGGACCAAAATCCGCACCAAACAGTGACTCGTTTTGGGTGAAGCGGCTTTTCAATGTATGCATGCGGGTTTTCTGTGCCCCAAATGCGACAATTTTGCTTGTTTACATACCCGCCAAGATCAAAATAAGCTTCATCTAAAAAGATGATTTTTTTTTGGCAAAATCGGCATCTTCTGTAAGTCGATCGCAGGCCCACTTAGCGAAGCGAAAACGCATTGGATGGTCAGTTGGCTTCAACTCCTGAACCAATTGGACTTTGTTTGGCGTCCTTGGTCTTTATGCAAAATTCGTCTCAATGATGTCTCCGAAATGTTTAATTGTTGAAAACGACGGTGAATTGATGTTGATGGCGCTTCACGCACACTTTCTGCCACAGCAGCAATATTCTCGGGTGTACGCACTGCTTTTGGCTTTTCACGTTTTGGTTTATCGATGAGGATGCCAGTTTCTTTAACTTTTTTCACAAGATAACGAACATACGGAGCTGACGGTGCTTCTCTTCTTCCAAAATCCGTACGCAATTTTCGCACACATTCTGCAACATTACCATGATTTTCAAAGTAATGTCGCAATATTTCCCAGCATTGTTCAAGCGTATACACAACCATATTCGTTTAGCGGAAGGATAAAACTTATTATCTGTTAAATCAGACATGAGCTAAGTGTTACCATTCACGAAATAAGCACTAGTTGAAAAAAAAACGTTAGATGGCGGACCCTGTATAAGACAGCCATACAGACTGCCAAAATACTGCAGCATCTTCCAGGCGGAAGGAAGTATTCGCCATAAGGAAGGCCGAGGAGATAGCCCTTATATCAACACACCACTCTTATATCAACATTTTCGTCAACAGCCAAGTGGCGATTAAATCTATGCGCTCCGCTACCAACAAGTCCAAAAGCGTCCTGGCTGGCAAAGATGCACTAGAGTACACTATGCGCTTCGAAGGGAGTACGCATCTACTGGGTCCTTAGCCACCAGAGCATTGATGGCAGATGGTTTAGCAAAGGAAGGCGCTGAGCTGGGATTGGAATTCGCAGAACATGTACCTACTCCACTACAAGAGTTACACAGGAACCTCAAAAAAGAGCCACACTAGCAGTAAATCGTAAATGGAGAGATAGGACATCGTGCAAAATCTCAATAACAATGTGCAATGCACAATGCGGAAAATGAACTCAGTTTATCTTGGCACGCCCGCGCAGAGATTGCAGGACACTAGTGGGTATACTCACTGGTCACTGCATGGCGGCAGCCCACGCTAGAAAGCTGGGCATCACCTCGAATGACAACTGCAGGAAGTGCAAGGAACCAGGCACAGTGGAGACCCTGAAGCACCTATTATGCACATGTCCCACCTTACTTAGATCGAGACTTAAATACCTAGGCTCATCGACGTTCCTGTCGCTAAAAGATGTAGCCAAAGTATCTCTGGAATTCCTCCTAAGGTTTGCGGATTCAGCGCAAATCTTTAAAGACTTCACTTAACGCAAAGGTTCCTTTGTTCGCAACCCGCACCACTAAGGACCAGAATTTGTTTATGTGAGCGTTTCGGTTGCCTTTTTTTAACCTGTTTGATAGTCCTAAAAATGCTATCTATTTTAATTTCAAAACCCCGTTTTGACTGTATATAAATGTGATATTGACAGTGAGATAATTTGAGATATGTGACCCTTTTATATGAGCCCATTGGCACCGTTAGATTCAGAGTTGATTTCGACCAAAATTATACTGACCTCCCCGTTAAAATTCAAAAACACATTGGACATACGACACCTGTCCAGTTGCGTTCAACTCGACTTTCAATCGCAAACAAGTGGAAACATCTACAGAAACTGAAAGCTGTAATTTCAACCGAATATCATCATTTTTATGACAACATCAAATAGGCTTTGGAATTTTTGTTAAATTCGAAAATTGTCTGAAAACTGTTGATCTCTTACTGAAAATGGCGTTTTTTTACTACTATAAAAATATCTCTATCTGCGTTTATAGTAACTTTTTCTGGACATAACTCACTATCTGTTATAGTAGCTAAGCTAGCGCAAAATTTGAAAAAACTTTTAAGCACAGTGGTCCGTGGACACTTTTGCACAACATTTTAGAAGATTGATTTTTCAATGTATTCAAAATTGCAATGATTTTTCAAAATTGCATCCGGACGTATTAGTTTTTCTTGTCAACAGGATGCATCGGAAATAACAGCAGTGCGGCAATCTCGCTTTCCTCTTATAATTGATGATTCAACTAGCGAAGAATGATCCAATCCCGCGAGCGATTCTCTTTATCGTATTTTGACTTAGCATCATTTAATATCCTTAATATTGGTAAAATATAAAAACAATAAACTGTAAAGTCTCATACAAAAATAAATTTTACGCTTTAAATTTTCTTAGTGTTAAAGTTCTAAAAGTACATTAGAAATTTTTAACTTTAAATTTCGTTATCGCAGGTTTTTTATTTCTTAGTTATGAGCCCAAATATATGCCATATGTATGGGAGGTTCCATGTCTGCTTGTCACCGAAATTTAGCAAGAATTTTAAAGATCACATATTAGTTATCCACCGATAATTCTGTTAGCGTAGCTCTTAACGTTTCTAAGATATAGCGCAAAATATGTTACAGTTGCATGGGAGCTGCCACGCTCACTTGTTCAATCGTGCCGAAATTTTTATATTTTTTAGAAAGCATATATTAGACGTCTACCTTTGATATCGTTATCGTTGTTTTTCTTATTTCTAATATATAGCGCAAAATGTGTTTAAGTTGTACGGCAGCTGCCACGCCTACTTTTCCAACATTTTTTTAATACTATTCTTGTACTTTCCTATACCTTAAACATTGAAAACTACGAAATAACCCACAAAATAATTTTTTCGTCTAGCTTGTACTAATCGCATCACTGTGAGACGTCGAAAGCCGTTTTTCACGTGTCACCAACTGCTTCAAAGGTAAAATCGGATGTTCATGTGTCCATCAAATGATGAAGTACATCGCAATTTTTTACTCTCTCTCTAAAAATTTTTATTTCTGCCTGCCAGAGCTGTATAATCGGCATTCATATTCAGAATTTTAAGTACATCTGAATAACGACATAAGAATGCCTTCAATGAATGCAAAATTGATTTATAAATACAATTTTTAATTCACATTCATTTTTAAAAAAATTAATAATTATTCATTTCAATTATTCATTTTCGTTACTCAGAATAATGAATCAATTTTTATTCATTTAAATGCTATTCACAAAGAATACAATTCACACAGAATTTCAGAATTTTCAATTGTTCTTTTTGTATTCATTATTCATTTTTAATTCGTTATTCATTTCTTATTCATTATTAATTTTTTATTCATTTTTAATTTTTTATTTATTATTTATCTTTAATTCATTATTAATTTTTTATTCATTATTAATTTTTATTCATTATTCATTTGTTATTCATTATTAATTTTTCAAATAACAAATTAATAATGAATAAAAAATGAATAATGAATAAAAAATGAATAATCAATACAAAATTAATAATGAATAAAAAATGAATAAAAATGAATAATGAAAACAAAATGAATAATGAATAAAAAATAAAAAATTAATAATGAATAAAAAATGAATAAAAAATTAATAATGAATAAAAAATGAATAAAAAATTAATAATGAATAAAAAATGAATAATGAATGACAAATGAATAATGAATAAAAAATTAACAACGAATAATAAATTAATAATGAATAAAAAATGAATAATGAACAAAAAATGAATAATGAATACAAAATGAATAATGAATAAAAAATTAATAATGAATAAAAAATGAATAATGAATAAAAAATCAATAATGAATAACAAATGAGTATTGAATAAAAAATTAATAACGAATAAAAAATGAATAATGAATAACAAATGAATAATGAATAAAAAATTAATAACGAATAATAAATTAATAATGCATAAAAAAAGAATAATTGAAAATTCTGAAATTCTTTGTGAATTGCATTCTTTGTGAATAGCATTCTAATGAATAAACAAATTGATTTATTATTCTGAATAACGAAAGTGAATAATTGAAATGAATAATTAATCATTTTTTAAAAATGAATGTGAGTTAAAAATTTTATTTATAAATCAAGTTTGCATTCATTGAATGCATTCTCATTTCGTTATTCACTTTTTTGTAAATAATATCAAATTGAGTGCATTCTTTTACAGCTCTGCTGCCTGCTCACACATGATTGAATGATTGAAGGACCGGATCAGGCATTTGCTAATTTTCTGCTACCTACTATTTTGTGAATTCGTATCGTCATAAGAAATAGTACAATAAATGAAATTATGGTAAATACTAGAAAAACTATACTGTAGGAAAAAATCTGTATAGATAGCATAGATGGGCATTTTCCATTACCATTAATTTTCCATTACCACTAACCACCTGGTGGTAATGCAAATTTATTTTACCACTAGGTGGTTAGTGGTAATGGAAATTTATTTTGCATTATCACTGGGTGGTTAGTGGTAATGGAAATTCGATTTGCATTACCACTAAGCGAATAGTGCTAATGATATTTTTTTAATGCACTAATAATTCAATTCATTATGCCCATCTATGATAGATAAGAAGCATCTCAAATGTCCCACAGAGATAGTTTGCTTTTAAGCTTATTTATACAAACTTCTGAAAGCTCCCTTGTCCACGAAATTGCCATTTTATAAATAAAATATTTTTAAATACAACCCCAACACAATAAACAAATACTGAAGGGTTTCAAACTACCTCTTTTTCTCTTTACATAAGTACTTTTGTGTTTAATTAAGTATTTTTTTTAGAAATAATTTGCTACTAAACAACAAATAAGTAAAAAATGCTACTCTTTGACTGATTGATGCAAGTCTAGAGATCAATCAAAATTTTGACTGACTCGATGAAGAGTATGAAGTTCAAGTTTGAAGAAGAGAGGAAAAAAACAACCAATTTTGATTGATTCAATCATTTGACGGACGTATGAACACCTACAATGGTTTTTAGTGTAAAATTGTAGAGGGGGAACAAAAAGTGGATCTACTTTGGAAAACCCAAAGAACAGAAAACCATGGAGTAAGTCCGGTCATGCATCAATTTCAGCGGCTTAACCGAATATTGATAGCAAGAAGCTAATGCTGCGCATCTGGTACGATCAGCTAGGAGTGATCTAATATGAGCCTAACGAAACCATCAGCACGACATCGCTCGGCCACATGTTCATAAAATCGTCAAGGAAACTTTGGAGGCACTTCAATGGACAACCCCACTCGCCGACTTCATCAAACATTGCACCTTAGGCTGCCCGCAGAGTAAACGCCGAGGCAGGCAGGCAGGCAGGCAGGCGCAGGAAAACTATGTGAACAAGCAAAAAAAAAGTTATTTCTATATCGTTTCTTCGCAGGGCACTGCCTGCGCCCGCCTGCCTGCCTGCCTGCTTCGGCGTTTACTCTGCGGGCAGCTTAGGCTGCAAACGTTAGGTTTGCACAACATTAACATTAACATTAGGCTGCAAACAGAGTTAACGCCGAAGCGGACAGGCAGGGAGGCAGGCAGGCGAGGCAAACTGTGTCAACAAGCGAGATAAAAGACAGCTTAGCTTTATTTCTCTCTCCTTTCTTCGCAAGTTACTGCCTACGCCTGTCTGTCTGCCTGCCTGAATCACCGTTCACTCTGTCCGCAACCTTACCTCGACCTGAGCAGCACTTAATTTTTTACGTAGTAGCCAAAAATTGGCTTGATTTTTATAACAATGGAAAATAAAAAACATTATACCAATTTCTTTGAATTAAGCTTTGCAGTTACAAAACAACAGCCTAAAAAATTATTCGTACCCCCAATATTTGATATAATTTTCCGGCTCATCTGGTAAAAAAAAACCAAGATCACTGGTCGGAAAATCGAACACTAGACGGAAATGTAATAAAGTCTTAGACACACGTTTTCGATTTCATTTGTATCCATCTTTGTATAATAGTATTCCTATACAATATAATCTTATTCAAAATTAATCTATTACATTATCGGAAACATTGTTATTTTTGCGAGTTTAGTCAAGAAAGCAATATATAAATAGTATGCCTTTTAAAACAAGAGGAAACTCATTGAATTTCTAATCGAAATTCGAAAATTTTAACGCAAAAAGAACAATAATAAACCGAAATAATGTACAGAATGAGATCATCCGAGAAACAAAAAGCAAAAAAACCAAACAAAAAAAAACAAAAAACAAAATGCTAAATTTCGAATTTGTATTCATGTAGGAACGAACATATAAACACACTACAATTTGTATGTGAGTGCGTATGTTCAGATTGAACGACTAAGCTTTTGTAGCACTATACATAGTGAATCCACAAAACAAAAACAACAAAAAACCAATTCCAAGATCTTGTGTAGCATTAATGGGTTGGCCAGTGTACCATCCACATGAGCTATTTACTTGCTATGCATATGGTACACGTTCGGCCAGATCGTAATGTTCTTTTGGCTACACAAGCGGCAATGTTCTAGCTCTAGCAAGCTGCCAAAACTTTGGGTGTTTGTCGTGCCACACCCACGCAGAGAACAACAAAAATATAACCGAAATGTTAGCATGGATCACTCAAATGTGAATTTTAGTTTTGCAGCTTTGATATCAGTTTTCGAAAAAAAATACCTTTTTACACTTAATTAAAGGATTTTTTGACTTCTAATTATAAAATGTTTTGTGAGAGTTGTAGATTCTGTTTTAACTTAGTTATTTTCCAAGTCAATTTGTTGCTATTTCAAATTTAAAACACACGTTTTATTTCAAATTTAAAACATACGTTTAAATTTGAAACAAATTTAAAACAAATTTAAAATTATTATTCATTACTTTTAATTAAAAGAGTTTTATCTTTATCTTTAATTTAGTATCTTAACTATGTGCACAACACTCACGATTTCTTTAAAGCACTTTTTGTCTTTCTGAGAGTATTTTTTACTTTGCTTCTTTTCACGCGAACGTTACAAACGAAACTGAAACTGAAACTGAATTATTCACTGGCGATACCGTCTTCTTATTCATTCACAACAACACACGAATTATTTCCTTGAGTTTACTATCCAGCGATGACGTCATTATGTGCCAACAAGTTCTCACGCATTGGCAATAAGAACAAAACAAAAAACAAAAACTAAATAGTGGTTGTTGCGCACTTAACGTGTTTTTACTGTAGGCCAAATGAGTGAATACTAGCAGCGTCTGTCTGGCGCTCTTTTCTCAATGACGTTTATGTGTTCTTTTTTTTAATAGCTTTCTTTATATAGTAACTGACAGACTACTCAATGACATACAGACAATATTTACAAACATACATACATATATACATATAATTGCAATAACTTCAGACACAGCGCACCAAAACAACAAAACGGAGACCACTTAAAATTGACTTCTTCTGAAAGGAAATGTAAAAAAACTGTTTTTTTATTTAAACTAAACAAAAACTAAAATGGGCGGTAAAAAGTTGCAAGCCCTAAAAATCAGCAGGATGTTTGCCCTGCAGAGATACAAGAAGCTGAGGAGTGTATTCTGCCTTGGCTTCGTATTATTAGCCCAATTCTGAATGATTTTTCCCGGGGAATTGAAAAGGGAGTTTTCATTTTTAAGACAGCAGATAAAGATATCACTTTTTTTTTTTGCTTACACTCATGAATATCAACGAATGTTTTTGAGCTATATCTTAAAACTGAAAACTCCCTTTTCCGATTCCCTGGGAAAAATCATTCAGAATTGGGCTGTATATTATTTAATGGCAACATAAGCCTGACTTATATTCCCAACGCTTGGCATAAAGCAAGAGTGGGCCTTATACCTAAAGCAGAGAAAATATCACACATCACTCCTAAAGATTTCAGGCCTATAAGTCTGAATGCCTTTTAGATCTGTATCTTCGCAGTAACATAGACTCTGCACTCTTATCGGTATCACAGCATGCATATAGCAAGGGAAGGTCCCTAGAAACGGATTTACACTCACTAGTCGGGACCATCGAAAGATCCTTCTTACATAATGAATTCACTCTAGTTGCTTTCCTAGACATAGAGGAAGCATTCAATAGCGTCGCACCATAATCTAAATGACTAGAGTTGCTTAGGTTAGGTGTGTATAATATCATTATTGATCTTATAGATAAGATATTCAACTGCAGAGTAATCTTATCAGACCTAGGTGCTTATAGCGCTGTAAGTTCGGTGACAAGAGGTACGCCACAATTCGGTGTGCTATCTATACTCTTCTGAAATCTGGTAATGAACAACGTACTGCTGTCTCTGGAGAGGAAACCCGCCAGAGGACCTTCGGGGAATCTGCCTGTCCCAAGCCAGGAATAGAAGTGGTGAGGGTTTATTATTGGATGGGCAGTTCATGGGCCGTGTCCCATCTCATAATGAGTTCATTCTTGAGGCACGGCTCTTGAATGTTCATCTAATAATCTGTAAAAGAAAAAGGTTTACCTTGAGCCTTGGTTGTTGCTGCCAAATTCTTGGAGAAAGCATGGTTTTGATATTAAGTTATCATAACACCGTCATCTGTTATATGCTTTCGATGGACGATCAATCCAACATAACTTGAAGAGCGGGGACAGTCATCCATCAATGATGAGGAGACCTGATCTATCGTTGTTCTGCAGACCTTCTCTTAGAATAAAGGTTATTATGTAGAAAACATTTAATCTTCCGACCGTTGTACAAGCCAATTGGTATACAACGGCTCATGCTTCTTAGTTTTCTGAAAAGTTTTAATTAAGTCTTAATTAGGATAACGACGTTGCATAAGTAGGATTGAGGTTTACCCGGTTTTACTGAGAAACCTATGGTTATTTTTTACCCAAGTCATGTACAATTCGAGTGGCTGAAGGTGTCACAGTCAAATATAAATGTTCTAAGAACTTTTGGTCTGTAAGACGGGATGTTGAAGAGCCTTGTCAGGTGGAGCCTTGAGCCCACGTATTGACTGTCGTTTGGGTTAGGCCCACGTGGGGTATCAAAGCGCTCTGGCTGTGGTTAGGCCAGAAAGGCCGGTGTGAGTTGCACTTAAGTTGAACTCGGGCTGGTGATTCCCTTAAATTACTAAGAGAATGATTGTAGATTGAATCTCGCTAATTTCAAACAGTAAATGTTAGGAAGGTAAAGTAAAGTAAAATTTATTGAGACTTCAATCCTTTTTTCACAATTCAATTTTAACACATTAACATAAAGACAACTTAGAACTATATTTGTACTATTCTAATTACATGAACAAGCTGAATGCAACGAGCTTACACAGAAAAAAGAGAAAAGGACAGAATTAGTCACATACATGCAAAATATAAAACAATGCTTGCTCCCGGCATTTTGGCTTCGCAGTGAGAGAGTTTCTCATATAAACTTACAATCTAAACAAACACTTAAACACTTAAACAAAAAAACAAAAGGTATCCAATACATAACATTATATTGGAAGAAAGTAAGAATAGATAAATAAACATTAGATGTTAGATATAAAAGAAAATAACATTAAGATATTTTTTAATTAAATATGTATGTTAATTTATTTATAGATATATACTTATAAGAATGTTAGAATAAAAAAAACAATAAATTAACCTCTATGGGAGCCTGGGAGTGATTTTATATAAAAATTTGGTAACAGAAGAAGATTAAAGTCCATGTCCACAGGTATCTCTTCATTAATGAGACCAATAGGAGAAAGATAAGCAAAGGAAGACCAGCTGAATGATTTGGTGTTCAAAAATTTCTTTAATGAGATGATTATCATGATATTGAAGTTTAAATACAAATTTTTTTTTGAAGAGATAAAGCATATTTACAGAGAGGATTGATAATTGATTTACTATAAATGAATTTATTTGAAAAGCGTTTCACAAAAGATTCAAAATTTCTATCTACACAAAGTCTAAGTACTTTTCTTTCTAGAACTTCCAACTCTTTAGCAACGCAAGGTGAAATAGAAAACCAAATTGGATATGCATAAATCAGAACAGGACGAATGCTAACTTTATAAATTAAGAGTTTTGTTTCCATTTTTAAATATTTGCTGTTTAGTAGTCTAGAAAACATGCCTTTTACGCAGTTTGCTCTTTTAATAACTGATCTAGCATGTTCATTTAATTTAACGAGTTTATTAAAATTAACACCCAAGTATTTGAAACTAGATTTGAATGGAATTTGAACTCCATTTAAATAAAGTTGTAATTGTTTGCTTTCAGGAACCACAAAGATTTTACATTTTCCTGAGGCATTTCTCAAGCAGAGAGCTACAGACTTAGAAGTGTTTATATTAATACCCCAATATTTATAAAACTCGTCAACTTTTGATAGATGAGCATATACCAATTCAAGAGCCTTTAGGGGAGACTCATCATGCGCATATATCAATGAATCATCAGCATATAATATACCTTTTGAGCCATTCAATTCATGTGGGAAATCGTGAATAAAAATATTATATAAATGAGGTGCCAGAACTGACCCCTGGGGAACACCGCTCTTAACCTCACCCAATTCAGAACATCCTTCATTAATTTGTACAGAAAAATAACTTTTATTAAAAAAACTTCGAAGCAGTTTAATAATAAATGGATCAAATCCTAATCTTATCAACTTAAATAAAATACCGTCATGATAAGCTTTATCAAATGCCTTTTCAATGTCTAAAGACACTGCAACTGTACATTTTCGATTTCTCAAGTTACAAATAACATCATTATGAAATTTTAATAATGCATGCACCGTGGAGTGACCTTTTTGAAATCCGAATTGATGGGAGGGGATGTAATTGCTATCCATTGAAATATCCATTTTTTTAGGTATCACATGTTCAAGTAATTTTCCTAGATTTGAAAGTAAAGATATTGGTCTAAAATTTTTTATATTAGAATTATTGGGCTTTTTTTTAATGGGAATTATTTTAGCAATTTTCCAACTATCAGGAAAATAACCAATATTTATGCAATTGTTAAAAACTATAGTTAAAAATTTCAAAACTTCAGAAGGAAATTTTTTAATAAGAAAGTTAGAAGTTTTATCAAGACCAAAAGATTTTTTCCCGTTAATATTTTTAACAATTGAACTCAACTCTTCTAAATTAGTAAAATGGAAAGAGTCAATATTGGTCAAAGAAGTAAAATTAGTATCAAAAAAAGAAATCGATAAAGGAAAACTCGACAAAGAATTTTGAACTTCATTTCTGATTTCAACAGAATTATCTCTGCTAGAGGAGTTATCAATATAAACTGAACTGAAATATTCTTGAAAAGAATTTAAAATTTCAACTTCATTAGTTATAACAGTATCATTGACCTTAATTTCCTTACAAGAGCAAACTTTTTTATTTCCAAGAATATTAAAAATTTGTTTGTAAGCAGTCGGCCCAGGTTTTATGGTTTCTAGTCTAGAATTAAATTCAATTGATTGATCAATTTGAATTTGTTCTTTAATGAGAATTTTGAGTAACTGAATTTGTTTTGAAAGTAATTTATATTCAGAACTAGATCTGTTTGAATTTCGATGAAAAACTCTTTTAAGCTCCTTTTGCCAATCATATTTGATTTTGAATAATTTTTTTACGTGATCAGAAATAGAAAATTGTTTGCCTTTAAGATCAATATGTTTTGAATGAGATTCAGACACTGTGTTTTCAGACATTGTAAAAAATTGAATAAAGTCATCTATTTCCTGTTTAGTAAGGTTTTGGTTAATTGGAGGAAAATTTGTTTTAATAAGATTTTCAAGATCAATTTTAAAATTATCCCAATTGATATCTTTAAAACAAGTAAAAAATTGTGGAGTCCTCAGTTGAAAGTCAAAATCAGGTAGTTTTAAAGCAAGTTTCATAGGAAAATGATCAGAAAAGGTGGGAAGGGTCGAAATTGAATAGTTGATATTTATGAGATCAATAAGCTTTGCTGAGATTAAGAAATGATCTAAAAAAGAAAGCCCATTTGGGAAAGAAGGATTCTCATCACATATTCTCGTAAAATGAAGTGAATAGTCCTGAAGCCAATAAAAAACTGCTTTTCCATTCATATTTTCAAAAGAGTCACCCCATGAAGGATTGCGAGCATTCAGATCACCTCCTAATACTGTTCCATCAAAATTACTAGAAAATAAATAAATTTTGCATAGGCCATTATAAATTTCAGAAGAAGAAAAGTTGCAAGGAAAATAAATAGATCCAAATAAATATTTTCTGGAAAAATCACTAGAATTTATAATTACTTCGATAAAAACATTAGGGAAATAAATGCCTGGAATAAACACTTTAGAGAAGGAATATGAATTTTTAATCAAAATAGCAACTCCTAAAGGGGAGTTATCCATTATGAAATTATAGTTTTCTAAAATTGTAATCTCATTTTTTAAACGGGTTTCTTGGATAAAAGCAATGTCAATAAGGTTATTGCTTAAAGTCCTTAAAAGATAAATTTTTCTACTAGAATTTATAAGTGATCTAACATTGAAGGATAAAACATTAAGAAAGTTACGAACCATAAGAATTGTTAATTTCAGTTAAAAGTACCAAGTATTCAGATTTAGCCTGTTCTTTAGACATGTTTTTAAGATTTTGCATAAAACAACGAATTTTATCTTCTAGAGTTAAGGGATCAGGAGCACAAATTAATTTAGCGAGTTTTAAGAATTCTTCAATAATTGGAGGTTTCTTCGATTTGGGAGCAGACTGAAAACTAGTTGATGATGGGAACAAACTAGCAAAAGTCTTACTGGGAGAGATTAATGAAGTGTTATTTAAAGCAACTGCAACATTAGATCGTGCTGTAATTTTTTTTTTCTTGCATTTCTGTAATTTTTAATTTTTTAGCAGCTAAATAGTCTTTATAAGCTGTACAACCTCTCCAGTTAGCAGGGTGACCAGTCTGTTGACAGTTGATACAAAAAGCTAAAACGCTAGAATCTTTAGGCAAAGGGCAGCTGCCTGGTTCATGTTCATTATTGCATTTAACACAGCTGAACTTTCTGTTGCAGTTGCGAGAGATGTGCCCCCAGCGTTGGCACCGTTTGCACTGGATTTCTTTATCTTTTACTTTTGGAGTTTCCCAATGAATTGACAATAGGTAGGAAGGTAAGCAACTACCGGATCAATATACTGTTACCTTTGGAATTTGAGTACAGGCGACGGGGAAACCTAAATAGTCTGAGTTGTGTCCACTGAGATTGAGGAACCTGATAATATGATGACATGCCAATGTAGTTGCCGCCTTAGTCTTCGTGTCAAGGAGTGATGACCCTTGATACGATGTGGATGATTATTGCGGCTAAAAAAGTAATGGGTTATATTATTGGTATTGAATACTGAGATAGCCCAAGGTTATTAAAATAACCAAGTCATGTATAAATTCAAGTAGCTGAAAGTGCCGCGGTCATGAATTGCGTCAATCTGAAGACAATAGAAAGGGGTTCTGTTGCATGTTGTTGGGGGAACCTTTCAAAGTGGTCTTTCTTGAATTCCGAAGGGGCGTTGGCCGACGCTTCATATTTGTCCCAAGCTTTGGAGCACCGTTGAATTAAGCCTTCGCAGCAGGGGTTAACGTTAAAAACATAGTGGCTTTCTGTCTCTGGAGAGGAAAGACTATGTAGTGGCAGCTTCACTATTTAATGTGAGGTGAAATTCGGCATTTTCATAAAACATTATAGAGCTTTTTACAAAGTATTAATTTAGCTCCCCATAACTTTTACAAATACTAATATATCGCAGACACTCGTCACTTTATTGTGTCCGAATATAGTCGCTCGTTTTTGAACACTTTATTAACAATATACAGATTTACCACTGTTCTATTTCCGGTGACTATACAGGTACTTGTTATTGTAAGTATGTTTCGAGTATATTATAGTTGGCACTCAGTCCAGTTTCTATATATATCCAGGCATGTTCTGCATTCCAATTCCGAGTGAAAGTGTTCTATATATAATTTTTTTCGTAAATACTATTGATTATATTAATATACTAGCTGATATACCCGGTGTTACTCGAGAGTCACTTATATAAACATTTTAACATACCCTTCTCGATTAAATGTTTTTTAAAATCGGGAATATTGAAAAACATGTTGAATTTCATTTGAATTTTATTTTATTTAATTTTATTTATCTACCGTTAGAAAGATAATTGAACGAACATTAATCCAAAAAAGTTTAGGAAAATTTTTGTTGTTGGTGGTTCCATCTCTTGCGGTGAGCTAATTGAATTCAAAGGGGTACGAAAAACATATTTTAAAAATTAAAAAGAATTTTTATATTTACTTAATCTTAAAGCAAGCACAATTACCTTTTCAACAAAACAAAAATTATGGTGGGACTCAATGCGTCCTTGAGATATGGACATTTTAACGTCTAAACAAAGATTAATATTAAAAAACATATTGAACTTTTTAACAAAAAAAATTTTAATGAAATATATTAAAAACAGCGGAGTTATTGGCATTAAAAGTAAAAACTTTGATTTTCATATAATTTTTTTCTCATTATTAGCTATCAATGTTTTATGAAAATTCGTTGTGCTAATAATGATTGTACCTACTAAAATTTCTATTAGCTGCGTTTTTTCATTGGAGATCAGGATCATATAATCGCATTTGCAAGCAAAGCAAAAACAACAAGTGAGCTAGACATTTAAATTGATCCAATTCTATGTTTTTAAGTGTTAATGACGCTAGATGACGCTGCGACTGAAAAAACTGGCAGTACTGCATTATTTTACTTTTTAAAAGTTTGGTAGCAATAGCATTTACGCAAAATATTTCGTAGATCAAAAAAAAAAGGTAGATCCACTATAAAGAAGATTTTATATAATCCAAAATAATGGTAATTACTTCAGACACACAACTGCATTCTTAGAGATAAATGGGGACGTTCAAACTGTATAGAGAATTCTAACACAAAACTAAGTTTTATTAATAGTCTGGTATGAAAAAATAGATTTTTAGCCATAACTTTTGATTGGAAAGAGATATTGGGGTAATTTTTTGTAAAAAATATAAAAACAACATTTTGGAAAAAATAAATTTCGCGAAAAAAATCAAAATCAAAAAAACCCTTGTTGTTTTGATGACAAAAACAGTAAAATAATTTTTGCGCTTAGCTGGAAGAATTTTTGCAAATAAATGCTATGTCATATGAAAGGTAGTCAGATTTGCTGTTTTTAATTGATTTCATTTTTACAACAACAACAATTTTTGAGTCGTTTTTTGAGTAAAAAGTCAATATTTTTGACCTTTTTTGGCATACTCATAAAACATATATACACTGACTTAACGGTACAGTTCAACCTATTTTTGTGAAGTGATTTTATTGAACTTTTGAACAAAAAAAATTTGAATGAAAATATTAATGAACAGCGGAGATATTTGCATCGAAAGACCAAACTTTGATTTTCATGTCGTTTATTTCTCATTCTTAGGTAACGATGTTTTATGGAAAAGTCATTGTACTGAAAATTTCTCCGATTTTAAAGATATGTGAGTATTTTTGATGTCAAAATAACAAAAAATTTTTAAAATTAAATATACGAAAATCTCCTGTGTAAAAAGTTTTATAATAACAAAATTACCGTTAGTTGAAAAATTTCAGAGGGGGCGTGGCAAAAACTAAGTATGTAACATTTTAAGTTGGGATGCACTTAATATGTATACCTAGTTTGAGCAAAATCCGTTGAGCCGTTTAGATTTGTATAAAGGTCAAACAAACAAACAAACAGAAAATGAGTTTTATTACTATAGATTAAATAAAATACCAAACGCAAAAAGTAATGTGTAGAACACCAAATATCGAATTTAATTATGATTTATTTTCACTTCCACTCGGAAGTGGAATGCAGAATATTCCTGATCATCTACGTAATTGACACAATATAGCTATGCATTTTTTTCCTCGGGTTCCGTTTGCATTCGGCTTAGTATCAATATGCGATTAATTTTTTTCATAAACTTCGCAGTTTGCCGTTACTACTCTTAGCTTTTACAAATAAAATTTAGTCTGATTGGAATTTTTATGCCTGAGTAGTTTGGTACGGCCACAAATTGTTTCTCGGGAACGATTCTCGTTTCAAGATTGATACATATAGCATGCCCCTTACCCCTAAATCAGTGCACCATAAAGCTTTTAGCAAGGTTCTGAACATTTGAAATACATATGAATGATGTTCTTCATTTATATGTGCCACTAAAAAGAGAAAATTCGGCAATTTAATATTCCTTGGTACGACAAGAGAGGCTTCTTCATCCACCCATAAAAGGTGTAAGAAAACTAATCTGTCAGAAGACAAAAAAAATTCTTCTTCGTAAAGGATAATTTGCATTTCTTCTGAATTTTCTTAAAAAAAAATACCTTTTTAATATAGAAAGTAACATTAAATCAAATTTTTAATCCTTTTGGGTTTTCATCAACTCAAAACGAAATAAATGGAATATCAAGGTAAATCGCCAGCCCTTAATCAGGATATCTGTGAACTCTTTGCAGATTTCTTTGGATCTATTTTCGATGTCTTTAGCACGACGAATAACAGATACGATTTTTCAAGTATACTGAGTTCAGTTAGTATCGGCTATATAACTATTTCTGATGACGAAGTTTTAAACGCGATTAAAGATTTAGCTTGTAATAAAGGTGCTGGCTATGATTTTTTTACCCCTATATTTCTAAAAAATTTTGTATTTTCTCTTTTTAAATGCCTAATTTTAATATTTAAGAAATCAATATAATCATGATTTATCTAAATGACTGGAAAATATCATTTATTTCGCCCGTTCACAAATCTGGTCAGGAGGACTTGTTACTACCCTTTAGGAAACAAAGCGCTTCGAAACCACTTTCAAAGCATTTTATAAGACCACAATAGCGCTTTGTTCTCGCTTACTTTAACATTGTCATGTCATTGGAAAGAAGACCTGTGTTCTCCCTATGGAAAGTGATTCAAAAAGCGCATTGCTCTCCCTTCGGAAAGAGCGTCTTCTTCGTTCGCACCTACTTGCGCTACTTAATTTTTGATGGCGTATATTTTTGCCCCAACTTATCTTTTTCATATATGTTTTGAATATACAGACAACTTTCCACTCATTTTATTAGCTCTTTTATGAAAACATTACATTTTATTAGTTTATAAACGATTTAACCTTATATTTTTCACAATTTTGCTGCAAAACTTTTCCGAGAATTAAACTTTTTGCGTTTACTAGTGACGAGTAATGATGAGAAAAGTACAAGTGTTGTTAGTGATGCGAGTACGAGTAGTCAGCAGAGTAGATAACGGAAAAGTACGAAGCATCTCGAAAACAAACAGTTTTTGCAGCTCAGTTCGCAGCGCGAGCAAAGCACTTTTTTAACGCACTTTTCATAGGCAGGGTGAAGCCCTTTTTCTTGCTTTTCAATAAAGCACTTTAAAATTTCCGATAGAGTAATTACAGGCTCATTGTCAAACTTTCAGCAATACCTAAACTACTTGATAAGATTAACAAACGACATTTTACGAATTTAAAAATATTCACCCTTATTCTTGAACCCGCGTCGAGTAAATGTCGTCGTCGAGAGCTCACTTTTACCAATGAATCGCCGTCGAACATTATTTTGATGATAAGATTCACTTCCGACATTAGAATTGCACCCTATTATTGAAGACACGCGACTAAACTGCATTATCGGTGCTCTCAATTCTCTAAGGCTTGTGATGTGTACGTCAAAAAATTTAACATCAGACGAATACACATCAAATTATAAACAAATAAAATTTAAAGAAATTTCAATTTGTTCTTTTAGTGCAGCAGCATATCGTTGCATCCTAAAGTATTCATACATTCACTGGAAGGTACCAGATGCAAAATTAAATTTTCGTTTAAGGCTACATCTAAATAAACATCTTTGTATCCCTAGCATTCAGCATGGATTCAGTGGCTCACTATTTTGAAGAAGAGAACTGGCAAAACCTGCGCGATGAGCGAAGACTTCTTCGATATAAAATAAAAAATTGTTTTGAGTTAGATAACACAAGGTGAGTTTAAAGCAATCAAACTCCAACTTGCCGAATGTTTGGCTTAGAATTTCAGCCCAGCTAGCAAGCTTACCAATTTATTAACTCAAAAATTGAGCGGCTTAAGAGGTAAGCATCATAAACATGTGTCGTGGGTATACCTGTAGGGTCTAACATACGTGTTTGAATGCGTTTGCTCGCTGTGATTCAAAATAACGAACTGATTACTCGTAAATTGCTTAATGCTTAGCAAATACGAACTCTGAAAGTAATTGAATTGTATCTGAGAACGCGAAATGCACTTATATTTTTTAGTTTTGGAAAGTGATTCCAAAATTTTATTTTTTATTTTTTAGTTTTAAAAAAAAAATTCAGATATAATAAAGAAGCGGTTAGATATGTTTTAAATATTTTGGAAGCTAAAATAAGAAATCATGCGAGACAAGGCGCATTACTTCCAATAGACAAACTCGCTGCCACTTTGCGATTTTTAGCTGAAGGAATCTATAAGCATGGAGTTGACAAGGACTATAATGTGAATATAGCTCAGCCAACGTTTTCAAAAATTCTAACAAATGTGTAAGATAATCTGGAAGTAGCTTTGTGAACTACGTGGATAAATTTAAATATGAACGACAGCCCTAAAATTGCAGCAAAAAGATATTTTTACAACAAAAGTGGAGTTCAGGAAATAATCAGCCCTATTCCAGAATCCGTCGTAATGAGTTTCCGAACGTAAAGCTACGCTACGAATACGACAAATTTGCTAATCCAAAATCCGAACAAAACTTCCCCTTTTCGAACTTACTTTCGGGAGTTCGAAAACAACTGGGCCCGAATTACAGTATCCGAGATCGATCAAAAGATTTCTCACATAGAGAATCTATGAAAATTCGTCGAAGAATATGGCGAGGTTCCATCAACCCTTTGGAAATGGATTATGAAACGTAGGAAATGCTCTAAATAAATTTCAACTAACATATTCACAGGTTTAAATAAAAATAATTTAACTTTATTAACCAAAAATTAATTATAAGTTTTATTTTACGACCTAATTCTATAAAATTTAATTGTTTTCTTTTATCGTAAATAAATCCGTCGAGGCAAGGCTTTCGTGAAAAATCCGAAAAACAGCTGTCAAAAGTTCATACGTTCGGAATGTGTAGTTGCAATGCTACGAATGTAAGAATGTTAAAATTCGATTCGGATTGTAGAATACTTCATTACGAATCCGAATGAAAATTTACGCTACGACGGATTCTGGAATAGGGCTGAATAATGGCTGTTGACGGCACACATGTCAAAATAGTTACTCAAAATAGCGATAGGCACCTTTTCTATAACAGAAAAGGTTTTCACAGCTTAAATGTTATGCTTGTAAGTATTCAAAATGTTAAATATACGAGTTACTGTACCCGTTTATCTTTATCTCTATCTTTATCTTTATCTCTATATTTATCTCTATTTTTATCTTTATCTCTAACTTTGTCTTTATCTTTAACTTGAACTTTATCTCTGTATATATCTACAGATTTACCTCTTTATTTGCGGAAGTTATCACTATATTAACCTGTAGCATAAAATTCTTATATTTTTAGATTTGCGATAACGAGCATCGCATTAAATTTGTATCCGCCATTTATCCTGGAAGTTGCCTGGAAGTTGACACGTATAGAATTTATCTTCGGCAAAGCAGTTTTTTTCAAGACAATATGAAGGACGAGACTTCTCCCGATTGTTAGGAGATGCCGGGTATTCGCTACAACCTTGGCTTTTGACTCCCGTGAGAAGTCCAAGTGCTGGAAGCAGAGAAAGCAGGTTTAATACCGCACATTCGAAAGCCAGAAACATTATAGAGCGAACATTGCTTTCGATGCCTTGTAAACGAGCGAGGTCTGACTACCAACCCGAAAAGTCACATAGTGAACTTATGCTGTGCTCTTCACAACATCAGAATACAATATGAGTTAGTAAAGGAAAGCAATATTAAAAATTTGCGTAATGTGATCTACACATTTGACAGCAGTGATGAATTAATTGATATAAGAGCCTCTAATGAAGCTTTTTTAGCTAGAAACCAGATATTGGACTTATTTTAGATTTTTAAATCAAAACACCAGCTGAAATTGTTAAGGAAATTTTAATTTCTGTGTTTGTTTTTTATTGCATTAAACAATTTTGTAAACATTTTATTTATTCTCTTTATTTGAACTATTTTCTATTTCGAAATGATGACGCTTGAGTTCAACATTTAGTTATTGAAGAAGATCTAATTTTTGTTTTTTTATAAATAAGATTTCCTTCAGTGTACTATTGATTTCATTCAAAATTTTATTGGTCTCCTTCTTTTCGATTAAGCCCGTGGTTTTTGCCAAGTTATTTTGTTCATAATAATGCTTTTGAATTTTAATTTGTTCTTCCAATGTTGAATTTTGTTTCCTCTTTTTGGGTCTTAAGACTCTATTATCGGATTCTGTATTATTAGATTCTTCTATTATAATAATGTTTTCCGTATTATTCGTATTTTCATCAACTAATATATTATTTATGATATTTTCCGTTGCTTGTTCTGAAAAACCAAACGTTTGACAATTTGTTAAGCCATCCACTGATTTATTCAAAGTTAGCAAAGAGAAAACTGCTTCTTCGAGGTCGCTGAATGGAGCAATATTATTTTTACCTCCTCCAGTACCTTCTATTTGTCTTTTATTGGTGACAAGCATATATGGGCACACTGCAGTAAATATTTACTGCATTACTAGAAGCAGTAATCAGTAAACTTTTACTGATAATGAAATTCAATTTGCATTACCAGTAAATTTTTACTGATTACTGAAAAAAATTGCAGTAAAAATAAATTTTTACTGCTTACTGAATAAAATTGCAAAAATAAATTTTTACTGCAATATTTTCAGTAATCAGTAAAAATTTATTTTTACTGCAATTTTTTTTAGTAATGCAGTAAAAATTAATTTTTACTGATTACTGAACAAAATTGCAAAAATAAATTTTTACTGCAATTTTTTCAGCAATCAGTAAAAATTTATTTTTACTGCAATTTTTTTCAGTAATCAGTAAAAATTTATTTTTACTGCAATTTTTTTCAGTAATCAGTAAAAATTTATTTTTACTGCAAATTTTTTCAGTAATCAGTAAAAATTTACTGGTAATGCAAATTAAATTTCATTATCAGTAAAAATTTATTTTTACTGCAATTTTTTCCAGTAATCAGTAAAAATTTACTGGAAATGCAAATTGAATTTCATTGTCAGTAAAAATTTATTTGTACTGCAATTTTTTCCCAGTAATCAGTAAAAATTTATTTTTACTGCAATTTTTTCAGTAATCAGTAAAATTTTACTGGTAATGCAAATTGAATTTCATTATCAGTAAAAATTTATTTTTACTGCAATTTTACTGGTACTGCAAAGTGCCCATCTATGGTGACAAGTTTCTTCTTGCACTATAGTTTGTAATCCCTCCAAACCTTTCAAATAGAAAGTTTATTAGCGTTTAAAGTTTAAGGGTTTTTAGTGAATTATTTTAACATAATTTTAAAGCTTTAAAAAAATTAAAAATACCTCTCTTCATGAAAAAAACCTTCTTAACGGGATCAAATTGGAAAGAGTATGTTGATATGGATGTGTTTAAAATCAGTTACAAAAACCGTGTAAAACCGTGTACATCACAACGTATGAGTAACATTTAATTAATTTTTCAATGCATGTGTGTCTTACCCAGTGTTGCCAGATTTTGAGAGAGATCATTCCCGTTTAGTTCATGCATTTCATTAAGTTTTCCCATTCTTCCCTTAACATTTTCCAGTTTTTTCCCTTTTTAAAGTATATTAAATAAAAATTACCAACTTTTTATTTCTTGCTTCAGTGTTTTATTTAAATTTTTGGAAACATTTCACTTGTATCTGCAAATTTCATATTTAAAACATGATGCCAAAAATTTTTTTAAATTAATGAGGAATATAAGAATGTAATGGAATTAATAAAGAATACGTTTTGTTTTTCAAATCGATATTATTAACAATTGCGAAAAGTCTAAATGCTCCACCTTCGTGCCAGAAATTAAATCTTTTAAAAGCTCTTTGCCTTACTTACTTATTTTCCATAGTTTGCCAAGCGAATAAATCAAATTACGCTAAACAGAGAAAGAGTTACATTTGAGTTTACAGCTAATGACAATACAAATAAATTAAAATGAAATATACAGGCTTATTTAAATAGTTATAAAATTCAATTAAAACACAAGATTACTCGGATAGTTTTAAAATGTATTCAAATAAAAAATGTTACACAAATTCATAACATAATTAGTTGAATTTTTGACAATATTACTCTTTTGCTCAAAAACGCGCCCAACCTCATTTTCCCCATTCTTGAGACTGTTATTCCCTTTTTCCCTTGTTGGTTGAAAATTCCCAAAAACGGGGGAAATTTCCTTTTCTGGCAACACTAGTCTTACTGCATCTTATAACGAAACGAAGGCTAAACCTCGTCAAAGAAACGAGCAACAATTTTTTTTGATACGCAAAAATATATTGCTTACCGTATATCGCACCACGTTTTGTTATACAAAAAGATGCAGTTAATCTCGAGGTTAATTGACCAATGTTTTTTAATCTTTAGGTATTTTTTTAGTGCAAGCTAATATTCACTCGCTTAATATTCACTTTATTATTTTGGGTTTCTTTTGACTTAAATCGACAAAATGTTAAAAAGTAAATTCTCAGTACTCCTATTGTAATATCTGAGTTTGAGATCGAGGTGCAAATTGGCCCTATATTGAAAATAAACTTGGCCAGATTTTAAAGTTTCGTAAACCCAACCGGCCGATGAAGGTACTTTGGCTATGGTATATTAACCAGTGATAAGCTTGCACCAAAAAGCAACTTAAGATATATTAGTGATAAAAACTCAATTTTTACCTTTTTCCATCCTGCCATGTCTCTTGTAGGTGGCCCACATGCATTAAGTTTCTCCACGAGGTCCTGCCAAAAGCCATTCTATTCCGCGATTGGCCTTTGTATTGAACCTCGAGCGATATCTTCTTTGGACATCATTTCGTCCACCAACAGTTCGAACTGTGCTCTCGTTGGCTGCTTCTTGGACCTACATAATTATGATTAGTTATTTACGCTTTAATGTAAAATTATTTGTAAAATTGTACTTACATGATGATTTTTCTTTTGTATTTATAAAAATCCGCTACACAATATTTGACGTTCAAAACTTTAAATATTTGCTCGACAACGTTTGTTCAATAATTTAGGCTGTGTGCGAATTGATCTAAATGCGACCTAAACTAAATTGGGTCGATAAGGCAATGCTTCCTTAATAATTTAGGAAATTATCGAGCTACCTAAATGCTTCCTAAATAAGGAAGCACTGCTTTATCGACACTATTTAGTTTAGGTAGCATTTAGATCAATTCGCACACAGCCTTAGTTAACGATCACTGCCGATAAAACAGTTCACTCGACGTCGAAATTGAAAGTTTCAAGAATAAAACAATTTTGTTTCGATATCGTTTTGGGAGCGAGCGCGGGTTCAAGAATAAGGGTGGTTAAAAAAATATCATAGGACGAGAACACCTTAAAATCCTTACACCATGATATCTACGAAACAACATGTTTTTTCCGGGAACGTCTGTCACCACAAACTTGGCCTCCTTTACAAATCTTTCTTTAGGCGCTATTGAAAGTGGATCTCAGTTTGACGTCTTATATACCGATTTTGTCAAAGCTTTTGGCAGCCTAAGATCAAGGTTCATTTTTAGAGGGGTACAAATGTAATTTTTTCAAGGCACCTTAATATGATGAAGCGTTAATGAACAAATTTGCATTAAAAATGTCCAAAATCTTCTTGAGCTTTATCTTAAAAATTAAAACTCCCTTTTCCGATTCCGCGTGAAAAATTATTCATGATAGGGCTGATAATATTCTTAACCTTAAACTATGGACGTGGGGTCTCAGAGGCCTCTACATATTCGCGACTTCCGAGAATCGCATGGTTTTCCCATACCTACTTGGATAAGTAGTACAGAATACAGTACTTCTCTAGTTGCTAAACGATCGAGAAGAGCCAAGGTTGAGCGGTTGGTAAGTAGGTTGGTAAGTAAATAATAAATAAATAATAACAGTGCTGGATTACCCATTAGGCCGGACTAGGCCATGGCCTAGGGCCCCCGACGTGCAGGGGCCCCCAAGAAAATCTGATATGTTTTTTTTTCAATGCAATTTTTAATTTCAAGTTAATTTTTTCCTTTCTTTTTAAATCTTAATTTTTTTTTCAACCAATTTATTTATTAGAACGAAGTTCTCTATCGCGTGGTTTTTCATGGGGGGGGGGGGTAGAATAAAATTCTCACAGTATTCTCCCCCACCCCCCAGTATTCTCAAAAACAGTATTTCAGTATTCTCAAAACAGTATTTTCTTACGTTGGTTTTATCGAGAGAGGCAGAAAAAATGTGTGCGCTTATGCAAATGTTCAAACATTCGTCGGCTCTGCTGTGATTGAAAATTTGAACAGCTTTGTGCTTGACGAAGTTCAGTATTAGGTCACACGAGTTGCAACGAATGCGACTATATTATTCCCCCCTCCCACTTTTTTCTCTCTACACTTGCTCATATGTTATGAGTCATAACATGTGTGCAATTGTAAGAAAGAACAAGATTTTTTTTCTATCGTACAATTACTGTACACTTTTTTCTCAGGCTCGACACACCGGTGGCACGTTTTAAAGAAACATATAAAAAACGAAAATGTACTGAAATCGTTATCCGAAACTCGTTGGGAAGCTCATGCGAACGCCACTGAGGCAGCTATTAAACCTTTCAACGAAATCCTTGCGGCTTTATATGAAACTGCAGATGATTCGTCACAAAAAAGTGACTGTAGACATGAAGTTGAATGTATCGCGGATAAAATTCAAACCTTCGAATTCGTTTTTATGCTTGTTTTGTGGAGCGATATTTTGAATAATTTTCGGGCAACGAGCAAAGCATTGCAGTATGAAAAGATTGATCTGGAAACCTGCGCGTTGATGTACTCGTCACTAGAAAATTTGTTAGATGAGATGAGAGATAAATTCGAGGTGTTTGAAAACAAAGCCAGATCAATTTTACCTGAGACGGATTATGCGAATGTTGCATCGCGAGTTCGACGAAGAACAAGACAGACCAACGATGGGAATGCTCCAGAAGTTGTATTAAATCCGTGAGACTATTTTCGTGTCAACGGTTTTCTTGTAATTATCGATACGCTCAAGATCGAAATCAACGGACGAGCCCCAGTTTACTTAGAGGTTTCGAAGAGATTTTCATTTTTGGCTGACTTTAGTTTGACAGAAAATGAGTAAAAAACTGCCGGTTTAGTTGACTTTTACCCTGACGATTTGGAAGATTTTTATCCTGAACTTAAACAGTTTCACGATTTTAGAATTACTATACTGTTAATTATGTAAAATCAAAATATATAATTTGTCAGAAAAAAGCTATTTTGATTGTTTTATTATGTTTACAACCTTTAAATGATATGAATAAGCTGTTTAAATTCTATAAATGCATAAATAGAGAATAATTTTAAAATTATTAAAAAAAAGGGGCCCCAAAATTTTAATGGCCTAGGGCCCCCATTTGGGTTAATCCGGTACTGAATCAGCCCAATTATGAAACTTTTCTCCCTGGTAAATTATTCATTTTCTCCCATTCCCCTATTACGAACGTTTTCGAACATACATTTTTGGGAAAGTATGCATTATGAAAACTTGGGAGATGGGATTTTTTTTTAAAGTTCCCGTAATTTTATTCCCATGAAATTTGTTGGAGAGAAAGAAAACAATTTAAGCAACAGAAAACATGTAAGTGCATTTTATATGTAAATAAACGGAAATTGTGTTAATATTACTTTAATTTAAAGTCAAAAAATACGAATCAAGGCCAGATGGAAATTTTACTTTCATGTATAGAGAAGAATAGAGGCATCGCTTGTGGCTTTCATAAGAAAGGTAAAGAAGAAGTTGTCCAGTTTTGGAAAAATAGCGCAATAGGATAGTACTTTTGAAGCCTAAAAGATAAATTTAGGTCACTGATAGATATCACTGATATAATAAAAATATCTTCATATCTTTACGTAATGCAGACTGTGAAGACTGTGGCCCAACCTCATAACACAATCACCTGCACCAATGAGCTAGGATCTCAAGTCTAGCAACTCACAAAATTTTATTTATGCTACAAATATACATACAAAGGCTGTGGCAACTCAAAAGGATTGCTGCTATCTCTCAAGGTTCGTCTAACAAGAACTTGGTCCTCCACGTCGGAGGCTTGCTCCTCTTCAATCGCCATAAATCTTATTCCAACGCTGAACATTGTTAATTATATTTAATTAAAGAAAATTAATCACTTCACAAATTAAATCACAAAATTGCACAAAGCGTTTATAGTTTATAAATTAAACGTCAGATGTAGCTGAACAGCTGTTTCGAAGTTATGTTCGAATTCCCATTCCCATATCTTTACTCATGGGAGATTCACAATGGGAAAATTTTGTTCATGGGAGAATTTAAATTTATGGGAGCTGAAACTCCTGGGAGTTTTCATAATTGGGCTGAATAATAATAATAAATAGATAAAACTTCACGTCCCTACTTAAAGGTTAATTCGGACAATCGTCAAAAAAACATATAACTTGTAATTTTTTCGAGTTATACAGGTTTAAAAAAAAATTAAACATGAAAGTTCATTCTTTGTGCATAGTTTGAAAACAATCGGAATCGTCGTATACAGGTTTAAAAAAAAATTAAACATGAAAGTTCATTCTTTGTGCATAGTTTGAAAACAATCGGAATCGTGAGTAAATTTTTTTAACAAAATCGTCTTATAAAAAAAATCTAAGTTATTAATTTTCAATTTTTTCATTTTTAATTAAGGGTGCGATATATGTGCTTTTATACAACACCTACATAAATATTAAAAAAAAAATAACTGAGTGACTCACAGACAGCTTGTTTGTCTTTAAGTGAATGTTATTGTTTTCACTATTATTATTATTATTATTAATGAGAGAAACTTGAGCGATTGTGCAGTGTTGCCTTCGGTAGGGTGTGTCACCAAGCGACTACATTTGCCACCCGTACATATTTGATGAGTGACGTTAAAACCTAAAAAAAGCACGCTTAAATTTTAGAATATTTACCTTTTTTTCTAGCTTCTGTGTGTACAGCGCCTTAATGCTCAATACTAAAGTCAAAATTATTCTTTAGAGTAATTCTGTTCTGTAAAGGGCATATTTCGACATTGTATGAAGTTGAAGAAAACTTAAAAAAAGTCTAGTTTTTGTTGTGCTTACAATTCTGAGACTTTCTTAGCGCAGTTATATATTAAGGCGCCTCATTTCTACAACTTTAAACTAATACTGCTTTCTTTATTGTCGAAAAACTATTCCATCCAATTTATCAAGATTGCGCTGCATTTCGTCCTAACACATTGTGATCGAAGACAATCCCACATCTTTGAGGCTTTTATTTAGTACTGCATTAAAGGTCAGGTTGAAAGTAAAAGCTGCAAATATTCTTCCTTTTATGATTGCAATGTAATTAAATGTGACAGCCTTTCGTTGCGAATACAATAAGACGCTCCTTAAAATTCCATGCAACTATAAACAAAGCATATTCACACACAGTACCTTCGAAGCTTTCTACAAACAAAGGCGATTTAGCAAATCTTAGTGCAAACAATAACCACCCCAACTTGTACGACTTACCCATTCAGTTAAAACAAAGACAAAGCATTAAAACACGTCCCTGGGGTGGAGAAAAAATAATAAAAGTTGATTAAAGTAAATAAGCTACACGACGAGGTTAAAGCACTTTTATGACTTGCGCTATTACAAAATTAAGCTGTTTTCTAGTTTGGGGTGTTTCTTCTTTTGTATCGAAAAAAAAGTACAAAAAAATGTTCCAACAAATTACCAACTATGTAGTTTAAAAAATAAGCTTTTCCCATCACAAACTCCAATTTAAAACAATTTAAAAAAAAAATTTTTATAAAAGTTTCCATCGAATTTATTTAGTAATAATTCGACTTCTAAAAAGCGTAAAATTTCGTAAGTTTATTAGTATTTTATTAAAGAATGCTTTTGAAAATTGATTTGCAAAACGAAGTCTCGCATGCAGACTTATGATTATTATTAATATAAGAAAAGATTAAATAATAGTGTTATTCACTGGTATTCAAATTTTCCGATATCTTAAACATACATAATTTAAAAAACACAAACAAAAAATATGGAAAACTTTTTGGGAGTAGCAACACATTTCATTTCTTAACATTTCATTTCTTTACATTTCATTCCTCCACCTTTTCAATTCCAACCAAAAACATTAAAAATAATTTCATCAAAGTTTAGTTCATTACACAGTTTATGTATATAAAGAAAAAAAATCGGAAATATTTGGCAACAGTAACGAATTGCTTGTTTTAGTCTAGGCCATCATCGACAAAGTCGGGCTTCTTGCCACTGGCCGGCTTCGGTTCATCTGCGGTCTCTGGTGGTGGTGTGGTTCCAGCCGAACCATCAGAAGCACCACCAAAACCAGGAAAACCACCTGGCATTCCTGGAAATCCGCCGGGCATTCCCGGAAAGCCAGCTGGAAATCCACTGGGCAGATTGCCATCTGAATTTTTACACAAATCCTTGATTAATTCAATTGTTTTTGCTATTTTCGGGTTCGAGGAGTATTTGTCAATGTTTGCCGGATTCTTCGAGATGTCCATGAGAATTGTTCTTAGCTCTGGGTCTTGAAATTTCGACAGAATATCCTCCCATGAATCCGCACCAGAAACATCAGGTGCAGCGTCAGTACCTTGTTGTTGATTCTCACGTGCTTTCTTATTCGCTTCCTGCGCTTTGTTTATGCGTTCCTCGCGTTTTCTCAATTCCTTTTCGGCTATTTTGCGTTCCTGTTTTATGCGATGTTGTTCAATTTTTTTTGCATTCGGCGTTACTTCGCGTAACCACTCATCGGCTTCCTCGTCGAAATCGAGTTTACAGGCTTGACGCAAATCCTTAGCTGCATGCTCCCAATTTCCCAACAAACGATGAGCACGTCCACGGAACTTATAGGCAGCCGCTGAGTCACAGTTCAATTCCAAAGCCTTATCACAATCACGAATACAAGCATTGGGTTGATTTAACTTGAGGAATGCCTGGCCACGTTTGGCATGGAAAAGCGCATTTCCGGGGTTTAATTCGATGGCTTGCGTATACAAATTAATGGCTTCCTGATATTTTTGTTGAGAATAGGCAGCGGCTGCATTTGTACGCAAATCGCTGGCCTCGTCTATTTCCTCTTCGGTAGGTGTCTTGCTCGAATCGCCCATTGGTTGATCTTCGACAGTATCACCCTTGATGACACCTATTGGTAGTAATTAATAAAAACAGAATCAATGTAATGTAGAAATAAATCATAGAAGATGAAATGAAATTATTTGAGTGTCTGTTTAAAAGGGCATATTTTGACATTGTATGAAGTTGAAGAAAACTGAAAAAAGCCTAGTTTATGTTGTGCTTACAATTCTGAGACTTTCTTAACGCAGTTATATATTAAGGCGCCTCACGCTCCATAGATAAAAAAGTTGTTCGGCACAAATGCTCAAAATAATCCTTGGTTTATGTTATGATGATTACCCAAATATTTCGACTCTAGCGATAGTCATTCGTCCGCTGGAGTGGTTTCAAATAACCTCTAAAAATCGAGTTTTTTGTAAATATATTGGCTAGTGTAATAATTGTAAGAAAATGAATTGTCAGAAATTATAGGCCGGAAACCGCTCGTCCAATCTGCATCAAAAAATTGTAAATGTTTGCAATCAGATTAAAGATAACGTTCTTTTTCATGCATATTTTTGATATCTTTGTATTTTATTTCGATACAAAAACTTTCAAAATTCAAATAACTTCATTACTTTTATTTTTTAATTTCTTACAATATTTTTTTAGTAGATGTTTATTTTATAATTAATATTTTAGTTTTAATATAAGAATTTATTGAAAATAAATTAAAAAAATGTATGAAACTAGCATTATCTTTAATCCAAATGCAAAAATTTTAATTTTTTTAATGCAGATTGGAAGAGCTCTTTCCGGGCTGTATTTTCTGACAGTTTATACTTTACAACTTCTACACAAGCCAATATAGTTACAAAAAAACTCGATTTTGATTAGGTTATTTTAAACCATTCTACCTCACGGATGGCTATCGCTAGACTCAAAATATTTGGAGAGCCATCATAACATAAACCAAAGATTATCTTGAGCAACTGCGCCGAACAACTTTTTTTCATGAGGCACCTTATTATTTATATCTTATATTATATATACCCACAGCTAATATATGATGTAAGCATGAATAAAAATATTTAAATGGTTTTAAAGTTGGACATTTCACATTTAAAAATAGACCCTTTTGCGCAGTCACTGAAGAAATAGGCCTTTTTGATAAGATTTTTAAGCATGTTATTAATGAACACAGCAATAAAATATTCATAAGAAGTTTTCATAGAAATAATTAAGTAACTAAATACGTAATTGCCCTATAACGTGCTCAATGCGTTCAAATTCTTCGTCGGGTTTGCATTGTAGTGTAAGGATTCATTGAGGACTTTTATTCGTTGTACAATCAGTTCCTAAGCTTAAATAGAACTTGTAATTAAATCTTTAAAAAAAATTTAATAGACCCGTTTGATTAAATATTTTACAAAAACTAAAAGCTTGTATGAAGAATACAACTTCTCGTACGATCTGCCAAATAATGAAAACCCGATAGTATGAACATAATTTTATTTGTTATATAACTTCTCTAACAACAAAGCATACGATTTTTTGGCATTAGAATAGTTTCTATTTCTATCAGAGAAGTCAGATAAAAATTTTGATTGTTAATTTCGAAGACTGCTCCACAAAACTCTTGTATTTTATTTTTATTTTAAACGCTTAACCATAATTGTTTAAACCATTATTAGGTTTAAAATTAGTCATTTTCTTATCTTATAGTTCAAACACATTTGTCAGAAAATGCTATGACTAGTCAGATGATTTGAGAACTCTGACGAAAAAAGCATACAAAAAGTTATATGATTTCTCCGATAGCCTGAAGCAGCTTTTTTAGTAACTTTTGTTTAAAAACAAATATTTTCAAGAGTAATTTTTCAGTATGTATGAAATAATATGCAAATAGGCCCTCTTTTGATCAGAAACATAAACTTTGATGCATAAAATATTGCAAATATTTACGATTTTCTTAATTTTTTATTTGTGCAAATGATGGGATTCAATATTTAAAGTGCTAAATCATAGTAAAAACAGCTTTTTCAAAAATGTTAAATAAGACCTTTTGAACAGACACTCCTCATTTAAGGCTGCTTGTTGAGGTTTTTATTGTGGTTGTCCACAATGTCAAGTCACCGTTCAAGCCGGTGGCTCATTACAAATTTTTAGAGATTGATACATTTTTTTATAACATTTTATCAAAAAATTACTTTGGATAAATATTTGGAGTAAAATCAAAACTTTAGCTGGGTGAAAACAAAACAAAGCGGCAAATCGGTGTGCTCGACCATTTTTAAAAATTCTGAAAAAATTATCAAAAATTTAGTTGGGTCTGTAGATACTGGAAATGGCATTTTTTATTTCCTTGCTAATTTATTTTGCAATTTAGGGGGGTTCAAAAATGAAAAAATGATGAAAAAAATTAAAAAGATGCACATTTTTGATGATTTATTTCTTGGAAACGAATAGAGATAAAATCTTTCTACTTTTTTTATTTTAATATAAAAATATAATATTTTTACATGTGTATCCAAACTTTTTCAAAAATGTGACAGTTTTGCCAAACAACTCTATTGAACATAGATTTTTTTTTCATCAATTTTATAATTTTCAACCCTGATTTTTTCGAAAGGTGATTCAAAAATAAAAAAACTTTTTTTACAACTTCAAGGTTATGTTTAAGTTTGTTTAGAATATGTAAAGATTTTTGCATTTTTGTGGTTCTAAATTAGTTTTATTTGCTCTCAAAGTTGAGTCGAACAACGGAAAAAGCACTTTTTAACACCCTGTATCTTCCTTTTCGCATGCATTTAAAAATCTGAAAATTTGGCAGATGATGTATTTAACTGAGTTTAGTAATACCTATTACTTTCATCATGGAGACTTTAATAGTTTCTACGGTATAGATTTTTAAATTTCACCATTTTTAGTTTTTCAAGTATTGACAATAATATAAATTTTTCATACCTTATCAAGATTTATTTTCTCAGACAGTATTTTTGGGACTCATATGGTATACAGATTTTTAGCCGTGCTCATAGGCTTAACTATAAATCAATGTTATAAAATACTTTTAGTACAATAGCGTCGTTAAAAAATTTAAACGAATTTTATTTTAACCGTGGAGAAATGCGCGAAATTAGAAGAATGCCAAAGTTATTTTTCAGTTTTCCCGGACACTTTGCCAAAAGTTTAAATTTTGATGATACCACTGATCACTTAATAGTGTATTATTTATTATTTGGATAATGGCACTGTGAAATCTATATGACATGATTTATTAATATATAAGTCGGCTGGTTATTTACTGTTACTTTCATTGATTTAAAATTATAATATCACATATAAGTAGTTGTACCGATATAGTAGATAGTTGTGTAATAAAAAAATATAATTAAAAATGCAGTGTTCAATTGGCAATATGGAAAAAGTAAAATGTGAAGCAATAAATAACAATCTTTTTGATACTTAAAGTGATGATGACAAAAAAGTTATATCCTTAAGATCAAAATGTGCAAACTTAATAAGTATTTGTGAAAAGCATTATAAACTATATTTTATAAATTTTTTCCATTTGTACGGAAGAGTTTGCTGTAACATTTTTAATGTGCATAAGAAAACTGTCAAAAGAGGACTAAATGAAATAAAATATAAAACCGTTATTGACTATCCAGCTTTTAAGTTAATTCCGGGAAAATCACTTTGCAAAACGTGTATGAAATATCTATCTTACGAAATAAATATTAAAACAGAAGATAACGGATACCAGTCTCTGAAGGACAATATCAAATCCATAAATAGAGCATGCAATGTTTTAGGTTTATCTCCAATCAATTTATCGAGATTGCCGTTAACTAGAAGATCAAATACTGTTTTAAATAAAGCAAAAGAATTTAGTAATATAATTAAATCTAAACTTCTTGACTCAAACCAAAATGAATCCAACTCTAATAACATATCCGCAAAAAATAATGTTTCCACTTTTGAATCTGATGAATATCAAAATTTAATTAAAAACTTAAAAATAAATTTACACACGAACTTCGAGCTGATCAAAAAATACAAATTTTAAGTCTGTTACCACAATCATGGTCTGTTTCAAGGATGTGTGAAGAGTTTGGTGTTATAAAATTTTTAGTGAAAAAAGTTAAAGAATTGGTAGCAGTACATGGGGTTCTGCCTGATATCACTACCAAAAAACATGGACCTTCAATTGATCTCCAAATTATAAATAAAGTGTATCAATTTTATGAAAATGATGAGTACAGTAGAGTTTATCCTGGAAGAAAAGATTTTGTGTCATTAAAAGACTTGAATGGTAAAAAAATTTTTAAACAAAAACGATTAGTATTATGTAATTTAAAAGAATTATATCTAAGTTTTAAAAAAGAAAACCTTTCAGACAAAATTGGATTTTCAAAATTCTCTGAATTGCGACCAAAGTGGTGTATTCTCGCGGGTGCTAGTGGTACTCACACGGTTTGTGTATGTGTTTTGCATCAAAATGTGAAATTAATGCTGGACACGTTGAAATTAAATATTGGCTTGTCCGAAGTATTTAACAAAATTGTTTGTGATATGAACAATGAAAATTGTATGTTTAACTTTTGCAATAAATGTCCAGGTCCAAATTATTTTATAAAAAACATTCAGGAAAAATGCGAAATTGAAGAATTTTCATATAGCCAGTAGATAACTACAGACCGAGCTGCTTTAGTTAATATAACTAAATCAAATTTTGAATTTTATGAAACTTTTTGTGAAAATTTAATTAAATTAAAAAAACACCATTTCATTTCCAAACAACAGTCATCATACCTTTCTGAAATAAAACAATCTTTAAATAGTCAAGAGTGCATTGTTTTAGGAGATTTTGCTGAAAATTTTACGTTCGTAGTACAAGATGAAATTCAAAGTTATCATTGGGTTAATACCCAAGCAACATTACATCCATACACAATATATTTTAAAATGAACGATTCGGAACAACTGCAAATTAAGAGTATGTGCATCATAAGTGATCACTTAAAGCACAATGCAAATACTGTTTACGTGTTTCAATGCCAATTAATTAAGTATTTGAAAGCTCTTTTGCCAAATCTCAAAAAATACACTACTTTTCGGACGGCGCTGGAAGCCAATATAAAAATTTTAAAAATTTAGTTAATTTATGTTTGCATAAGCAAGATTTTGGAATATCGGCGGAGTGGAATTTTTTTGCAACTTCCAACGGAAAAAGCCCATGTGATGGAGTAGGTGGAACTGTAAAACGTCTTGTGCATAAAGCGAGTTTGCAAAGAACAACGCGCGATCACATTCTCACTCCACAAACAATGTACCAGTTTTGCAATCAAAACATTCCAGGAATCAAATTTATTTATGTGGATTCAGAAAAACTTAAAGAAAAGGAAGATGAATTGAATGCACGTTACATAAATGCGAAACGATGTCCAGAAATTCGTCAACATCACAAATTTGTCCCAATAAGCGAAACAACAGTAGAATACAGAACGATATCTAAATCGGCGTTTTCGAAAACATTTAAAATTGTATAGCATTCCATAAAGCATTCACTTATTTTCCCAATATGTTTACTTTCTTGATATTTAATTGTATTTGATTATGATTTATAAGTAATGAAATCGTAATTTAAATAAAAAAATTTTGTTTTTGTATAAAAAAATGGTGAAATTTAAAAATCTATGCCGTAGCAACTATTAAAGTCTCCATGATGAAAGTAATAGGTATTACTAAACTCAGTTAAGTACATCATCTGCCAAATTTTCAGATTTTTAAATGCATGCGAAAAAGAAGATACAGGGTGTTAAAAAGTGCTTTTTCCGTTGTTCGACTCAACTTTGAGAGCAAATAAAACTAATTTAGAACCACAAAAATGCAAAAATCTTTACATATTCTAAACAAACTTAAACAGAACCTTGAAGTTGTAAAAAAAGTTTTTTTATTTTTGAATCACCTTTCGAAAAAATCAGGGTTGAAAACTATAAAATTGATGAAAAAAAATCTATGTTCAATAGAGTTTTTTGGCAAAACTGTCACATTTTTGAAAAAGTTTGGATACACATGTAAAAATATTATATTTTTATATTAAAATAAAAAAGTAGAAAGATTTTATCTCTATTCGTTTCCAAGAAATAAATCATCAAAAATGTGCATCTTTTTAATTTTTTTCATCATTTTTTCATTTTTGAACCCCCCTAACTTGCAAAATAAATTAGCAAGGAAATAAAAAATGCCATTTCCAGCATCTACAGACCCAACTAAATTTTTGATAATTTTTTCAGAATTTTTAAAAATGGTCGAGCACACCGATTTGCCGTTTTGTTTTGTTTTCACCCAGCTGCGTTCCATTCGCTTCAAAATAATCCAGATTATTTTTTTTACATGCAAAGCAAACACGAAAATAATAATCCTATAACAAATAGGACTATTTTTGCTATCCATATAAAATTGTGATATAGCCTTTAAAGAATTTGAAACACAGGTGCCGCACCTGTATATTTTTATGAGTTGTCATTTAATTTTTTTAATTATTTTTCTGTTTGATACAAAGATTATTAGGTAGCCATCACAGCTACCTATTTTCTTACAAGCTGCGACCATCGAATGTTAAACAAAAGAAAAAAAACAAACCGCGTGTCACACACATTGGACGCATTCAGCGGAGCCAACAATTACACTTAAATTATTTATATAATTGCATAATATTAATAATTAAATTAAATAATTTACAAATTTTCTGACGTTTAGAGTAAAACACATTCAGAGAAAAACATCGTTCACTAAGGTATCGCTAACATGACAGTTCACAACATTCTTGAACGACACACGTTCTCATGACACCTAATAGTTATTGTATCATGATTGCTTGTTTGAATTTAATTTTGGCTGCAACGGTAGTGCCCTCTACGAGTCGTTTTTCTTGCCGTTCCTTTGAGAAAATTTGTTATCGCGATTATATTAAGGCGAAAGGAAAGCAGCTTTTATTTGATATATTTTCTACATCAAAATTCACCGGAATTATTAGGGGTATTTACGGGTTGATGCGAAACGCAGTTGCGACGACGCGAAAATGCAAGATTGCAAACTTTCGCATCACTCCAACAACAAACACAATAGAAGCAATTTTGCAACTCTTCTTGAGAAGAGAACCTATTGCGAGAACGCACAGTGATGCTAAACAGCTGATTCATGTTTTAGTTGTTATCAAACATAGTTGCCACCTGGGTAAAACTTTAAAAATCTTAAGTTTGTACGTTGATTTTTACAACTTTTTATGATTTTGAAATGCGGTGGCAATATATTTATTGTTCATTCGACATATAATTTTTATAGCATAATTAAGCTGCAATATTGATGTTAAAGCGTTAGTGCGCACAATATCTTGCATTTTCACACTCTTGCAATTCGCAACAACCCGTGAATACCCCTAGTATTTCAAGCATTAACATAATTTATCTCAACATAATATGAGACATATTCAATAGGCTTTTTTTTTTGGAAAAGGTATGCAGACTGATGTTATTTACACGGATTTTAGCAAAGGTTTTGACGTTGTAAGTCACAAACTATTGATCTTAAAATGATCTCTTGTTGCATTTCCTACACCGTTGGTGAAATGAATTGAATCTTATTTAAGAAATAGAACACATTCTGTTCTTGTTACTTCCGGCGTACCTCATCAAGGAAGTCATCTTGGGGCTCTTCTTTTGTTTCCACTGTATATGAATGATTTGCTATCTGTCATAATACATTCCAGCATCTTGATGTTTGCCTGACGACGTCAAACTCTTCCTTTCTTTTAAAAATTATAACGACACTGACTATTTGCAAGCTGACATTGATCATCTTCATAACTAGTGCAAAACGAACCGCATGAACCTCAACATCAAAAAATGCAAGCATATGTCTTTCTCACATAAACCATCGATTAAATGTACTTACAAATTTTGTGATTATCTATTGGAGCCTTTAGATATTTTCAATGATCTTGGAGTGAAAATGGATCCTAAACTACGCTTTCATATGGGCCATTTCCAAATTGGCGTTACGTACGATTTGTACGAAGAAATATTAAATAAAAAGAATGAAAAAGTCTAGTTTTTAAAAAGGTTTTTATATTTACATAGTAATTAAGTAGCAATATATTAACTAAGAACAATGACAACAATCGATCCTAAGAATTTAAAGCAGTGTCGACCGCGTAGTACCCTCGCGAAGGAAGCGATACTTCGTGTTTTCACACAGACACGATCGTTTAATCACATGTACTCTGCCGATTATTGCAAACAAGCTCAGTCAGTGTATGTCTGACAATCAAGCAAACAACTTTATTGCGCGTTTTGGCTCACATCAATTCAGAAAATTAAAATGGGAGCAAGCCTTGTTTGTGTTTGTTAGCTCGTGTTTGGTCGGCACTGATTTTAAGATATAAGCAAACATATGTGCTGGCGTTACGTTACAAAAAACAGAAGTGATTTTTAACTTGGATTAAAAAATTTGCAAAACTCTCTGAATTGGGCAAGTTGTGTATACAACTTTTTTTAGAAGAATTTTAAAAAATATAAGTTTATTTTCCAAGTGATAAAATTTAAAAATCTTCTCTGGTTTTTTTGATCTGGTGTGACGTTACTGGCGTTACGTTACTTAAATTTCCATTGTAGTTCAATTGGGTAATTTAATAATTAGGTAGTTAAGTAATTATGTAATTTAGTAATTAAAAATCAAATTTAATATATTTTTCTTCCCTTGCCTCAACTATTTTTTCATTATCTTGAGCCAATGCTTCCATTTTAACTAAAAAAAAAATTTACGAAACATTATTAAAAATTTACGAAAAAGAAAAACTGCTTTTGTGAAACAGTGCAGATGCTTTGATCATCATGGTAAATTAGTTTATGTATGATTTGCTTAAATTAATAAAATTAAAATGTTTGTCTTAGATAGTATCATAAAACAATAAGTTTTTAATAAGTTTTCATTATTTGGTCACGGTAGACTTTCCTGTGGAAATGCCCATATCTGATATCCATATATCATCAGGACTACCCAATAGTTACATCCATTAAATATTCTAACACTCAATAATTTTGTCTAACCATAAAAATACATTTTTAATTGAAAAGTCTTTAAAGTTTTTTGAAATAAACATTTCAATTTTAGTTTCATATCTTACTGACATATGGATGCTTCATTGCCAAATCGACTAACTCCATAAAACTAAATGTTGAGAAAAATAAGATAAGAAGTTTATTTAAAAATTGAAGAATATATTAAAGGTAACGATAGGATATATCGTTATTTTAACTATTATTACTACAATTTTTATGTGATTAAGGGAGTTAATCGATTTGGCAAGTGAAAGGAAATTATTAATTAAAATTCATTATTAAATTTTTTTGATTTTTATTGTAGGAAAACATCATAACATACATTTTTTTTAGTAATGAATTTAGCAAAAATTAATAATAACTGTTCTGTTACATATACTGCAAGTAGTATTGCTTTGTTTAAACTGATTCATCACTAATATAAATAATGTCTTCCTCATCAGTTGAATTTGAGTTCCCGGCATGTCGATTTGTTCTTAGATGTTTATAATAACAAACATGATTTAAGACAACATGAGGAGAAATGAATTTCAACAAGTCCATCATATCTTTTCTCTTTTCGCTTTTCACTTGTTACAGTTCTTGTGAATTTTTTGTGGCTCCTTTCTGCCATCTTTAAGAATTCTACTTTTGAGGTCAACATTTTCAAGAAAAGAACACGATTCAATTTTAGAGGTCGCTATTTTTTTTTTCTCAAGAGGTCAGAAAAAGGCAGAAAAAATTTAGCATTTTTCGAGAAACGAAAACGCCATTAGTTTTTGTACCATATTTGGATTATAGTTTAAAATTCGATTTTTTTAAAGCATTAAGTTTAACTTTTTATTTCACTTGCACTACCAATAAATTAAATTTTGTCAGTCGTTTAATTAATTGTTTCGTTGTCAAACTTCAATATAGTGTTTTCAAATAAGAGTGAACTGTTTTTACACAAAATGAAATAATATAGTGACTTTTTATTTGACAATTACTGTCACACCGATTTTATGTTGTTTAAGGGCACACAAAGTAGCCCCAATAAACAAGGTAAATAGTTACCATAGTTACCACATATTCAATGGCCACGTTATCACACAGTCTGAATCAGCCAAAACATTTAAAACATTTTCTCAAATAATGGGTGTTTTTAGTTTTTCTAGTGTCAAAATAATTTTAATTTCTCTCTTATTTACCATAATTTACTAAATATGTGTATGAAAAAATCAATCGATGCACAATTTAACAATTGCTCGTATTCGGGCAATTAAGTTATTTAGTGATCCTCTCCACTATTGATCTTAAGTTGTCAATATTTATTGATCTCTTCTATATGTCAATAGAGGCAGATCAATTAAATTTTTCCTTCCATAACACTTCAAAAATAGTCATTTCGAGTGATTTTCTGCTGTGTCTTATGCTTTCAATTTCTGACAATATCCACTTTCACGAACATTTTTTTCTGAAAATTTCACTGAAAATGTATAGCTAATCTCTTACATGTTCTAATGCTTACAGTCAACTCTCAATAAAATTAATAACTATCGTTAGGCAAAACAATAAATTGAATCTACTCGAATTTATTTATAATAACACTCAAATTAGACAAATAAGTTTTATTAATGATAAACAAGAATAAGTTTCCCAAACACAGATCTTTTCAAAATAATTTCAACTTTACTTTAGCGGTCCAGACATCATTCAGACACAGTAGTCAAATAAATTATGCAGGACAATTTTAACAAATGCACATAACTAAAATGCAACGGTCAACTCGTTCAGCTTCTTAATGGCAAATCAATTTCTCATCACTTTAATATATACTTCTGATATCTCAACCAACACCACAGACACTCAGACAACAGCAATGGATATTTTTCATTTATTTTATTAATCTATTTATTACAACACAATAAAACTAAAGCATTCGAAAAACAGTGTGTTGTTCCTCATCGAAACGTTGTGGTCCACCAATAAAACTGTGTATATTCAAGTTGGGAATGCCATGAATTTGTTGAGGATTCATCATGGGTTGGGCATAATTAGTTGAAGCATAGAAAGGAGATGTATTTACGACGCTGTTGGTCTGTAGAGGAAGTGCAGTAGTTTGCGGGCCATGTATTTGTACGTTTTCTTGTATGAGGAGCGGAATATTTTTGCTAGCTGCTGTTGCTGGTAAGTCAGTTAAGTGCTGCTGCAATGCTGCTGCATCATATGGCGTCGTTTGTTGTATTATTTCACCGCTAGGTTTTATCCAATAGCCACCACCTTCTTCGCCAGTAAATTCCGATATATTTGAATTGGTTTTTTTCTGCTCTGATCTTGCTAAAAATACGTCCTTTTTCATGGCACTCACTTTTTGTGCATGCTTTGAGCTAGGTTTGAGGAAAGCTAGACGATGCTCTTTGTGAAAATTGTGTCTGAAGAAGGAGGCACTGCAATATTTCCGCCCCTCAGCTTCGCGAATCTTCTTGTAGTCACGCCACATCTGCTGTATGGTCAACGAGCTATCCAAAAATCGGGTCTTGTAGTTTTTATGTGGCACCCAGGTGGGATAACTTTCAACGTAACGCTTCATGTCTTCTACCATATCGTCTGGAATTTTATTGCCGGGCCTATGTTTACCGCGTCGATCCTCACCTGCATAGGAACCTGTCTGACGATCTGCATACTTCAATGCATTGTTAATGACATGGCGGCCAATGCAGAGCGTGGCCATAAAAAAATTAGCACAGACGCGAACATTATTGTTACGAGGACCCTTAAAGTAATAACGGTTGCTGAAGGTACGCTTTGCTCGCGTGCTTGTTCGATATTCCTCGGCTGTTAGGCTTTCAACATCGCGTGACTCGATTTTCGATAGCACAAAGTCTTTTTGTCGCTTGTAGTCCATTGTCCAGAAATGCTGACATATCTGGGCACGTTGCTCATCGGTAAAGTTTTGAGTGCATTTCATAATGCATATTTCATCACATTTAACAGGCTGTGGAACGCGATCCTTTTTGAGTTTTTTACCTTTATTGGTGGGCGGTTTAAGCTGTGAAGATGTGGTGGCGAGTGCTTCAGCTTCGTCTAGTGTCGTATGGAGGTCATCACCTTGCTCCTGCTCCGGCTCCTTCTCCAACTGTTGTTGTGTTTCACTTTCAACAGGTGCATCATTCAATCTTTCTATACTTGTTTCAGAAGGAATTTCTTCAACGTTTTCACTCTTCGTCCTTCTCATAGCTCTTGCTCTGGCCGCTTTGTTTTTCAGTGTTAGACTTTTTTTTATTTCACTACGATCCCGATTTTCTGTTGCACTCTTAATTACGTTGTTGGTAATGCAAAAAGTTCTTTGAAAGAAATTCAAACAGACTCGAACCTTAGCGCCTTCGTTGTTTTTCAGAAAATAGACATTCGTATAACCTTTACTGACACGGCTGGTGCTCTTTGCCCTTATTTTGCTGATATGTCTAGACTCTACATAACCAAGTAGATAATTTTTGCGTTGCTCTTTGCTTAGGGCCCAATACTCGGAGCATATAGCTCTACGCTGCGCTTCACCAATTTTTAGCTTATGGCATTTATGCTTGCATTTATCAGTGCAATTAATGGGTTTAGGTTGTTTTTTCTTCTTCTTGTATAGTATCGACTGCCAAAAGTCCTTGTCATCAGAGCCTTTCAATGATTTTCTGCTTCTTGTATTGCGTCGTTTTTTGCTAATTTTCAACTTTTTAATAGATCTTTTCGTAAGCTTCTCTTCCATATCGGAGTCGTTACTGCCATTGTCGTCATCATCATTATCATCTTTTTCGTCATCATTATCGTTCTCAGATTTGATTTTTGCGTTACGTTGATTTTTGTTAGTATTTGACTTCTTAATTGTTTTCCTTCGTGGTTTTACTTCAACTAGCAAGTTATCACTATCGTTATTATCTTCATCATCATTATCATTATCATAATCATCATCATCATCATCCTCAAAATCTTCATCGCTTTCATCGACATCCTTTCTAACCAATTTCTCGAAATCTTCAAAATCACTCTCAGTTTTAATAATTACTTCAGCTGCTGTATCAATAGGATCGGATTCATTACAGGAATCATATTCCATATTTATGTCGAATGCTTCATCCTCCGAAGTTGTATCCTCTTCCCGTTTAGTTTGTTTAGGCAGCTTGGGGGCAGCTTTGTTTGAACTGCTGGCGGCATTACGTCGTGGTTTCGATTTCTTTTTTTTCATGTTTTTTTTATTGAACTCTAAAGATTCTTGTAAATAGACTGCATTGGGTGATTTTGAAGCATCTGGTTCTTTTTCAACAGCAAATGCAACTGCAATCAAAAATTGATAGTACAAAAAACTCGAATCAGGGATCACTAAAATACTATTTTGCAAAATTATAGTTTTTTTTTATACATAATTTAGTCTAAAAAATTTATCACATAAATAATAAAAAGTGGGTAGATAATAACGTGAAACACTCTTATGAGCTAAGCCAGGCATAAGCTTTAACCCTTTCAGCCCTGAATTATTTTTCGTTAGAAAGAAATTTTCCTTCCTATTGATATTTTTCTTGTTTCACTTGCGATACGAATAAGGTGGCGGGTGCAAATCAAAATTCGGAAGGAAAAGACCGTCTGAAGCGACCTCTAGCAGTGAATAGTAGAAATATGCTGTTGCACCGGTAATGCAAGCTTTTTAAATTGATAGTGGCAATTGCCACCTCCAGAGCCGAAAGGGTTAAGATTTTTTTTTTCAGTGAAAAATGGAACACTCATTGCAAACTTTATCAAAATGGTAGAATTCCTGAAGTTTGGTTTTTAAAATCACTCACAGTACTGAAGAAATAAGAAATTTCAACAACATACAAGTTCTATCGTAAACTGTTGAATGGGAAAATCAAAAGCAGCATAGCATACGCTTTAGAAATGATTTGTATATAAAAATGCGTAAGGAGTACATTAACTTCGTTTGTGACGCCGATAAGAGGAGTGCAGGTATAGAAAAGTGTATTCTTGATCAGCATCACCTCCTGAGTCGGTTTAGCCATGTTCGTCTGTCCATCTGTGATCACGATAACAAACGTAATTTTGAAGCTATCGTAACGAAATTCAATTTAAAATTTATTGGATGAAAACTACGCCTACCACCCATACCTAATTACTTTACCAAAACGGTAAAATCTCTTTAAATACTACAAAAATTAATCTAATTTGTCACATAAGCTTTAATCCTGTAATATGCATTTTGAGTATAAAATTTGTAAAAATCAGATAAAAACTATGTCTACCTTCCATACCAAGTGACTTGATGAAATCAGTAAAATGACCCAAAATTCTACAAAATTGAGTATAATGGCTTCAAATTTTGCAAATAAGTTTGAATCTTTACTATGACCTCGATTCTAGGAAGTTGGTATACATAAAACTGAAAATTGTGCCCACCTCCCATACACAGTGACGTATAATAAAGAAAAGTCATCATAATAAAAGTGACGTCAGTAAATCCTTTATAACTTCCAAAAAACTAACTAATGTTTTGACTTGATATTGTGCACGTACGTTTTAATAAATAACAAAAACTCGTAGTTTCAAATGAAAAATATTTGGGGGAAAACTACGGGTTGGGGACGATAAATCGACAAATAATGGGCTTTTTCGATCTCAAAAACTGCAGCAATGCTGCGCAACATATCAAAGTGTGACGTTCGATACAAAAATATTGCAACTATTGCAAAAGTCAAACGTTCTAGCGAGTAAAAATTTGGCGAGCGCAAAATGCAAGAACTCGGCAACATGAATATTTATACTGTTCAAAATATATCAGCAAATTTAGCGCACATAAACTGTTGCTATGAAAATGCAGCTATCACCAGTATTTCACTTGAAAATCTTAAATAGTGTAGCATCCAAAAAAGTGGTAGATCTACCACGATTGTGATAGAGTGACAACACTGGCTGTCACAAACCGTAGAGCCGACTTAAGTTCAAAATTAAACTGAACTTTTTATTTGTTATACGTTTATCTTAAGGTTGTGAGATAAGATTCTGTTTTTATCTATATTGTTCTAAGCTTCGTTACGTGGTGCATAACCAGATACACACAAAGCCCATACGTTGCGTTACGCAAACATAATTGGACCATAAGGCGCATGCCTTGGTTCTTTGATCTTTTTAAAAACAAAATAAAACAGCTGCCAATGAGTAACAGTGTTGCGGTATTGCTGCAAATATTGAGTGTATCGAACAAGCCCAATATGTTGAAACCAAATATATTGAAAAAAATGTCGAAACAAAAAAGGTCGAAAAAAGGTAAAAAAATTTCGATATTAAAAAAGGCTTAATAAATACGTACTTTTACAAAATATCGTACCAGACGCAAGAAATTAACTTTCAGAAACAACATTTCGTACAAGGCCAAACCATTTTAGGCGAAATTACTTACATTTTTTCTAGGATTATTAATAAAAAAAATGCTTCTATTTTGAGTTGCTATTTTGATAATTGCTTGTTTGCAGTTTAATTATTGAAAAAAATATCCTAACTTAGCTTTAATGAAAATAAAATAACTCCAAATCCATAAAAAAATAACTCCTAATAAAAATTGAATAACTCTTAATATTTCGACAGTTGAGAGTTCCTAATCAAAAATGAATTTATTTAGAATTTTTTTTATAGAAATTTTTAGGAGTTATTTATTTTTTTTCAATTATGCCGTGGTTATGCTAGCCAAACTTGTTTGCCAAACATATTTGTTGTTATTGTTTCACATATAAAATTAAAAATAAACTAAAAATAAACTTTTCATATTCATTCTCTCGCTCTCGGACCGAACATTTTTGATTGCTGATTGAAACACCAAACATGCCGAACTTTCCGGTGTTGCGCTTAGTCAGTTTATAAAAAAATTAGCAAAAAGTATTAAAAAGTGTAATTAATTGTGGGCTCAAGCAATCCTTAACACAAACAGCAAGCATTGTTTTGTTGAACAAATTTTAATAACAAAAAATCGTGTTAATTAAAGTAATCTAATAACATTTTGAAAGAAAAATAACAAGTTCTAAAATAACTAATTGCATTTCTATTGAAACTAAAAAAAAAAAAATAACAAATAATTTAGTACAAAATATAATGTCCCCTGCATAACCAATCCCAGTTTGCATTAATTCGCTTATTTCGTTTTCCCTTTTACAGTTAATATGAATAATATGCCCAAAATTGTATATAAAAATGCAAATAAGGATTGATCTTATTTGTGTTTCGACATATTATTACATAATGTGCTATTATTACATTTTATTACATAATGGCTAGCATAACCACGGCATTAGGAGTTATTTCATGTAGGAGTTTTTTCGTTTAGCCTATCCTAATATCTGTTTTAATTTAAACTTAATGTTGATAAAAATTGGGCTGTGGCCGTGTAAAAAAATACAAAATGTTTATGTTTAGCTATTTTGTTTTTTTTTTTTTTTTTTATTCCTATATTTCCGATATTTCGGCTTACTTTGTTTGCCTTCTTCATTAGGGCTAAAAATTTTTAAATACACGTAACATTAATCACAATGAATCCGTGAAAATCACAAATAATTTTACCATAAAAATTGGAAATGAAATTTAAAACATTTGATTGATGATTTGATGATTTTAACTATTTAAAATTTTTAATCCGCAAAAAAATTTTTTAAATGTTTTAAATTTCATTTCCAATTTTTATGGTAAAATTATTTGTGATTTTCATGTGATTCATTGTGATGAATGTTATGTGTATTTAGAAATTTTTAGCCCTGATGAAGGCCCACAAACTGAGCCGAAATATCGGATACATAGGGAAAAAAAAACAAAAGAGCTAAACATAAAAATTGTTGTCTTTTTTACACGCCCACAGCCCAATTTTTTTCAACAACACACGATTTCAAAAGATTTCAAAACACATAAAGATTTCAAAATCGAATTAAATTAAATAAACATATATCAAAAACATACGCTTGTACAGAACATATATAAATATTTCTCAATACTATCTTTGATAAAAATTTCATATGTCATATGGGTGTTCACTTCCCTTAAGGGGTGTTCACCCCTTAACACAAAAAGCAGCTACGTTACTCGATATGGAAATCAAACCATATGTAAACAAACATTTTTTTGATGGGATCGACAAATTACAATGGGATCGTGTTCAAGGGCCCATCTAATATCACATATTTTTAACTGGCATCGGCTAAGCTAGGCATTTAAGGATTTTCACCTTAAATTACATTACACAATTTTTAATAAATTTCATTTTACAAAATTGCGGCACAGTTATTTTTTTTTAACCGTAGTCAGTTTTGGATATATATAAAAGTTTAGTTTTCTACACCAACGTAGGACTACATCGCTTTCTAAAATGGCTTGAAGTGTAATTCGGACCATTTTCATTTGACTTAAAATTTTGACTCCAGCATCTTTTTTAAATTGTGAAGACAAATACGTACCGATTTTGCAATATATTAAAAAATAGCTTAATGGTACCCAGCGTTGACTGGGTGATTTAAATTTATTGAAAAACTTCAAATTTCAGTTTGTAAAATATTTTTAAAATCCCGTACGTGTTTCTCTAGCTATTAATGTGTAGCTAAAGCACATTTTTTTTTGTTGCAAGATCAATATTACTCAAGTTATGATGCAAGCTCCGAAGGGCCTTTTCATAAAGATGTATTTTTAAAAGCTGCACTGGGATGATATTTTATAAAATTCATTGTATTTAAAAATTAATCAGCTCTACCATATGAGTCGTCGTCAGAGTCGACTCGTTTTCGTTGGCACTTGCTATCGACGTCTCGTCGTAAGCGTCCAGACAGTTGGCAAGACAGTAGACAAAATAGTGAAAAGTTTCCATTTTATGAAGATTTTTGTTAAAACTACGAGCACTCCAAAGTATTGCAAATTTCCAATTTATTTAATGGCCCTTTTTTTCTCGCGATAATGTTGCATTTATTCTGCCCTGCGCCGGGGCTGTCAAATTTCCGTGTTCTTTTCTCAGCATATTCATAGGGTTGCGTGTTCTTTTCTCAAAATGTTGCACTCTGATCCGGCAAAAGTGCGACATTTTCTACCCTTGTGAAATCGTAAAGGCGGAATACAACATTATCACGATAAAAGAAAACTCTATAAAAGTGAGCATTGCCCAGCGGATTTTTATGTATCGTTTGTAATTTATAAATAAAGATTTTGTTATAATGTACGTAAAATGCATAATTTTATTATTTAGCTGATTTGTGAAGGGTTGCATTTTTCTTGTTCTGTTCTCATATGAAAAATGCAACATTTTCGCAGCGAGTATGGCAATATTTTTGTAATGCTGCCATATAATGAGGTGACGTTTTGATCGAGGAAAGAAAACGCCATTAGTGAATTTTCTTATCTTCTATCATTAAATATGCAAAATATCATTCTGCTGTTCTAGCCAACGTCTCCAAAAATGTTAAGATAGTAGAGTAGACAGTAACAAAAGTGAGTGTGTGTGGCTACAAATTTGTGAATGTTTTGAAACTGTCTTAACACTAATGTCTCGTGTAACCCCCATGTTAGCAAGTACTGCATACTCGTCGTCAGCTATCAAAATTTATCGATAACGACTTCGGTGGTACCCATTTTAAAATGACAATAGAAGGCGACGACGATAACTGCAGACTACGACTCATATGGTACGGCTAAATATTTATATCTTAAGTGCAGGTTTTCCTGAAGCTCGACAAAAAACTTCATTTTATTTTTTATTTTACGATAGCTTATAATGTGTAACATATGTTCTTAAAGCGGTTTGGCCGATAACAATTGCATAAATTGTTAACCACAGTCGATAAACAAATTTTAAAATGCGTTTTCTGAAAAATCATGTTTTACAAAATGGTTTCCACGATATTTCAAGAATTACTCTATGGATTGACTAGAATCTTTTTTATTTTACAGAAAATAAGTTATTGGATCCCAAACCTAAATTTAGATATTATTGGCCTTTTTTTGAGAGCTTTAAAGAGAGAAAAATGTGAAAAACGCTCTATAAATTACAATTTATTAATAGTATAGGTTCAAGCTCCAGTAAATATAATATAATTAATAAAATTGTTTTATATCAGATGACATGAACGTGCTATGGGATGGAGACCGTTTGCGTACCTTATTTTCAACGTGACGTTTGACGGCGTGCTGTCACTTCACATTACACTTTTAAGCAACAAAAAATATTGTAATACACTTTAAGAATCAATAAATAACTGTAAAAAAACTCAATGTTTTCATTTATTTCCTTCCATGAAAAAAAATCAAGAACATCACCGTGTTTTCGGTCCTCTAGATGAGAACCTGCCCTAAATATATCTGTGTCGACAAGGAATAACGACTAAACTCAAAATATCGTAAAAAAAGCGATATGGTATTTTCTTCATTGCCAATCTTTGATAGAATGCAGTAAAAAATTGTTTGCACCGAATAGACAACCACTTAATTCTGCACCTTTTACCGTCTGTAACGTTTCATATATTTCAGGAAAAAGGTTGCAATTAGTACAATAAAAATATTGTTTTTTACGATAATTTGAGTTTAGTCGTTATTCCTTGTCGACACAGATATGTCGTATATCTGACTTACAAAAGATTACATGTATTAAAAATTGTATGTTATCAAATATGGTTCAGATAAACATTTTCTAGAATTTCAAGTTCAAAAGTAACTATCACCGTAGGCGGATACAGGGTATTGCACGCGCAACGACGAAGGCTGAGTACCAAAATGCATTCTTACAATGCATCAGTGTTATATTTTGAATAAGGAAAGATAAGAAATTTCAGTGCCACTGGAACAACACTAATGGACAGAGGCAATCTAAGAAATTTTTAACTCTAAGTAAAGCTAAATCCAAAGATTTACTCAAGCTTACCAAAGCAGACCTTAGAATTCTCACCAGATTCTTCACAGGTCACTGCTCACTCAGATACCATCTTAAAAAGATGCGTCTTTCTGAATCAGACGTCTGCAGACTATGCGAGGAGGAAGAAGAAACCCCTGAACACATTCTATGTGAATGTCCGGCAATCCACAGCCTAATATGCCTCCATTTTGGAGGGGAAGTAGTGCCCCCGTCAACAATTTGGAACATCAAGCCAGAGACAGTGCTAAAATATATAAAAAGCCTAAATCTGGAGTGTTAATTAAGGGCATGCACAATAGATCCCATGGGTCGCGGTGCACATGGGCCTACTATAAACTAAATATATTTTGAATTGGTGCTAAGTTTAAATACGAAAACTGCGTAACTCTTGAAAATAGTATAGTTGCGTAGTTTTGGTTAATAATCTTCGAACCAATTCAAAATTAAACGCACTGATGCATTGTAAAAATGCATTTTGGAACTCAGCCAACTTGTTTTTTAAAAAATCAAAGTAAAATTTTTTTTAATTGATTAACAATTTTTATTTTAATTGATTAACAATTTTACTATTTTCAAGAACTTGAAGAACTTGAAGAACTTGATTTTGAGTTTATTTATTTTCTCTTAAATTAAAAGTATCATAATTAGCCCTATTATGAATAATTTTTCACGCGGAATCAGAAAAGGGAGTTTTCATTTTTAAGATAAAGCTCAAGAACATTTTGATAATTTTTGATGCAAATTTATTGATAAACCGTTGATGAACAAATTTGCATTAAACATTTCCAAAATATTCTTGAGCCTTATCTTAAAAATTAAAACTCCCTTTTCCGATTCCGCGTGAAAAATTATTCATAATAGGGCTGATTGTTGTCCTCATAAGCAATGATCCAATGTTTGCACTTCTAAAAATTTGTTTATTTTGGTGTTCAATGAAGATGTTTAATTTGTAACTCTAATAACTTAAGGGCCATATTGTTTACTTCTGGATATCTCTTACCAGCTGTTTAAGTATTGTTCTACTGGTTAAAATATTCAGAGTTGAACAATTTCGCCCTAAGACGTATTTTCAACTCTGTCTAGTCAGTGTGATTGACTCTATAGAGTTGTGGTTAGTTGTCTTCTTCATTTAACTTACTTGAACTAGAGCTTTGAAAATTAGTATTAGATATTTTAAAAATATTGCTGTTAGAAATAAACACGCAATTATAACAGGGTCGCGATTAATTAAAAATACATAGAATATTGACATAATTTTTTTAGTAAAATTCTGCGAATCAAATTTTGAATTGTTTTCTTCGAACCTGTTTTAATTTCATAATTTTTGCATTTGATATCAACATAAAACATTCTATTCCTATTTTCAATTTATTCGCAATTGTGATTATACATAATTGAAAAAGGAAATATATATATAAAATTAAGAATAAATTTGTCGAAGACTATGGGTGGCTGATTTCCTAAATGCCTTTATGCAATGCATCAGTGTTTTATTTTGAATTGGTCCGAAGCTTATTAACCAAAACTGCGCTACTAGACTATCAATAGAGTTGCGCAGTTTTCGTAACTAAACTTAGCACCAATTCAAAATATTAAAACACACTGATGCATTGCATAAATGCTTTTAGGGAACATTTTACCTTTAGCTAAAATGTACTTTTTTAATTTTTTTTTTCAAAATGTGTATTTGGAGCTAAAAAAGCGAATAGTGAAAAAATTAGAGGTCGCTCTCAAGACGTTTAAAAGTTATAGGGGTCCAAAGTTAGGAAAAATGGCCTTAAAAACATGCTGTAATTTTTTCAATTTTCCTAGAAAAGTAAGCATTGTATCAAAAGAAAGGTAATACGAGCACCTTTTCAACGAGGTATCAACCATTAAAATCCATGCATATCTTTTTAAGATACAACTTCTTTTATACTTAAATATTTTCGTTTTGTAGTGTTAAAAACAATATTCCGTACAAGGGCAAAACATTATTAAGCTGGAAGTCCAAATTATATAAAAAACAAGGAATAATTGCAATTTAAGTAACTAAGGTATAACTAGTTACATATACGATGTGACATATATGATGGAGGAGTTAGTTACATGAATGATTGAGGAAAAAAGGGCCACTCGAGAAATTTTTAAAACATTTACTGAGTAATTTCTTAAAAGCCATAAAATATTATTTTTTAAGAATTTTTGAAATATTTAGGAACTGTTAAATAAATGGTGAATAAATAAAGCGCCGCAAACGAAAAACTGTTATTAAAAATTGCCGCGATTTTTAATAACAATTTTTTTAAATATTTACATAGTGAATTAGTTACATTAACGATGGTCAATTAAAGCGCCGCAGCCGAAAAATTATCCTTAATTTTTTACATTCAAATTCATGGAATTAATTTTTGTCGTTTTTAAATTCGAATTCATATTCATGGAATTAATTTTTGTCGTTTTTATTTGAATCTGAAATGCATCTTAAATTTTGATGCAAAATAGTTGGTACATAAAAATAGTTACAGTCATGTGAAAATTAATAGGGACACCTGTATTTTTATATTTAAAGCTGCATGAATTACATACAAGGTGCAACAGATATAGCATTAATTCCCTCGGGTGGTGGTTTCTCGTGATAAGGCGAGTATAAAACTTTATAGAGTTTCCTCCCACATTGTACAACTTTCAAGATACAGGGTGTTTTACGCTTTTCGTACGTATTTAGTATTATTGATCTAGAATCTAAACTACTCATCATAAAATAAAAAATAATATTTTGTATTTTAGAAAAAATATCAACTTTTTCATCAGTATATCAATCATTTTCGTGTCATGTGCTGTAGCGAAGCAAAAATTTAGAGATTATCCAACGAAATATCAACAAATTTTCTATCTTTTGTTTTAGCGGAGCTGTTATTGTCCAATGTTAAAATTTAGAAAAATACTGTCGATTAAGTGTATTTTTACATGAAAAAAAGACATTTTAAATTTGGACGATTACAGCTCCGCTAAAACAAAAGATACAAAATTTGTTGATATTTCGTTGAATAATCTAAAAATTTTAGCTCCGCTGCAGCTCATGACACGAAAGTATTTAATATATTGATGGAAAAGTTGATATTTTTTCTATAATACAAAATATTATTTTTAATTTTATGGTGAGTAGTAAAGATTCTAGATCAATAATACTAGACACGTACGAAAACCGTAAAACACCCTGTATCTTGAAAGTTGTACAATGTATGAGGAAACTCCATAAAGTTTTATACTCTCCTTATCACGAGTAACCACCACCCGAGGGAATTAATGCTATATCTGTTGCACCTTGTATGTAATTCATGCAGCTTTAAATATTAAAATACAGGTGTCCCTATTTATTTTCACATGACTGTATATCTCAGTAATTAGTAATTAATGGAATTTTATGGTTAATAGCTTATTGAATAGGTAATAGAATAGCCTTTCTTTTAATACCCATTTTGCTTAGTTTTGTTTATATATAGCAAAGAAATAGCAAGTTTTTTTAGCCCCTTTTTTAACTTTGGACTCGTATAACTTCTAAACCAGATAAGAGCGACCATTAATTTTTCAGATTTGGAATTAGAAGGCCTTAATACATATGTTCCACGAAAAAAAAGTAAAAAAAATTTAATTTTAGCTAAAGTTAAAATATTCCGCTATTACCAACAGTAATTTGCACCAAATGCACCCACCATTAAAACCCGTTATGAGCAATGAACTTTTATGTCTTCACCGTTACAAAAAACAAATCAAAACCAGCCAGATATAATTTAAAATTACTAATAGAAAAATTTGTGTACTAACCCTCCATATCCAATTCCAGCTCGGATTCAGAGTCTGACTCCATTTCTGCTTCCTCAGTCTCAGTGGGTTTAGGTTCTGCTTTAACACCACCCGCTCCATCACCACCAAATGGACAACCACTATATAATAGACACAGTAACAGTACATACACATATACTATATATATACAATGACTTTGACAAATCTTACCCTCCAGCCGGCATTTTATAATCACCGGACGGTACTTTTCCACCAAACTTTTCAATGAATTTTTTAACGAAAGACAATTGTGGGAAATTTAGAATCGTGGGATTACTGCTGACAAAATCGATGAAAGTCTTGAGTTTTTCCAAGTCCTCAGGTCCGACAGGCAACGCCATTTTCTTTTATGTTAACCCTTTTAGAGCAGCTTATAATCGAACAAAATCTCTTTTTAATATTAACTTTGGATTTACAGTATTTGTAAAAATTCTTACAATAGAAAAATAATTCCTTAATATCAAAATTTTAAAAAATATTGCAATTTTCAGCACACGCTACAATAAATTCAATTCCCTTTATTGATTGAAAATTCTAGTCGCGAAGTTTCTTCGATGCAATTACAATAACAAAATTAAGCTGTTCATGAACGTCGCAGCCGATTAATGTTAGTAGAAACGGCGTAAGCCCGAAATCTATTACATTTTGTTATCAGTCCGATCATGGTGTAAGAAAACAAGGTGGCAGCGAGTTTTTATTTTTGTAGTAAAATCCAACACCTAAGTTGTCAAAACATACAATATCAACTTTTCTTTCTCTTTCACTCATTTATAAGTTTGACAGCTTTAGTAAACGACGTCGACGTCACTTACACCTTGATTTCTTACACCATGAGTCCGATTAGCACAAGCCCGTTCACATGGCAAACAGTGACGACATGTTGTGACTTCACCGTCGAGGCGAACATCGAAGCGAAGTTTTCAATCTGCCAGTATAGGTCCAACTAAAATAGACGAGGTGCTCCGTAATGAGTAAAAACGTTAAGGCTTGATTACCCAAGCGTAACGTGAGGAGGCGCAGCGGGATGTAGCGTAGTGCGACGTTGCCTCGAGGATAAGCGATTACCGAAATCGTAATCCAACGTAGTGCAGGTGCCGTAGTGCAGGGCACTCATTTTATTCTAGTAGGCTTATTTATTTCACCTCGTCAATAAAAGACTGCATCCTTTCTTATATAGTATTAAAATTTACAATAATGTGAATTTAAACATTTTTCGCTTGAAACACAGCTGTCGAACTGTCAAAAATTGTAACGTTGCGTAAAAATCTATTTTCTACAGACTTATACGCTGCGTCACGCCACGTTACGATTTCGGTAACGACTTGTACACATTTATCATTATTTTAGCTTGACAATTGGCAACGTCACGCTACGTTACCTTACGCTTGGGTAATCAAGCCTTTAGTGTTCGGTTAAATACCTTTTTATGTAGTTACCCAAAATGAGCAAATGTACCTGAACGAAACTAAATGAAACAGTTCGTCAACAACAGCTGTGCAGAGTGCGTTTTTATTTTATTTTCATCAATTTGTTTCAATTTCACAATTATTTCAGTAATCTTTCGCAACTCTTGGGGTGATAACGATTTCCGTTGCCCCTCGATTTGAGTATGCAATCGCCGAAGGATTTATCGATATATCGATTTAATATCGAGATATCACTTTTTAAAAAATTTTTACTCAATGGAACAATATTTAAATTCGGTTATATCTAAGCTAATATACGAAATAATTTTTTCGTAAATCGGCCATGCTACAGACTCTTTATTGAATAATTTTTTTTAAGTGGTTCTGCCTTTTACAAAATGTACTTTTTCTGTAAAAGGAGCCAGATAGACTTTTATCAAAGGTTGTTTGTTGTATTCTGAAGTACACGTTGATATTTTTCCTAATTTTTATAAAAAAAGTTTCTCTGCCTTTTAAAAATTGCACAATCATTTGTTTTTTTAAATGATACCCAAATTATCCCGATCGGTCAAATATTAGCGTAGATATAGTCGAATTTACATGAAGACTTATTTTAGTAAAATTTTTTTAAAAATCGGTTACTCGATAACTAATCGATATATCGATAAATCCCTCGGTGGATCTTATTTTCTTAATGAGTTCTTTAAAACTGCATATTCAGATCTTGGGACCACGGAAATCGTAATCGTGCCCAAATCTTTATTACAAATTAAAAAATGCACAAAATAAATAAATTAATAACACTCGATTGCCAACTGATCAACTGATTCAGACAAGTTGAGCAGCTTGTTTCATTTTTGGTTAAATTCGTAAACATCCGTAACGAGTGCAGACGCTCGTCAAGCTGCTATCGTCTTGTTTCGTCCGTTTTGGTTGGGCCTTATGTTGTAACATTTTCGTTCGACAGGCGATTTTGTGAGTTTCGAAGCTGTGTTAGAACATTTAACAGCTATATGCAAGCTTTTATTTTGTGATATTTGGCATGTTAAATAACGTTAAAAAATATTTTTAAAAATTTTTTATTAAAAAAAAAATTTAATATAAACAAAAAATTATAAATTAGTTATTTTCAACAAGTAACATTGGCAAAAATAAATGGAACTTAATTTGAACGAACAGTTCTAAAGTAACAATATGGGCTAAATTTAGTGTTAGCTTTTTGACAACAAATTCTATAGAAATAATGTCAGAGAAGCTCACACTTAATTTAGAGTCGACTTTAAAATGTTTATTATTAAGGCCCAATAATTTTATTATTTCACTAACTTAAACTTTAAGACTTCTATGTTAAATAAATGATAAAGCAATGGTTAAATGAATAAATATTTGCATTTATATTTACTTCGCTTCTCGAACACTGCTACCAAATCAAAGTGGTATTTTATGGCAAATATCGCCTGTCGAAAGTGTTACAATGAGCTGTTTTTCACTCGGCAATAATTGCCTTCGCCGCAAGCAGTTCATCGATTATTCGCAAGCATGAGGAAAAGAAACTCGTCGCCAGAGGTGAATTGATGCCTGCGGCATTTGCTCACAGAAAAGTCCTTTGTTTGCGAAAAACATTTTACAGAGCAAGACTTCTGTAAAATAAGATAAAATGTAATAAATAAACCACTTTTAATGAATATTTACTTTATTTTGGCCACATGCATCTGCTGAGGTTGTTTTTTTTTCATTTCACCATTTTTAACATTGGTTATGTTTTCACTTATTGACCATGGCTGATTGAAAGCTCTCTCTTTTAAGCATATTTTTTGACAGTACATGTTTTCCATAACAACTGTCAATGCTACCTGAGTAATTCTGCCATGGGCTCAATGTACCGACTTTCGATAATTTTGACAACTTCGACAATTTCGAAGTTACAACGTTGCCACAGAAATATCTATGAATTTTATGGCAATTTTATTATGGCAAAATTTTTTTATTTTTCTGCCTGCATTACCAAATTAGTAAGTAAATTTTATTGAGTCTTCCAAAAAGTTTTGACATATAGATTTCTTACATTCTAATACAAGAAACAATTAGAACTATAAAGTATTATTCTAATAACAGAAGAAAATTGATACATGCTGCATGCAAGCACAACAATAGTAAGAACAATCAAATTAAAAACAATGCTTGCTCCCGGTATTTAGGTTGTGACTTATGGCGTTTTATTTTCTCGAAAAAAATCAGCATTTTTTCTGCCCTCTTTGAGAATTCAGAAATTTTTCGTTCTTTTCTCGAAAAAATTCTGACCTCTAAAATGGAATCGTGTTCTTTTCTCAAAAATGTTCACCTCAGAAGTAGAAAAAATGCAGAATTTTTGCATTCTCAAGATTAATGGTTTTGAAATTCTGCCCTCAAATGCTACCAACTGAATGAACAAAAAAGTGACATGTTAGGAAAATATTAAACATTATCATACATATTTCATTAAAGTTTAAACTTTTTCACGGAAAACATAATAAATATACAAATAGTGGCAAATATAAACGCAACAGTTGGGTCTGCAATTAGTGTTATTATAAAAGAAATGCTTGAAACGTCTCCTTCCTAATCCAATGATGAAGATCTAATGATTCTCCATTACCGAGAACAATATAATAAAACAAAGAATATATTATTTCTTTTTTTTACTTTTCTTCCTAACATTTCTTCGTAAGATATCTTCAAAATTGTTCGCGTTTGTTGTTTTACATTTTTTGCCGAGAAAAGAAAACGCCATTGGATAGAAAACTCAGATAGACTTACAAACTAAATTCTAACCCTTAAAGAAAATTAAACCTAAATATTACAAACTGTCAAATATAAGAAAATAAAAGGAATATAATGTTTAAGGCCAAATTAACAGTAAAGTTAATGAATGACAATTAAAAGTTAGTAACAGAAGATTAAATGTTTGACCAATGATTTAACCAATGTGAACTCTTGGCAAATTCTGTAGAACGATTTTGTAAGTTCAAAAAACTTTTAAACCTGAACACATTGTGGCAAAATGGAAGAATCGGAAGAATATTTTTGGATAAACTTTATAGAAATTTGCAGGACATATTCAGAACGTTGGTAAATATTTTATAATAATTTCTTAGATGAATTTCTTCTTCGTATTGGATGATGTTAACAACAAGTGCTACTCTGTAACTAAAAATATAAATTGTTCACAATTATATAACTTTGCTTTACAATATTTTGTTCTTAAACGCAGTTTTGAATAGGAAAGATTTTACACTAAAATTATTTTGAAAATAAAAGAATTTCGGTGAACTATGTAGATAACAATGGTTTTAAAGCCAAATTAAAATAAAGTCGGCATGTTTTTGTCTTGGAATCAACAAAAATAAAGCCTGAATCTGAGTATGAGTGAAAAAGAAAAGTTATTGTTCGGGTTGTGTGCTGTTTGCGTAATTATCAGTTTACATGCTGCAATAACATACCTAAGGGCATGTACAAACTTACGAGACCTGCGTAATTTGTGTTTGCATTTAAAACAAAAATAACAATTTATCAGACTTGTAAAAAACAGAGAATTACGCTTTTACGTATTAACCAGTCCGATTTACAATAAACTGTGAATTGGCTAACTCTGACATCAGAAAAAGATTTTTAAAGTAACAATTTTTTTTAATAATCTTCATTTGATTTTATTAGTTAAAACCTAAAAATATTTTCATTACAAACTTTAACTTTTTATTAAAAAAGTTGATTAATTTGCAAATTTCGTATGCATTTCACGCTCTCATCCAAGATAGAATTAAATAAATTTTCTTAAATATATGTTAGTATTTCAATAATGAAATCCTCCATTTATTTGCAATCGTCACTTAATAGAGTTGATTTGCACACACCCTGAATACGATTATATCACATGCAAAGTTGCCAGTTTTGGGGGAAGTTTCCCATTGAGGAAATTTTAATTGCTGTAGGAAATGAAAATTCTCATGAAATATTTTAATTCTTGTGGGTTTTTTTCCCAAACATTATTTTTAATTTCTCATATATTGTAAATATGAATAAGCAATAACGTTTTAATGCTTTTTGTACTTTTAGCTTTTAATATTATGTAGCGAATCTGGTAATTTAGGGATTCTCACTAAAACTGATTTTGACATTAAAGTGCCAACATTTTTGATTCCTCGGCTAGCTTTATTAACAGCATCATTATGTATAACGAAACGAAGGCTGAACGTGGTAACCAATACATTTTTCCATATCAAAAAATGCTATTGCTCGTTTCTCTCAAGATTTATTTTTGCATTCCCTACCGTTTAAAATCATAAAATATTTTTTTCATAAAAATGTTAGTTTTCTTGTGTTTTCGTTTCATCTAATATATAAAATTCTTCTGTCACGGGGTACGTAATCGAACTCCTCCGAAACGGCTCGACCGATTTTCATGAAATTTTGTATGTATATTTTGTAGGTATGAGAATAGGTCGTAAAGTATATTTCAACCTCCTACTAACAGTGGGCGTGGCACCTCCCATACAACCCAAATTTGCGATATCGAATATCTTTGGAGTTATAAGCCGCTTAGCCTCGGAATTCGGTATTCGACAATTTACACAAGCCGCTTCGCAGATAAAATTTTGTGAGAGTTGGACAAGGGGGCGTGGCACCTCCCATACAACCCAAATTTGCGATATCGAATAGCTTTGGAGTTATAGGCCGCACATCCTTGGAATTCGAAATTCGACCACAATTTACACGTGGCGTTTTACTGATAAAATTTTATGTGAGTTGGACAAAGGGGCGTGGCACCTCTTATACAACCCAAATTTGCGATATCGAATAGCTTTTGAGTCAATCAAACAAAGCAAACAAAGCCTCGGAATTCAGCATTCGAACTCAATTTACACATGCAGTTTTACTGATAACTTTGTATGGCGTTGGACAAGGGGGCGTGTCACCTCCCATGCAACCAAAATTTGAGAAATTCTACAGCTTTTGAGTTATAGGTCGCACAGCCATGGAATTGAGTATTCGACCACAATTTACACATACAATTTCACTGATAACATTTTATTCGCGTTTGGCAACGGGGCCGCGGCAGCAACGTGCCGGGTTTAAGCTATCTATATATATAAAATGGAATGTGTGTTTCTTTATTTGTTTGTTTGTACCTTATAGGAGACCAAACCTCTGGACCGATCTTCCTGAAAATTTCACAGCATTTAACTGGGACTCTGGCATGATTAATAGGGTACTTTTTCGACCACGCCCACTTTTACGCCCACTTTTTTAAAATTATGTAATGGCTCCCATATAGTTTTTAACAGATTTACTTCAAATTGTATACACATTATACTCCAGGCGAGGTAGAAATAAACATTTCTTACGCCACGCCCCCTTTTACGCCCCTTTTCACGCCAAATTTAAGTTTTAAACTTTTTGTTCTCTGTACAAATTTGTTCCTTCCAACGGATTATTTTTTATTTGGTAGTATATTGCTCTTAATACTGTTAACGTCGCCATATTACTATGAACCACGCCCACTTCACCGCCCCCTTTTTTAATTCAGATACTTACTTATACCACTAACAATGTTTGCTATACAAAATACTTTTTTTGTAATATGTATTTACCTAAAGTTTTATATAGTTTTTATCTACAGGTAAGGTAGCCATAGATTTTTTATTACCAAATCCCCCTTTTTCGCCCCATTTTACTTTAATTATAATAAATCTGCTTTCAATCTATATATATAAAAATGAATGTCTGTCTGTTTGTTTGTTTGTTTGTGCTTTATAGGAGGCCAAACCCTTGGACCGATCTTCCTGAAACTTTCACCGCATTTTACTATGAATCTGGAAAGAATAAAAGGCTATATGAAGTTTTTGTTTGACAAAGGGGCGTGGCACTGCCCATATAACCTAAAAATTTAAATCGCCATATTTTGGGCATTTTTTGACCTACGTTGATGCTATTTGGTACATATGGTATTGGCATAGTTAGGAATACGTACCAGGAGAAAAGTGGGTGGGACCACGCCCCTTTTTAGGAAAATTAAAAATCGCAATATAGTCTTAACTACTGGACCGATCATCATTAAATTTTCACAATAGGATATTCTTACGATATTCTAAATAATATACGATATTCTAAATAATAAATTCTTGACTATATAAAGTTGTGAGTGGACGAAGGGGCGTGGCCTCGCCCATATAACCCAAATTTTAAAATCGTCATATCTTGGGCATTTTTTGACCAACGGCGGCAGTATTTGCTATATATGGTATTAGCATGAATAGAAATACGTACCAAAAGAAAAGTGGGCGGAGCACGCCCCTTTGTTTGCGATATATTGGAGGCTGGACCTGATAACCGATCTTAAATTTTCACAGCGTTCAGCTTTGACTCAGGAATACTTATTACATGATAATATTTTTCGACCATGCACACTTCTGCACCTACTTTTTTACTACGTTTATTAACGGCTATACCACAAATCATGTCATTAAAACCATTAAAATACATATTAATTAAAATAGTGGGGTAGCTCAATTCTCTTTCTTCTACCACTGTCTTCAAAACAGCTGATTTTATAATACGTGTTAATTAAAATAGAGAGTGGGGTAACCCCATTCTCATTCTCCCACAACAGACTGCGAAACAGCTGATTGTGTAATTGCTGCTTTTTGATTGGTCTAAAAATAAAAAGGGGGAGCATGAAGCAAATTACATGCGATTCAGCGCTGAATTCTAATTGGTTTACAACAAAAAAAGAGGCGAAGCATTGCAATAATTAAATTAAATAAATAAATTTTTGTAATTATATAAATACTTTTAATTTTATTTTAAACGAGGGGGTAGCGAAGCACACTGGGTTCAGCTAGTATTACATAAAGATACGGTAAATATGCATCACAACCAGAGAAGAAAATTAGAGCAAATAAAAAATTTAAAATTGCTACCGTTTGATATAAGTGCCTGTGACTTCTTCTTAAGGTCGAGGACTTCTCGATAACATCAATAAAAATTGGGTTCTCAGATTTTGCTTTTTGAAAATTTTATTGAATTTTAAAATTAATTTGAAAGAAATCTCCGACCTAGACTTAAGGTCTGGAGTGAATGAATTAAATTTTGAGGGAATGTAGGCTATTTATAGGTTATTACAGAACGTTTCCACTGCCCGAACGAACGAAGAACTCATCGCAAACAAAACGTAGCAATGAATTCTTCGTTCGGTCTAACCGTTTCCACTGCATCAACATAAGTTCTGGGGCCGAATTACAGATCCGTGATCGAGAAAAATTGTACAAGATTGAGAGGCACTTGTCTCGTCGTCCCCTTCGTAATTTTGCTCGATCACGGATGCTGTAATTCGGCCCCTCAACATTGGTAAGTCGCCATCTTGTTCGTTCGTGTAGAGGAAATACTTGAAATCAATGTCTGTAATGCCGTGGTTATGCTAGCCAAACATGTTCGGTGTTCATTTTTGTTAATTTGTTCTCTTCGCTGAAATGTTTGTTTGGTGGTTATGCTATGATTGGTGGCACAGTTGCATTATATGTAATAGTATGTCAAAACACAAAAAAAGCACAACCCTAATTTGCATTTTTGTACTTAAAATTAACGAATTAAAAAACACGAACTGATATTACTTACTCTGAATTTTTATTCTAATATCTTAAACAAAATGGTTTGCATATATCTGACATGCAAGCTAGCTGTTTATGTTAAGGGTTACTTAAAGACACAATCAACTTCACTTTTTAATACTTTTACCTACTTTTTTGATGCTATTATACAAAATGACTACAGCCAACACTGGAAAGTTCGGCATGTTTGGCGTTTCAAACAGCAATCAAAATGTTGGGTCCGAGAGCGAGAAAATGAATATGAGAAAAAGTTCATTTCTTAATTTTATACGTGAAACAATAACAACAAAAAATGTTCGGCAATCATGTTTGGCTAGCATAACCACGGCATAAGCATCAGGGGCCAAATTACAGCATCCGTGATCGAGCAAAATTGTACAAGATTGATAGGCACTTGTCTCGTCGTGCCCTTCGTAATTTTGCTCGATCACGGATGCTGTAATTTGGCCGCAGTTTTTGTTTACAGAAACATGCTAAATCGGATTAATTTTGATTACTTTTATACATTTAAATAAAAGTTAATGGTAGTATTATTCATATTAAAAACAATAAACAATGTTAAGAACATCCTGCATGGTTTTGCCCGAAACAGTTCAATCAATTGTAAGCAAATATTAAAATTATTTCTCTTGTTATTTTTTGTTACATATGAAAAAACTTATGAAGAACTCTTTAAGGGTTTTATCCAATAGCAGTGCAAAAAAATGGTAATTTTCATGAAGTTTTTTAATGTAAACTACTAAACTTTTTTAAACTATCAATATATATCAATATATTTACTATAGTGTTTAGCGAATTCGTCTACGCAACGGATTCTTTTCTTTCAACTCTCATATCTTAATTTGTTCGGATCGACTTGAAAATTTTAGGACTTAAAATTTTGAGATAGTTTTACATCAAAAATATACAAAAAGTGTATGAAAATTCAAATCTACATGTGGGCGTAACCTTTTAAGAGGCATAACACTTTACACAACGTAAAAAACAAAGTAAAAGAGTGTTCTTTTGTTTTAAGTTCTTAATTTATTTTGTTCCTTCTTTGCTTTTTCTACCTTATTAAATACCATTTACACTAACCAACAGCTCTATTCACAAAAAAAAGGCCCAACCAAAATAGACGAAACAAGACGATAGCATTTTGACGAACGTCTGCACTCGTTACGGATGTTTACGGATTTAACCCAAAATGAAACGATTTGCTCAACTCATCTTAAACAGCTGATCAGTAGGCAATCGAGTATTATTTATTTATTTATATTGTGCATTTTGTAATTTTTAATAAAGATTTTTGAAAATGAGTGAAATAATGACAAAATTGAAACAAATTGATGAAAATAAAATAAAAACGCACTCTGCACAGCTGTTTTTGACGAGTTGCTACGCTAGCAGTTCGGTTCTTACGGAATAATACGTCTTGTCAAACTGTTTCGTTTAGTTTCGTTCAGTTACATTTGCTCATTTTGGGTAACAACATTAATATGCATTAAACCGAACACTTACTTATTTACTCGTTACGGAGCAAAACGTCTATTTTGGTTGGGCCTAAACACTGGATTTGCCCGAAAATATCGAGCGAAATAACTGGCCGATCAGGGGCCGAATTACAGCATCGAGCAAAATTGTACAATATTGATAGGCACTTCCCTACAAGAAGACTATCGGTTATTTAACTAAGCAAATACGATTTTTCTAAACTGAAATGTCGGTTACCTCTTCATACAAAGTTTCGGTTATGCTAAGAAAAGCCTCGGGAAGAAATTAACCGAAACTCGTGTATACGTGTGCTCTGGCATCCCTTTCTCACACTTATCAATTTCCAACCGAAATATAGCCGTCTCGCCTCTCTCTAGTTAGGGTTAACATAAATACAGGTTATAGGTAACTAGATCTCACCTGATAAATCTAACCGAATACTCAGTTATATGTAACCGTTAGATAGAAGTTTTATCTAACGTACTTATTTATTATAAAATTTTTAAACTTATCTTTACATTTAATTTTTTTATATAAATTTAGTTAAAAAAGCCAACTGCTTCGTTTCTTCACTCCACCCACAGTTCCTTGATTTCCGTGTCCATTTGCTATTTGCTGCTCGCTGCATTATGGGCGGTGTGCGACTCTGAAGACTGTTGACAGTTGTGATGATGTTCATGCTGCTGTGGTTTGCTGCTGCTGATTATTACTAAGACGATGATGATGCTGATGATGCTGATGATGCTGATGCCGAACGGCTTATGTTCTCAAGAAACTTTACATGACAATTTTTACTCTCTGAGGCTTGCCATTATCTGCAGAGAGGTGACGACCGAACAGAAAAATTAATTCGATTGAAAAAACTTTCTGTCTGAGCTGGAACTGAACCCAGGCTACCGCGGTTCTTAAGCTTAGGGGCCACGCATTCTACCCACTAGGCCACGGTCGCCGCAAAAATTTGATATACTACTTAATAATGATACCTTCTCTTTCCTTCACATGCATTTGCTAAAATGTTCATGTTTTTTCCTTGTTTAACAAATTTTGACACAGATTGAGTATGAGAATGTGGTTGTAAACAGAAAAATTTATGTACTTGTGTTGGAGTTTCGGTTACCTATTTCTTGTAGGGATGTTTGCCTACTACCATGAAAATAAATTTGATTGAATTTAGTATAAGTTAATTCAAGACAGTTTTTAGAATAAATTGAAGTAGTTAAAACCAATTTAAGTTAGATTGAAGTAGTTAAAACTAATTTAAGTTAGATTTAAGAAAGCATTAAATAATTATTTGTTTCACCTTTAATTAGTTCCTTGTGTTCCAATCGCGTCGTGTTTTATGGTTTCGTATGTAAACTGTGTTCTGATGAGTGTTGATTTGAACTGCTTGATTTTCTGAATTTAATTGAATTGATTGTTTTATGGTTTGTGGGATTTTTTTATTGTCTGTGCGATGTTTATGGAAATTTTTGGTAAAAATTTCCCACTTGGAACTTTTTTTAATTGCTGTGGGAAAAAGGTAATTTGTGTGGGAATCTTTGTGGGCAACTTTGATCACATATGATGTCAATAAACACTCACGACTAACAACGGTTAATAATTTGTGCAACCCTAAGTAGAACGAGTGGAAACGAAATTGTAAACAAAACGTGGTTTTAGAATTAATAAAAATTATATTTATCAATGAAAATATCTAACAAACTTGCAAAATTATTGCATCTCATCTACACACGCAAATTCTGCACTAATGCAATGGCTTGCAGTCGATACGAATACGTCAAAAACTATGAGCTAGATGATTCCATACTGCCCAATATATGGATCGTAATACGAGTTGATGGAAAAGGATTCCATAAGTTCTCCAAAGTGCACGATTTTGAAAAACCAAACGATGTAAAGGGTAGTTCTTGCTTGAATATTTGATATAAATGTCTAAAAACCTGAAACATTCACAGCTCTAAATTTAATGAATTCCGCTGCAATCGCCGTAATGCAGGAATTTCGTGATATCATACTAAGCTATGGACAGAGCGACGAGTACTCGTTCGTGTTTCGTAAGGAAACTAATATATTCAATCGACGTTCAGCCAAGTTACTCTCCTATGTGACAAGCCTCTTCACTTCTGCTTATGTCTACAATTGGAAGTATTGGTTTTCCGCGAAGGATTTGCAGTATCCACCTTGTTTCGATGGACGCGTTGTGCTCTATCCATCGAATGAAAATCTTCGAGACTACTTAAGTTGGCGGCAAGCCGATGTTCACATAAATAATCTATACAACACGGCATTCTGGAACTTGGTTATACATGCAGGTCTCAGCAATCAACAGGCGGAAGCTGAACTGCGCGGTACATTTGCAGCTGATAAAAATGAACTATTGTTCACCAAATTCGGCATTAACTACAATAAGATACCGGCAATATTTCGCAAGGGAACGATTTTATTGCGGAAACGCGTTAATGTTCCAGGGGGAAATGGCAATAAACGACAGCTGATTGTTCCATTCTACGATGATATGATAAGAGATAAGTTCTGGAAGACTCACCCAGAATTGCTGGGCATTTACACTCCAGGAGAACATGAATATGATTTACACGAAGATGGTGTAGAATCTGTGCCACCATGTTTGGCGCAACAGTTCGACAACCTAAGATTAGCAACTAGTAAAACTGATTAATAAAAAAATAATTCTAAAATTAATACTTTTTTCTACGTTCATTCATTAACAACTTTTTGTATGATGCGATATTTAATCAAAGTACTTAAATTTATTCTTAAACTTCTCAGTAACACAAAATATACTGTATCTAACTCTATCTTAATAATCATCATCCTCATCTTCTTCATCGTCAGCTTGTGTCTGTTGCAGTTGTTTGTGCATCATTTCTGCACTCTGCTGTACTGCAGTCGCTTGCATGCTCATCCATTGTTGCAGCTCTTCGCGGGCTTGTTCCTCACGAGCCTTTGCAAACAGTTCCTGTTGCTGACGCAGCAACTCTTCCTCGGGTATACCTAGATGCTCGAGACGTGTGCTTTGACGTCTTCTTTTCGCAGCTACTTCTTTGCAGTCGTTGAGCACCGCTTCAGCCTCTTGTTTATAGTCGCGGAATCCTAGTCGATCGAGAGCCTCCAACACGTGCTCCGCGTTTATTGTTTTTTTGTTGCGCTGATTGCACACCTCATTTGCTTCGGAACTGATAAGATGTATAAATTCTGTACAGCAGTTAAGTATTAGTTCGCGGCTCTCGTTGGCCACTCGTACCGAAGGCACTAGCTCTTTAATGATTTTGTTTATACTGGCGCGTGGTAGAGTAAGCTCATCTTCTTCCGATGGCGGCGGACAAAGTTCATCTTGTGGATTTGTCATAATAACAAATAAAAATGCTACAAATACGTCCGATTATAATTCGTACCAGTACCAGCAGTACAAACAAAAATATGTCAATAAAAGTTGGAATTTTTAAGGACACTGACGCCCTCGCTGGCAGTTTTCTGCACTACTAGAGCCGAAACGTCAACGAAAATCAGCTGTCAAAATGAAAAATATCCCTTGGGAGTGTTGGTAGGATATGGTGTTTGGAACAGTGCTGGAAAGTGCTTTTATGAAAATTTTGAATAGGACAACCCAGCTAGACACCTAACTGTTAAATATTCCGTTTATATGGCATATGCGTAACGACCTTGACGTTAAATTCATATAAAATTATTTATATATTGCACGTTTAATTTGTTCTACCATCAAGGTAGATATATGGACAGACGCTCATCTGTGTGATCTGGCATCTCTGTCTGCCACCCATGATTTACCGATAAGATAAAAGTAAGTCTTAACTGCTCACACCAATAACAAATTTATATCATGACCACCCCCTACCTAGAGATTAATTAAAAATAAAGACAATTTGTAAATTAATTTCTTTTATTTTTTCAACAAACAAATTACCTTTCGATTACGGCTTAGAAATTAATATATGTATCATCACACAAAATTTTTATAAAATACATGTGTTATATATAAACAGCAAAAATGGCACCAGCGACAGCAGCAATTGCTTGAAAATGTTAAAAGTTGAAATCCAGTTTTATAATGATTATCCAGTTAACCGAAAATATTTCTCTGGAATCTGCTTGGTTTTCTGAAAAGAAAAAGTTTTGAATTTTGAATTTAACTAAAAAAATATTATATGGTTTGTTTTTTTTTGCTAGTACAGTATATTTTTGGCCGCAAAAGAGCAAGATATACAAACATTTATAACTTTCCTTTTTATCATAACATCAGAACCAGAGATCTGCAACGGATAGCTTTTTTGCGACTCTGAGTATATCCGAATAAATAAGTACAAAAACCTACTCACCCTTAGCGCACGCAACTCAACTCATATTCTCTTCTACGAAGCTAGAATGCGGTTGCTCAAATAAATATGAGTATCCTAAGTCATGAGTCGGATTGGGAAAGATCGGGTTTTATTTGGTTCATAAATACTTATGGCTGTAGTCGTCTTACTGATACTTATCCTACTTGCTGAAATACTCATAATCGACACAAGCAGCCGAATCACTCGGCTCACCTGCTACAGATATGAAACAGTGCGCAGTAGAGCGCAGCAGTAAAAAATAAGCGAGTTTTTTGTATTTGTTTTGTGCTATTTTTTTCCTGAGCATTTAGATACCAACAGATGTGTTCTTCTTGTGTTGCTTTTTCTTTCCATCTTACACAGTGAAAGCTGCGCATGAAGTAAAGCTGTTGAGGCTTAAAAACAATACGCAGTTTTGATAGTATCGTAAGTGTCATTTGTTTTCTGCAATCAGCAATTATTATTAAATTTGTTAAGTATTTTTTTATTTTTCTGTCACCTTAAGTCAGCCTCGTAGCCAGGATTTACCAAGGGGGTTTTGATTAACCCTGGATGACCAATCATATTTCTAATACGTTTTAACCAATGTTAGTTGATTCGACTAACACGCTCCAAAACTCGTTATAGAGGAGCTGTTGGTACATAAAATACATTGAAAGCTGTTGAAAATGGAAAAACTATGTATATTTTACTTGAAATCAAAAAACATTAATATTGGTCTTTGTATTTTTTCAGGTGTATCAGTTCGAGATATATCACATAAGATTATTGAAAAAAAATAGTAAATAAATACAAAAAACTTAAAAGGCTTTTCTCTCATTAAACGAATAAGGCATTGTTTATTATTATTAAAATAAAAAAGTAAAAATCAATTGTTTACCACAAGAGACACAATTCGTTGCACCACTATAACAACCTTATAACCAAAACACTTTATTCCTACAACAAAGGAATTAACTTCGACTGTACCGAATTAAAAATACCCCCACATGCGTACTTTAGTACATACGAAGTTGTCAATGTTGTATAATTTTGATGACCCCACTTTTAAAGGGCGTGGTTTTTATCCAATTATATAAAATTTGGAACTCAGAGTTCATCCTAATTATAAGTTTAAACCATAATTTTGTTGAATTTATGAAGGTTTTGTATTATAATGACGCCACTTAGTATGTGAGGTGGGAGTGGTTTTCATCCAATTTTGACAAAATTCAAATATGTGGTGAATATTTTCATATAATCAAGTTCATATATTAATTTTTGTGGCATTTTAAGAGAAACCGTTTTGATAAAGTCACTTCGTATGGGACGTAGGCATGGTGTTCATCCGATTTTGCTTATTCCCGAATTTTATCTTCGTTTTTTTAATAGAAGCATATATTTTTGATTTCATTACGATAGCTAACAAATTGTGGCTCTAATGGTGTCGACAGGCAGACATACGGACAGATGAACATGGTAAATCGACTCAGGAGGTAATGCTGATCAAAAATATATATATATTAGGGCGGGTCAATTTGTATGGACGAATTTTTTGGAGGTCTGGCTCAGCGAAATTCGTAAAATACATGTAATTTCAAGACTTTTTCTCCACTACAGCATATACAAATTCTGAAAAAAAGCTGTGCGGACTTTCGTAAATAGATTTTGTTCTCAATTATAAAATATGAATGTATGAATGTATGTGTATGAATCTATTTACGAAAGTCCGCACAGCTTTTTTTCAGAATTTGTATATGCTGTAGTGGAGAAAAAGTCTTGAAATTACATGTATTTTACGAATTTCGCTGAGCCAGAATTTGACCCGCCCTAATATATATACTTTTCTATTATATATGCCACGTCTCCTTATTAGACTTACGAGCGGAGTGATAAAGTTAATATACCCCTTACGCAGTACGCGTGGGGGTATAAAAAGATAAGTTAAGGCCAATGTTAGTCGCTTCGACGTACACTGCATTTATAAAAAGATTCACACCATCAAATTAAGAAGCCAAACACATCCGAATACAACGAGGGCAGCTTAACATCTATTGTGGTTACTACAATATGGATAGAGAACACGATCAGATGAGAAAAAAAAGTTGTAAGCAAAAAAGTAAGCAGTATTAGTCGAAACGACTAACATTGGTTATCCAGGGTTAAAAAAAAATTGATAGTTTTTGATATCGATAGATCAAAAATTATTTTTATATGCATATTAAATGTTTGCTCCCCCATAGACCAAGTTGTTGACGCCATAGACTAAAAATAGTCGATTTTATATAAAAATAAAATCTATAAAGTTTCGTGCCAATTGAAAGACTTTTAAAACAAGCTCAAGAGACCAATAAATAGAGAAGCGTTTTCTTGACTAATAAATAGAGAAACATTTCTTGAAGTAAATTTTTAAAAAAAGCAGGTATGCATTTCGTTTCTAATGTAATTGTTCTTTAAAATGAGTTAACAAACATAAAAATCGGATTAAAAGTACCAGAGTGGTGATATTTTACTTTTCTAAAAATGTTATTTTATTTCTTGTTTCAATAAAAAAGAATTGTTAAAAATCCAAATTTGAGAAATTGCACTGAAATTTTGTTTAAATATTTTCTGAAACAACATTTAATGCAAATGAGGAGTGTCTGTTAAAAAGTTCCTATATAGCATTTTTGAAAAAAGCTGCTTTTATAATGGTTTAGCACTTAAAATATTTAATCCTATCATTTACGCAAAAAAAATAAGAAAATCGTTAATTTTTCCAATATTTTGCGCATAAAAGTTTATGTTTCTGCTCAAAAGAGCCTAAATATGTATACATTAAAATTTCTTTTGAATATATTTGAACAAAAGGGACTAATTTCCATTCAAGGTCTTAGTTTTTGTACAATATTAATCAAACGGTCTCATACAAAATTTTTTAACGGTTCAATTACAAGTTCCCTTTTAGGTAAGAAACTGATTTTTCAATGAATGAAAGTCCTACATATTAAGCCCGATTAATACGTATACATAAACATATACTTAAATACTTTCACTATTCTTCAATTATGCCCAGTTCCCTTCATAATTATTAATCTGATTGAAATTACTATTAAACTCGCTATGTCATGTAAAAACATTTTCAAAACTATTTCAAAGTTAATTTATTCCAATACATTAGACTAGATTAAACAAAATTTGCTCTTCTCTACAATAATTTGTATGCAGTTGTCAAATTTACGTTTTACCAACACTACCTACTACTCGCTTACATAAGAGGAAATTTTTAACATCATTTCCACTGTCACTTCTTCAGTCGTGTCGTGAAAAAATTTGGTAAAATATTAATTTTTGCATAACCAATATTTTTTAAAAATTTAACTTTCTATAATTTAAGCTACTTGCACGGACTTAGAACGAACAAATTTGATTAAAATGATGCAACGTGCAACACTTTTGGTGCCAGCGGTGATGGAAGCGACCCTGCAAGCCCAGCAGCAGCGTGGTATGGCCACCCTTAAGTCGATTCAGATTCGTCTCAAGTCCGTCAAGAATATTCAGAAAATTACGCAATCCATGAAGATGGTGTCTGCCGCCAAATACACACGCGCTGAACGTGATTTGAAAGCAGCCCGACCTTATGGAATTGGAGCTCAACAGTTTTTCGAAAAGACCGAAATCCAACCCGACGAAAAGGCCGAACCCAAGCGTTTGTTCATCGCCATTACATCGGATCGTGGTCTGTGTGGTGCTGTGCACACTGGTGTTGCGCGTCTCATTCGTGGTGAATTAGCCAAGGATGAAGCCAACACAAAGGTATTCTGTGTGGGAGACAAGTCGCGTGGCGTTTTATCACGTCTCTATGGCAAGAACATTATGATGGTTGCTAGTGAAGTCGGACGTTTACCACCCACCTTCTTGGATGCCTCAAAAATTGCGAGTGAAGTAATGCAAAGTGGTTACGAATTCACCGAAGGCCAAATTGTTTATAACAAATTCAAATCGGTCGTGTCGTACCAATGTACAACACTGCCCATTTTTAGTTCCCAGGTAGTGGAGAAATCCGATAAGTTGGTCGCTTACGACTCGCTGGATGCAGAGGTGATTCAATCATACTTGGAGTTCTCATTGGCTTCGCTTATTTTCTTTACCATGAAGGAAGGTGCTTGCTCTGAACAATCATCTCGCATGACTTCCATGGATAACGCTTCTAAGAACGCTGGCGAAATGATTGATAAGTTGACTCTGACATTCAACCGCACCAGACAAGCTGTCATTACAAGGGAGTTGATTGAAATTATCTCTGGTGCTGCTGCTCTTGCTTAAATGCCAAAGCAAACGATAAATTAAAAGAATTGAGCAAAGATCCGATTCAATTCGGATACCAAATGCTGCATTATATAATTAATAATAAAAGATGGAAAAAACTCTATGAATAGTAACAATTAAGCTATAAATTGGTTTTTACACTAAATTCAACGACATCTTCAATCTATGTGTGGTATTTGTTGTAGCCGAATTTTAATGCCACGTTAGAAATTGAATTGTAAAATCTTATAAAAAATGAATGCAGAAAAATAAACAAATAAAATTTAAAAATAAAAATTGTATATTTTTGGAAGTCTTGAAAGCTGAATCTGCTGATTGCCCATGGCTGAGTGAAGTGATCTTGCTAAAAATTAACATTCGGTGCGTAAAAAGGAGAAAATAAATAGTTTACAAGGGAGATGTGTTATATGTATAATAAAGTTGGTCATTGACAACACAATACCAAATGTGATATTGACCCTAAAATTTTATTGACAAAGCTCGACTGAATAACTTTTCCTGGGGAATCGGAAAAGGAAGTTTTAAGATGGCAGATAGACATACAATTTTGTTTACACATTAATATTAAGGGTTGATGAACAAATTTTTTTTAAAATTTCCAAAATGTTCTTGAACTTTATCTTAAAAACGAAGAAAACTTTTTTCGATTCCCCAGGAGAAAAGTTTCATGATTGAACGATTAAGAATGTGTTCAAAAGGGAACTTTAAGCTTTTAAGCACTTTTTTTAACTTATAGAGTACATGTTTTTAATTACTGAGAGCCAAAAATCTATTAGCAGCATTTTTTAGATATAAGATTTAGGGCCACTTACTCAATGTCCGGTTAGTCAAGCTCTTAACCAGCCGAACATTGAGAAAGCTTTTTTGCTAACTGCTGGTTAAAGTTCTGATTAGTGTTTAACCGGACATTGAGAAAGTGGCCCTTAATTAAGAATTAAATAATTAAGTCTTAGTTTTTAGGACAGTATGCCTCTAATTTCTAATTATATATTGTACTATAAGAGAAATTATTTTTTAATGTACTAATTACTAATTTTCCATGACCATTAAATTTGCATTACCACTAACCACCTAGTGATAGTAGGAAGAAAATTGCATTACCATTAGTATGCGATGGTAATGGAAGAAAAATGTTTAATGGTAATGGAAAAAATTTGCATTATCACTAACTTTTTAATAGTAATGGAAAATTTTAGTGGCAATGGAAAAAATTTGCAATACCACGAAATTTTTAATAGTATTGAAAGAAATTTACATTAGCACTAAAATTGGAAAAAACATCACCAATCGGTCGCGAAGACAAAAATTTAGCGACATGAATTTTGAAATGCTAGTATTAAAAAAAGCTAATAAATGCTAGCTACTATCAAAATTTCTTTATGATTTCGAAGTTATTTCCTCAGATAATTTTTTAATTTTCGTTATATGGGCATTTCCAGAAAAAAGTCAGCAATTTCTACATAAATTCATTAACCATGATGATCAAATCGTCTGCACCGTTTCACAAATGTAGTTTTTCTTTTTCGTAAATGTTTCGCAAATGTTTCGTAAATGTTTTGTAAGCTTTTTTTAGTAAAAATGAAAGTCATTGGCTAGAGATAATGAAAAAATGGTTGAGGCAAGGAAAGGACAATATATTAAATTTGTTTTTTAAATGCTTTATTACATAATTACTTAACTACCTAATTACTAAAATACCCAATTAAACTGCAATGGAAACGCCAGATCAAAAATCCTGATAAAAAAGACCAGAAGATTTTCAAATTTGATCACTTCAAAAATAAACTTGTTATTTTGAAACCTAAAAAAGCTTTATACAAAAAGTCTTGGCCAATTCAGAGTTTTGCAAATTTCGTAACCTAAGTCAGAAATCACTTCCGTTTTTTGTAACGTAACGCCAGCTCATATTGTCTTATGTCTTTAGATCCTTAGAGTTAATTTTTGTCATTCTTTTTACTTAATATAGTGGTACTTAATTACTAAGCAAATATAAAAAACTTTTTAAAATTAGACTTTTTCATTCTATTTTTAAAATATTTATTCGTACGTAATGCCAGTTTGGAAGTGCCTATATATTGTAGATTTTAGTTACCCTTTCAATCAATTAGTTTCCTTGATCAGCAAATTTTTATCGAAAAGAAACCACGTCACAAACAGAATTTAATATTTGAAAAATTTTGTACTGTTCGAAATTTTAGTGGAAATGCAAATTTTTTCCATTACCAATAAAATTTTTCAATACCAATAAATGCCAGTGGTAACGCAATCAGCCCAATTCTGAATGTTTTTTCCCGGGGAATCGGAAAGGGAGTTTTCATTTTTAAGATAAAGGTCAAAAACATTTTGAAAATTTTTAAAGCCAGTTTGTTCATCAACCGTCAATATTCATGAGTGCAAACAAAAAAATGTGATATCTTTATCTGCTGTCTTAAAAATTAAAACTTCCTTTTCCAATTCCCCGGGAAAAATCATTCAGAATTGGGCTGAATATCTTCTTCCATTACCATGACATATTAATGCTAATAAGTAATGCTAATTCGATTTGCATTACTACTACGCGCATAGTGGTAATGATTTGCCTATCTATGACGAATTACTATCGACATTTTTATTTATCTCAATGACGAGAGAGGCAGACATTTTGATTTATTTCAATGGTTTACTACATAAATTTTGATCAATTATTACGAAACAATTAGAACTTCGACGTTGACATCAAGTTTTTTGCGACTACTTTAATAAATAAAAAAACCTTTATTTGGGAAAGAATGGCATTTTCAAACTTTTTGGCGAACCAGTACGAAACGCAAAATATTCTTCCGTGCTTCCGACCTGGAACTTCGAATTGCGATATAAGGCATAAAAGAGGAAGGTAAATTAAAACAAAAATGAAACAAATGCTTAATTTTTTAATCAAATTGTTTTTATGCTTTTTCATGGTTCCCATTTAAATTTGTTTTTTCTTCTTCTAAAATTCGTCTTATATATTAGAATAAACAAAAGAATGATTAAATAATATATTTAAAGCAAAATCAAGTAATATAGCATTAAAATGAAAATTTTCCAGTTTCTTTAATTACTTATTTTGTTTTAGTATGAAAACAATAAACAATTACAATAAAAAGTCTACAAAATTTTTCAACGCACAAATTAAGCTTTAAAAGTATGGAATAGTCGGGGTTTTTAACAAATATATTTACAATTTCAAAACAAATTTTTTTTAAAAATTGTCAAATTACACAATCAATATTTAAATAAACCTATTATAAATCATAATTTGAGAAAGCTTATAGGAGTTTTTCATACTTGTGAAGTCAATCAATCAACGTATGCATTTCTTTAATTAGAATATAATTTTCTCCATTCTTTTATATTTTGGAAGTTATTGTTTTTTATTTTTTTAAAGAAGTTTTTATTGTTTTTCCCATTTAATGGTAAATATTTAAATATATTTTTATAAAAAAGAATTCTAAGTCATCATATTTACGAAACGCAACAATACATTTATATTAAAATAAAAAATGTGTTTTAAAGTTGTTTTTTTGTTTTTGTTGATTTATTGCATATAGTCTACCATTTTTTCTTATGCTCATCCATAGAAACACCACCGGGGCCAAGTGAGACAATCATTAGTAGACCGCCAATGACGGAGAGAGTCTGCAAATGTATATATAGCATTATAATTATGTTAAATAAATCATTTTAAGAGACAACTCCTTGTTAGGCGGCACTCACCTGAAAAAAGTCATATTTAAGAAAATCTCTTAGTGGCTTATATGAGGGAATGGTCCACCACGCGTTATGATACAAATTCAGTACAGTCAGCAGAGCAACCAAGATGAGTGCAGACAATTTTGTTTTATAGCCAATGGTCACCAAAACCATCAGAATTGAACCGACAATATCTTGCAGAATCTAAGGTAAAACATTAAATAGCAGTGATAATTACTTGTTGCAAGTTTTTGTTGTAAATCATTTTCTCACCTGAAGAAAACTTAATTCAAAACGAATCAATGTGATAAACATAAATGCTAGCAAAATACGTCCAGCGAGTTGCATAACATTTTTGGGCTTATTTTCACCCATTGTTGGCACACCAGCAAACAGACTACGTCCTTCAACGCGCGATTCAGCTAACACAAGTAGCAGCGCACCAATTAAAGCCAAGTTACGCAACAGAAACTGAATGTCCCACAATATGGAATAGGCTATTGTCTGAGGAAGTAAAAATGAAAGAAGATGCAATGTTTGGAAAAAGTGTGGATATTTTAGAGTAATGCTTCTATATGAACTAACCTGCAACACAACAATAAAGAAGAGGGTGCCGACAGCGATGTCAACCTTAAATCTAGCAATAACCATTCCACAGCCACCAAGTTGTCCAAATAGGTTAATTAAAACAAAAGCTGTTGCCAAAAATTTGCCACAACCCCAACTCATGTCCATGTATTCACGCTGTTCGTTCCATTGGATATACATACGCAGGCCGTCCTCGAAAAATGTGGCAATCAAGCAGAGACGCGCGACTGTTGGCAGGACATTTTTACCGCGACGAATGACCTGCAACAGAAAAACAAAAGAAGGTATTGAAATCTTTTTTAAAATGTTAAGGGCCAGTTTCACGACCATAAGTTAACCAATTGGTTAATAAGAGAAATCAGTTGTTAGTTACCTAATGGTTTAAAACACCACAACTGGTGGCTTAACCTTTAGTTAACTTTGATTGTGAAACTCAAATCTGTTAGTTTACCTCTAGTCAGTGGTTAACTAATGGTCGTGAAACTGGCCCTAATGGGTTTCATTGTTAATTGATATTAAATTATATTAAAAATAATTTAAATTATATTAAAAATAATTTATGAAACTGTGACAATTAATTTGGCATCAGCGACACATTTTTACCTAGAGGCCTTTTTAACCCCTCATGCTTGCGAATAATCAACAAACTGGTTGCGGCGAAGGCAACTATTGCCTAATGAAAAAGGCCTCCTAGTGTTTGTCCCAGCTTCGAAATCGCAAAAATACAACATTTTCGTTTTCTTTGCTTGTACAAGCTTAAAAATTCTTAGTGCACCTAGTGCATTGAACACTATATTTAAAATGCTTGAACTATTTTACAATTCAACTATTTTTCGTTTCAATATTTGCTTACATTATCTTGCACTCCCTTTTCTTTTTCACTGCCCGCATTTGTTATTGTGTGCATTCAGCAGAAATCGCTCTCACAACATGTCCCCTTATCTTAGGGAGCAAAATTATTTTATGCTACTACGCTACCTAAGCGCTTTTTCGGATGGAATGCTACCATTAAAGCTGAGAGCATACGACAATTAGTATTTAAAATGAGTGTCTTGAAACAGGTTTATTATACGCTAAGGTGCCTCGACTTGTATGGGGGAAAAAAGTTCCATTTGTACCCATCTAAAAATTAACCTTGCTGTGTTTTATGGCGATTCCCAAAATATTTTGGTAATAACGAAAGCCTCCAGTGAGCTAAACCAAAAACCTCAAAAAATCATGTTTTTCGTTAATATGTTGGCTAGTGTAATGATTGTAAAAAAATTATCACAAATTATTGGCCTGAAAAAGTTCTTCCAATCGGCATCAAAAATTTTGAAAAATTTGCAATCGGATAATACTGCTTTCATAAATTTTTTAACCTTTTTTTATATTATATTCACTTATTTATTTATTTATTTAATATTATTACTTACAATAATAAATTATTTTAACTAATATGTACAGCGAGTACTAACTACTAGGGCTTTCGACTCGGTAAAAATAAAAGTGAATTATCTTGTATAAGCTATATACAGTGACACATATTCGTATAAACGCACTCTTAATTTTAAATTTGCTATCTTCTCTCTCTTTTATTAATGCATTATTCAAAACAAATTCAAACTCATATTGTTCACTAAACTAACGGAAATTTGTACTGAGTGCAAAAAGCTGTTTTCGTTGTTGTTGTTTTATATAAATCAGTTCAGTTTAAATATTTTACTAAAAACAAGTACACATTCCTTTAAACGCACCTGAATAAGGAGGTCGAAAATATATTATTGGTTTAAAGAAATAAGTATTTGCTTGTATTTAATTAACAATTGGTAAGTTTTATTTAATTTAAATGTAAAAATATTTTCTTAATGATATTTTTTTAAGATTTTATCAAAATGCCAAAGGGAAAATACCTCAATGACACAGAAAAAGTCCAAATCAATCTGTAACATAAAGAGGGTTATTCAAATCGGGAAATTGGGCGGAGACTAGGAAGATCAGAAGCTGTCGTCCGCTCTTTTTTAAAAAACGGTGTTAATTATGGAGTAAAAAAATCCACGAAAGGCAATCGAAAACTGAGTATTCGCCAAGTTAATCAAATTAGGAAGGAAGCCACCACAAGTTTTTTGAACTCAACTCAAATAAAAGAAAAATTAGATCTTCCAGTGACAACGAGGCACATTGCACACATTTTACGTAACTCAGATAACGTTAAATGGAAAAAACCGGTGAGCAAGCCTGTGTTGAAGCCGCATCACAAAAAGGCGCGCTTAGACTTCGCCCAAAAACACATGCAATGGTCAACTGAGTGGGACAATGTTGTGTTTTCCGACGAAAAAAAATTTAACTTAGATGGCCCAGACTCTTACAGCTGTTATTGGCATGATTTGCGAAACAATGACGTACGTATGTCAAAAAGAAACTTTGGTGGTGGCAGCGTTATGGTGTGGGTGGCATTTTCATCTAGAGGTAAAGCAAATATCTGCTTTGTGCCGCCCAAAATGAATTCTAAAAAATACACGGAATTGTTGGATGATGCTCTCATTTCATTTTTAGATGATAAAATGGATGAAGACAGTATTTTTCAACAGGATAATGCTGCCATTCACGTTTCTAAAGAGGCATTAAAGTGGTTTGAAGAGCACAACATCCCACTTATGAAATGGCCTGCATGCAGTCCCGATTTGAATCCGGTGCAGAATCTTTGGGGATGCATATCACGCAAAATCTATAGACAAAAAGCCCAAGGACACCTTTACAAAACCGTGCTAGAGCTCAAGTTGGCCATTAAGGAAGCTTGGGAAGATTTAGATCGTCAGTTGCTGGAAAATTTAGTGAAGTCGATGCCGAATCGTATATTTGAAGTTATAAATAAAAATGGTGGACCAATTAATTATTGAAAATTAAATAAATACCCATTCCTATTGATAATTAAGTTGATGCGTTTAAACGAATATGTACTTGTTTTAAGTAAAATATTTAAACTGAAATGATTTATATAAAACAACAACAACGAAAACAGGTTTTTGCACTCAGTACAAATTTCCGTTAGTTTAGTAAACAATATGAGATGGAATTTGTTTTGAGTAATGCATTAATAAAAGAGAGAGAAGGAAGCAAATTTAAAATTAAGAGTGCGTTTATACGAATATGTGTCACTGTATGTATCTAAAATAAGATTGCAATTTCTAAAATAGGTTTCAGTAGCATAGATGTTGGGAATTGTTATTGATTTTAAAAGTTCAGTAGGAATTGTATCTTTAAAAGTATTTTTGCGCTGCTGGGTAAATTAGTTGCATTCATTAAGAATATGTTCAATAGTTTGGTGGTCCATTGCAAAATCTGCAGTTCGTGAAAGAGTTGTCATATAAAAGATGTTCGTGTGTGAATTTAGTATGTCCAACTCGAAGTCGAACAAAAAGTCTGGTTTGTTGTCGGGAACATGCTGCAGGATAAATTGCTTCAGATCCGTCTGCATTGAAGTCTTTGTACCGATGATTGTAGATAGCCCACTCCTCCGACCGATTTTCGTAAAGGTGTTTTTACCAAGTCTTTATTTTCGGATGTGCTTGTGGTTGGACATGGTGATTTTGCACCGTGTTTGCTTCTTGGTCTGCAATTTCATTACCTGCTAAGCACGAGTGGCCAGGAATCCATATTAGTTGAAGCTTCTTTGTGAGTTTAATGCAGGAATCACGAATGTTGGATAAAATTTCGTTATAATTGCTGATGTTCAGGATGCCGTCTATTGTGGATTTGCTATCAGAACAAATGACTAATTTCCCTTTATTACGAACGCAATAATCGATGGCAGTTTGTATTGCTAGCGCCTTGGCGGTAAAGACTGAAGCATAATCTGGAAATAGTCCTTCGGCAATTAAGTTCTCATTTTGATGCTCGACTGCAAACGAAGTGCCATCCCCGGATTTCGAGCTATCGTTGAACACTAGTGTGTAGAATTTTGTTTTTAATTGGTTTTCTTCGCCAGCAAAAAGTTGACGATAGATAGCTGGACTTGTTGTTGATTTTGCATAGCTTGCTAGCTTCAGTATGAAAGATGATTGGTAAAGCCGCCAAGGAGCTCAATATTCTATTTCATATAACGAGGTTTAATGTTTAATTGCATGGTCTTTAAACCTTCGATGCAGTGCCGAATGGTTGATTTTATTTTGTAGATTTTTCAATGCGCTAATGCTCTGTTTACATCTTGGTGTAGAATAGCGTTGTTGCAGTTGAACAGTTGAAGAATAAGAAGGTTGTTGCCCATTTTATTCGCTCGGGTATTGTTGGTAGGCCAGCCTCAGCTAAGATATTTTTGATTGGTGTTGTTGGAAATGCGCTGATGCTTCTTCGTACTGCTGTGTGGCACGGCGCGTATAGGCGTCGGATATAACCCTGTGCACACCAACCTAATATTGGTAGAGCGTAATCAATTTTTGATAGTAATAAAGATCTAGTTAGATTTACAAGGGTATTTATATGTACCTACTATTGTAAAAACTCTTATCTTATAACTGATAAGTATCAAATGAATATTCTGTGCATGCTTTCAGGCTGAACATTTTTGAGGGAAGTATATTTTGTAAAAGCACTGTAATAATAGCAAAAAATTAACAACAGTTTGACGTATACTGTGCGCGGAGCAACATGTTTCCTTTCCTTTTATGTATTAAGATTAAAAAATAGTTTATAATCCAATGTGAGGTTAAAATTTTATATGAATGACGATTGATTGAAATTATGTGATTAATTTCATAGAATAAATTTACGAAGCAATGCAAGAAGTTTTGTTATGCGGTGTCTTTTAGACAGACTACAATGTCAGCTGCAAAGGGCTAATAAATTATAATAATAAAACCGCGTTTTTTAAGGTCGGAGTAGCTTGTTATTTCTAGTGACCAGTAAGGGTGAAGAAGAGCCTATAACATTTTTAATAAAGAAAGCCAGATAGTTGAACTTAACGAACTATGGTTAAAAAATTGTTTAGATGTCAATATCTATGGGTCGGTTACCTAATTTTTTATGTACAAACATTATTTTTTCAATGACAATTTAAACTTTCTCTAGAAAAACTTATAAAGACTATGTGTTTCTATCCAGAAATATATCAAAAATTTAGGGTTTTCACAAGTTGTCGTATTGTTGTATGTCGTATTGCGTTTTCAATAAAAAAATGCAACAATTGTGAACATACCCTAAGGGTTTATTTTGTTGTATGTCGTATTTATACAACTGAATGAAGAAATGCCGAAAGATATGAAGCTGAATGCCTAAACAAAACGAAAATAATGAAACAATAAGAGCTTTCCACATTGCTTTTTAAAAACGTTTATAATGTTTGGCTTCTAAAAACAATAACATGAGCAAACTTTCAAGTTTGTATTGTAAAACTAAAGACCTCAAAGGTCCTATTTTCCATTAAAAATCTATTTATGTTGACTTTATATGATTTAAATACAAATTCTAAATGTTTGATAGTTTAAATCATATTTGATTTCAAATACGGGTATCACAAAGATTTCTGATGAGGCCTTTAGCCAGGCCGAAATTGCAATAAAATCAGCTAGTGATTTTTTCCTTTTCATATTGAAAAACTTTGTTGTTGTTTCTTTGGAAAGATTCGTTGGAACAATTAATTGTTCTAACTTTGACCTTAAGCTCAATAAACGATTTTAAACTATCAAACAACTAGAATTTGTATTTAAAATCAAGTATGATTTAAACTATCAAACATTTAGAATTTGTATTTACATCATATAAAGGCAACATAATAAATAAAGAGGTCATTTAGGAAAAAACTTTAATAAAATCTATTAATGTTCTTTCTTCTGCGACTTTCCATTTTTTATTTGGATTAAAGCGGTTGGTTTGTGCTCTTGACGAAAAATATATTTTATTAGTAAAATTAAACATTCGTTTATCTGCATTTTGGTTACCTCAGAAAGCCAAGACAAAACTTTCAAGAAATTCAATTTCTTCTCCAAACATTTTTGCCTCGCAAAATAAAAAGAAAAGCTGTTATGGTAGTGATGTTACTTATGGAATGTACACGGTAATAACAAATTCGTTACAAGAAAGAACAGCACTGGTAAAATACGACAAACAGAATACGTATCAGTGTAGGGCATTATTCAATAAAAAATTATTCAAATAACGAATAACAAGTAATATTTATTCCTTCCCAGTTGGACAGCTCTTTACAAACACAATTAGGGTATTCAGGGGAAGTCTTGTTACGGTGTTAGAACACACGCATTAAATTATTTTGCTACACCTACACTTCTATCAAAAGTTAGATTGTTAACTGACAACAAAAATATTTAACACCGTACCAACACTCATAACAATATGGTCGAGGTATTGTTAGAGTGTTGAGTTGTTGAAATATGACAACACGAGCATTTTGTTGTTGTGTTTTTGAAATATTCAACACTTTTGCGATTTAACACCGTAACAAGACTACCTCTAAATACCCTTAATGAAACACAATTTGGTTTTCGCAAATACATTTTTATGTTCCGATATTGTATTAAACAAGGTAGGTTGTATATCTTGCTCTTGTACGGTCAAAAATATATATTGAACGAGCAAAAATATATAAACAAACCAAAAAAGTGAGCCGTGCAATCAAAAGGTAGTTTACAAATTATATTAATAAAATTTAAAATTAAAAAAAAATTTCTTTTCAGGAAACTAAATAGATTTCTGGGAAACTTTGGATTACCAATGATATCAATTAAAAACATTTTCAAATATGTATGTACAAATTGCTGCTGCCATTGCTGGAGTTAATAAAAAAATGTGTATTTTTATTATCGTGTGTGCTTTTGCTTTCATAGCCGCAATTTATATGTCGTCGTCATTAAAGAAATTTATTCAGAAATTGTGTTTTAAAGTTGAAAAAAAAAAATCCAGGCTAGTGTTCTAGGGGTGGGGCATGATACAACTGATTGGGGGGAGAAGTGAGTAAACTGAAAATTTAATTGGTGTGAGCAGTTCAGGCATACGTTTTTCTTATGGACAAAACATGGGTGGCAGACAGAGACACCAGATCACACGGATTAAAATCAGAGATGCAAACCTTGTTATACTTTTACCTACCGCTAGAACAAATGTAACAAGTTTTGTATGGATTTTTCAAGGAGAAATAACACGGAACGTGTTAGCGCTCGTGCTAAATAACACGTTATCTAAGGCCTTTTCCACACTTGGTCAACGCAACTCCAACTCAAGTTGCTAGCCTGTGTATTTATACCGGAACCTTCAGATTAAGCAACTTGCACGCAACAAGTTCTCGACACGTTCTCAACCTGTTCAACGCAACGCGGCTTTCCGCAATTTTCATCGGCGACTTGTTGCATCAGTTTGTTTGTTTTGTGAATTGTTTGTAGTGCAATATTAATCAAGGTGAATAAGTTAGTTAATTAGTTCTTTTTTTCATTAATAGAATCTTAAAGAAGAAGAAATAGTTTGCAGGATGAATGAGCAAGTGTTAAATATTAAATAATAAATATATGTTGCATGACTTTTGAAGCAAGTCTGAAAGCATTCGGTATATAGTTGCATTGCTTTTAAACTTTTTCGCTGTTGCGTTGATGTTTCGTTGGCATTGCGTTGACCAAGTGTGGAAAAGGCCTAACAGTTACGTGTCTAGCTGGGTTATGTTTCAATCAGAACTCAGTATCAAGTATTTTTTATTTTATTCTTTATTTGAATTTCAAATAAATTATTCAAAACTTTTATTCGTTATTCATTATTTGAATTTGTAATTGAATAAAAATCTATATATAAATAGGCGTAGGAAAAACAGTTCGGTACCATTTGCTCCCTTGTTTCTCAACCGATTTGAATAATTTTTCTTTCAAATGAATTAGAGTAAAGAGAAGTAGTGCACTGAATATTCTTGTGACTTTTGATCTGATATATGAGCGTTCAAAACAGAATTTCTTAAATAAAAGCTATAAGAGATGGAAGAACACGTGTAAGAGGAAATTTTAGACATTGTTGAGATGTACCAAAATATGCCAGACATTTTTCACTATCTCTTACGGATACCCTACAATAAGCATTTTTTATGTAACATGTGCGAATATACATTGGGATTGTAAATTTCTTACAATCAGTAAATTTTGAAAAATTCCCGTTATTTTGATATCAAAATTATGACGACATGTCACGACATCTCGATGGGAAAACGATGGAACGGAAAAAATTTTCCGTTATTATGACATCAAAATTATTGCGAGATAAAAACGGTAGATATTCTCGGTAGAAATAGATTAGTTTTTAACCATTTTCTACGCTCATCTGAGAACGAAAGCGATTTCATAGAACACTGTAGGTCGAAGGTAACATTAAAAAGGTCGAATTTCGAACACTGGCGATTTCCAGTAAAAAATTTTAGCAAATTGATCCGGAAAATTGTGAAAATCAAATATCGATCATTTATTTAGTTCCTCGTTAAGTGAGTGGCATCTATCAAGTTTTTCTTCTACCACCATGAGAATGTTGTGGGGTAATAATTTTAAATAAAGAATGATGGCCACAACGTGAGTGTTTCTAGTGTTAAGTGTGAGCCTCTTTTAGTTAAAATTTAAGGTACGTGGAATTCTTAATAAAACTTAATTTCCCATTTGAAACAAGCTGTTAACAAGCTGTTATATATATATATTTAAGCTTAGAAAGTCTTAGCAACGATGTGTTTTCAATTTCTTACCCACTAACGTACTCGAACTCGAGGTAACAAGTACAATTTTGTTTATATACAAGTTTTTAAAATTAAAAGTTGGTTATTAAAGTTACTAAAATATTTTGCGGACGCTGACACAACACAAGGCTATCTAGATATTCCGGCATCATCGGCATCAGTGTAAACTATGACCAATCTTCCACGTTTTCATAAAATATCGGATGAAACGTTTGAAAAAAAAGAGTAATTCTAAAATAAAACTTAAGCTATAGTGTTAAAAATAAAATTCTTCAAAAAAAATCTACTTGTTTTCTGTTACAAATAAAATTTATTTGTTCTTTTTTATTTTTGTTTTGAATATTCTTGCCCAACACTGATACATACCAAACGCGATTGTATTGTCGAAAATTAGTTTTATGTGGAAGGCAACAACAAATAATTTACAACTGTTGTGGAAAAAATACGACAATACAACAATACGACAGATTGTGAAAACCCTAATTATATTAATATATAAAATCTTTAGTGCTTCTGATTGTCATCGCAAAACTTCTGAACGAATTAACTGAGTGAGATCATATTTAAACAATATTTTTTTTGTTGACACCGAAAATCGTTGTTGCTCACTACTATTTCACATGAAAGAGAAATAAAACCACCAACCACCTCTTTTGTCCAGCATTTTTGTATACAGATATTTTAACCGCTAACTACCGTAAAGTGCAAAACAATGTTTGCCAGACCAGCTAGTAATTAATATAATTTGACAATTTCGAAAACAACTCAAAATATATAATCTAGGTAAGATACATCGACATGAAGAGTGTTTGGATAGCCTCAGTTCGTGACGTAAGTATAACAAACAAAAAATAAATTTAATTTGATAATATACCTAATTAATAAGTTACCCGTATATGCAAAAAAAAAAAACAGATATATTAAACTATTAAACTATTCAATTAAACATATATGCTTTTGTAACCATTTGGTATTTTGTCAATTATTTCAATTGTAGATACCTATCAGAAATAAAACTAGTGTATGACGTGACTAGGCCATTTTATATTAAATTTTTATTAATACGACAAAATGATGCAGCAAGTTTTCAATTTTAGCTTATATTTGGAGATAAATAATATTTTTTTATTAAATAAAATTAAATGTTATTTTGCTTTGAGATATCAAAATTTCAAATATATTTGGAGGAAACTTCTTTAATCCACGCTTGAATTTATTTATAAAAGCCAATCGTTACAGCCTGTAAATAACAATTTGGCATTTTGCTAAATCTTTAAACAGCTGCTCAAGATTTACTCCGTACTTGCTTAAAGAACAGCTTATGAGTAAATGTGTTAGCGGTTTAATTATGCCTTTAAGTTTCTCACGTGGTAACAAATAAAAAGAAAATGCAAAAATTGCTATAAAAGTCAAACTACTGAAAACTGCAATGGTAGTGAAAGTGTTTTGTTCGAAACAAGTTTTAATAGCAACGCTAGAAAATGTCTTTAATAAGCATAACATTTAAAATACAGTTTTCGGATAAAAACCACAAACAAGTCAACAAGAAACCACACACAAGGCAAGCTATTAAATTTGATTTTTCAATAATGCGATACAGACAGCACAGCATAATGCTGATATTAAGAGCAGAGTGTGAATACGAGTCTAAGAAATATTTTTAATTGCATCCATTTACCGCTACATTGCCAACAAACAAAACAATAATGAAGAGCAATTTATTGGGTGGACAGGAAGACAAAATAACTCTCTAGTTTTTCGCAGTAACAGCTAGAAGAATTACAATTATTACACAAAATTTGTTGGTATTTAAAATTTTTTTTAATATCAGAGACTTGTTGCATGTCTAGGCAGGTTATCGGATTCTAATCCCATTTAACCGGAAGTAAACCTTGATACATGTCTATTAACAATAATCAAGTTAATGCCATTGAATGTTAAGAAACGTTCAACGTTTTAATATGTTGGATATGTTTGATATGTGTTGAATTTTATTGGTGGACATAAGGATATAAGGTTATATTAACGATAGTATGCTACTTAAAAAATTGGGTGTGGTTTTCAAACAATAAGAAAACTGCCTAACTAAAACTGGTATCCTGTTCGCAACGAATCCATCAAGAGTTTCATATAATAATTTTTAGCTTAATGGAATGGTCACCATTCACAATCACATCATTTAAAACTTATTTTTTTCATATCAAGCGGACTCAATGTGATACAAATCCCAATTTGAAAAGCTCCAATAACTAAAACAAATTTAGTGCTTTCTTCCTTCCTTCCACTTGAAGAAACATTTATGCAAATAAGCAACAAATATGCTCCGATGATTTCTATACGAAACGACGTGCTTGGTATTGCTTCAGCACAGCGCACACGTTCACCCGCCGTTGGATGACGTTGACAGTTTTTCGTAATCCACAGCTGCCGCAAAATTGGCGTAGATACGGTATTTTTTCTTCCTAATGCTTTGACTTTAACAACCCTCGAGTGAGCTCTTGATAGTGCAGACATACTTGAATATTTTGGGTTTTTTTGATTTGGGTTTTTTGAAAATGGGTTTCAATGACTTACCTGATCCGCCACATCTTCCGTTTTTGAAATGTATTCGTTGGGGATGTTCATTTTTTTATTTATTTTGCTTTCTACAAAGTCTCGTCTGCTTGTTTAATGGCGTTCCCTTTTTCTTTGCTTTTTTACGATAGTACAAATCAACTTTCGTTGATGAGTTTATCACTTTTTACTACAATTAAATAATAAATTGAACAAAATTAAAAAGAAAAATACAAAAATCCACGTAAAACACGGAATACGGAGACGACAATCGATGCACGACAGACAAACGAGCGAGCAAGCGAACCACACAAAAAGAAGAGATAGCTTGACGTCAAGTTAAAAAAAAGTTACTACTTGAAATCACCGCAAGACGGAGAAAGCCGAGCAGCTGAAATTGTTGTTTGCTCTCTATGGACGGCCTTTGGAGCACTTTTTCTTAACAGTTGTTGTTGTTGTTTTTAGTTGCTCCACAATGGCAGATTTTGAGGGGCCCTCTCGATTGCGAAGAAACTTGTTTGTATTTGTGCAGTGGACATTGGCCAACTTCGCTCGTTGGATGTCGAATAATAAATACTCGTTGTACGCGCTAACGAGTAACCGTACACTTAGACTGTCTAGTCTACTACGGATCTTAAGGCCCATTTCCAATAACGCGTGAGATGCGTTGCGTTTTACGCTGCGGAAGCTGCGGAAAAAAAGCAATTTCCAATGGAGCATGTGCGTGAACATATGGTTGCCGGTCTTCTGCTTAGCGAAGCATAATTTTAATGTGTAAAAGTTTTAAAAGTTTATTCAAAATAATATACACTTATGCTTTGTGTTGTGTCTTCCTGCATACTATTGGTCCCGTAAAAGGTTTTGCTGCAGTATGGACAGATAGGGCGAGTTCGAAAATGCATTTTTACAAAGCATCAGTGTGTTTTATTTTGAATTGGTGCTAAGTTAAAATACAACAACTGCGCAGCTCTGTTGATATTCTTAAAAATAGTATAATTGCGCAGTTTTGGCTAATAATCTTCGAACTAATTCAAAATAAAACACACTGATGCTTTGTAAAAATGCATTTTGGAACTCACCCATATAGTTAGGCACTCCGGCATGCCGCTGCAGATATATCGTGAGTGTGGAGCGCGTCTTAAATGCCTGTGACCATTTGCACCACCGCCTGTTCTTATATGCATTTTTGGACTCGCCCATATAGTCCCTATATACTCCGGCATACCGCTGCAGATATGTTGTGAGTGTGGAGCACGTCTTATATGCCAGTGACCATTTGCACCACCGAATGTTCTTAAATGCATTTTTGGACTCCTCACTCATATAGTCAGGCACTCCGGCATACCGCTGCAGATGTGTCGTGAGTGTGGAGCACGTTTTAAATGCCTGTAATAAATTTTTTACTTTCTCTCAAATTCTACTAACCTTTTTTAATTTTTCCTTTGTAAAACTAAACAGCTGTTTCGCTGTCAAAGCTTCACGCGCATGAAATATTCAATTTTTCGAATATTTTACGCTGCGTGCAAACGCATGCTGTTCGTTGGAACCAGTTAGGTATGTCTTCATGTATTGAATATTTGCGTCAATTTACGAAACGCATCTCACGCGTTATTGGAAATGGGCCTTTACGCTGCGTCTACACATAATTGTTGTAACAATTGTTTATATCCGTATTGGTTGTAAAATTTTTGTCAACTTCAAGCAAATTGTCTAGCGTGATATAGGTGGGCTTAACAATTGCAAGACAATAAATGACCTTTAGCTTTAGCTAAAATAAACTTTTTTAATTTCTTTTTAAAAATGTGTATTTGGAGCTAAAAAAGCGAATAGTTTAGAGGTCGCTCTCAAGACGTTTAAAAGTTATAGGGGTCCAAAGTTGGGAAAAATGGCCTGAAAACATGCTGTAATTTTTTTATTTTCCTAGAAAAATAAGCATTATGGGTATTAAAAGAAGGGTAATACGAGCACCTGTTCAACGAGGTACCAAACATTAAAATCCATGCATAACTTTTTAAGATATAATTTCTTTTATACTTTAATATTTTCGTTTTGTAATGTTAAAAACAATATTCCGTACAAGGGCAAAACACTATTAGGCTGGAAGTCCAAATTATATAAAAAACATTTTAAGAATTTTTGAAATATTTTGGAACTGTTAACTAAACGGTAAATAAATAAAGTGCCGCAGGCGGAAAATTGCGGCGATTTTTAATAACAGTTTTTTAAATATTTACATAGTAAATTATATAGCAACACTAGCTGATATACCCGGTGTTACTCGAGAGTCATTTATATAAACATTTTAATATACACTTTTCGATTAAATGTTTTTGTAAATTTTGGAATTTTGTGAAAACGTGTTGAATTTAAGTTTGAGACCACTATAAAAATATTAGTTAAAAAATTTACCTAGCTTTTTTAACGAAGAAATAATTTTATCACTGTTTTTTCACAATCAAACATTGTTTTTTAGTTCTAAACTGAATTTACTGGTTACTGGTAAGCATGTTACTTGCACTTCGCTAATGAAAATCAAATTTATAAAAATCTTCCTAAAAATTTTTAGTAGTTTTTCCAGTTGGAAAATAACAATTGGATTGTCTCTAAATAAAAAATTAATATAAATTGAGTCTGATAGTTGATGTAATTTCTTAAATCTTCTGAATTCCTATTTTATACGAAAAATTGTACAGTCGCTTTTTAATGTAAATTAGCAAAAAAGTGTAAATTAAGAAAGCAGTCGCTTTTTAATTTTTATTATAGTATATACAGCAACGTGTAACAATATTATCGACGTTAACAGTTGATCGACCTAAATTCAGCTGAAAAATCTGCAAGAACACTGCAAGAATTGGCATTATGTTATTTGCTGCAATTTTACGTGTGTGCGAAAAGAACTAAATTGAGTAACAGTTACCGAATTTCTAAAATATTGGAATCGTGTTAGTAACGAAGTACTAATTTCTAATTTATAATAATTTCCAGCATACTTTTCGGCATACTTTCGGTTAGCACGCAATTGAACCGAACAATTTATTCAATGCAGCCAAGCTTACAACCATGATTGGAGAGTTAAAATGTCAAAATTTCGCTGTCTTTTATATGTCGGTACTTTAATTAGCGTGGAAATTTGACTTTCAACAATATTGTTCAAATAACACATTAAACATGAAAGAATTAACTTTTACAGCAATCTTATTCACAGTCATCTTTTCGATGATATAGTGATATATATATAGAACATTTAAAGTACCATTGATAAAGAACTGAGTGACAACGGTGAAACAACAGTGAGAAAAATGACAAATCACAACAAAACAAATTTAACAGGAGGGGGGCGGGGGGTGGGGAGGCAAAAAACTAAGTCGATTACTATAAGGAAGATTTTATACAAACCAAAATGTTTGTAATTACTCTAGACACACAACTGCATTCTGAGATAAATGGGGGACGTTCAAACTATATAGAGAATTTTAACACAAAACTAAGTTTTATTAATAGTCTGGTATGAAAAAATAGATTTTTAGCCATAACTTTTGATTGGAAAGAGATATTGGGGTATTTTTTTCACAGAAATTATTTTTGAGACTTGACTTTTTTTGTAAAAAATATAAAAACAACATTTTGGAAAAAATAAATTTCGCGAAAAAAATCAAAATCAAAAAAACCCTTGTTGTTTTGATGACAAAAACAGTAAAATAATTTTTGCGCTTAGCTGGAAGAATTTTTGCAAATAAATGCTATGTCATATGAAAGGTAGTCAGATTTGCTGTTTTTAATTGATTTCATTTTTACAACAACAACAATTTTTGAGTAATTTCTTGAGTAAAAAGTCAATATTTTGGACCTTTTTTGGCATACTCATAAAACATATATACACTGACTTAACGGTATAGTTCAACTTATTTTTGTAAAGTGATTTTATTGAACTTTTGAACAAAAAAAATTTTAATGAAATATATTAATGGACAGCGGAGATATTTGCATCGAAAGACCAAACTTTGATTTTCATGTCGTTTTTTTCTCATTCTTAGGTAACGATGTTTTATGAAAAAGTCGTTGTACTGAAAATTTCTCCAATTTTGAAGATATGTGAGTGTTTTTGATGTCAAAATAACAAAAAATTTTTAGAATTAAATATACAAAAATCTTCGATGGTAAAAAGTTTTATAATAACAAAATTACCGTTAGTTGAAAAATTTCAGAGGGGGCGTGGCAAAAATTAAGTATGTAACATTTTAAGTTGGGATAAGCTTAATATGTGTACCTAGTTTGAGCGAAATCCGCTGAGCCGTTTAGATTTGTATAAAGGCCAAACAAACAAACAAACAAACAGAAAATGAGTTTTATTACTATAGATAGTCAATTGTATGAAAAAATAGATTTTTAGCCATAACTTTTGATTGGAAAGAGATATTGGGGTAATTTTTTCACAGAAATTATTTTTGAGACTTGACTTTTTTGTAAAAAATATAAAAACAACATTTTGGAAAAAATAAATTTCGCGAAAAAAATCAAAGGGCCGTTTAGATTTGTATAAAGGCCAAACAAACAAACAAACAAACAAACAGAAAATGAGTTTTATTACTATAGATTAACGATGGTTAAAGAAAGGGCTGCAGGCGAAAAATTGTTATTAAAAGCCGCGATTTTTAATAACAATTTTTCTTGACTTTTATATTATCCTTAATTTTTTACATTCAAATTCATGGAATTAATTTTTATCGTTTTTACATTCCAATTCATGGAATTAATTTTTGTCGTTTTTATTTGAATCTAAAATGCATCTAAAATTTGGATGCAAAATAGTTGGTACATAAGAAGAGTGATATCTTAGAAAGTAATTAATGGAATTTTATGATTAATAGCTTATTGAATAGGTAATAGAATAGCCTTTCTATTAATACCTTAGTTTTGTTTATATATAGCAAAGATATGGCAAGTTTTTTTTACCCATTTTTCAACTTAGAACCCCTATAAATTTTAAATGTGTTAATGATGAGAGCGATCATTAACTTTTTCAGTTTTGGAATTAGAAGTCCTTAATACATATGTTCCACGAAAAAAGTGAAAAAATTTCATTTTAGCTAAAGGTAAAATATTCCTATTATTTGACGTTTCATTTGGTTTTTAACTTTTTCTCTATTCTTGTTCTTCACTTTCAGAAGAAAATGTCAGCATAAGTCATATCGTTGTTAGTTCAATTGTCTGCCTGATTGTTGCGACAATTGAGCTGACAACTGAGAAAATATGAATGTTAGTAAAAAATGTGACTGTATTGAAATTGTCATGACAATTTGTCTCGTGTAGACCTAAGGTTACACGGACAATCATTTGACATCTAGCATTCATACGTGCAAGCCAAGGTATATTAACCCAGGTACTATAAGACGCAACTGCTCTGTCGGCTTTTAAGGCCCAGTTATAATAGACGTAATGTAAAGTAACGTAATGTTGTCAACTGTCATAGTGACGGGACGTAATGTAAGAAAACGTTGTAGCAATTATAATAGGCAGTAGCGAGGCAGTTGTTTGTCGTAAATAATTGCACGTTCCTGTACAAGTACAATTAAAACTTCGTTATCCGTAGCTGTGGATATATAGAACTATCACATTAATAACGAAAACACAACAAGAAGCGTAGTTCAACAACATAAAATAGCGCAATAATCGAATCTAACCTCAATGTTAAGTTGTTCTTTGAACAGACGTAATGTAAAGTAACGTAGAAATCGAAATCCAACGAATCTTTACGTCCCGTTACACTACGTTACGTTTATTATAATATAAGTAGGGCTACTTGTATAAGAAAGTATTGTTTGAAACAATTAGTGAAAGAACACACTGCTCAATTGACATTAGACCACATTACGTTACGTCTATTATAACTGGGCCTTTAGGAGTCTTATGTCAAAACCAAGCAATGTAAGCCCACACAAACAAATAAGGGAATTTTTTAAAATTTAGTTCCAACTTTTCTTAAAATATGTTTTTCTAAGTTTGCAGTTTTCTTATTGTTTCAAATATTGAATTTTTCTTATTGGTGTGCTTTATGTGTTGTTAATGCGAAATGTTGAATTTCGCGTATTTGCAACTGCAATTTGTATCAACCCTTACTTAATTGAAAAAACATTTTAAATAATGTACATACGAATTGCCATACGTTGATAAAATTTTATATAAGTAAATATTTTCTTCCAAACAATTCCAAAATCTTGAAAATAAATTTGAATTAGTTGTGCTATTAAAAATTAAAAAGGTTATTATCATTCCCTCTGTTTGACATTATACTCCTATGACTGACAGTTTATTTATGGTACCTGGATTAATATACCTTGCGTATAAGCTTATGCCGGCATAATTAAAGAATAGTGAAAACGCGAATATAAATTTTTTTTGTATTAAGGCCTTTTAAATCATAAAAATTTCAGGCCGCTTCTAGTTCGCTTAGAAGTTATAAGGGTCTAAAGTTGCAAAAAGTTACCATTTCAAGTATATGAAAACGACAAAATTTTTTTATTGTAAAAAATTTGTTCTCATGCACACATCAACCATAACATCAAATTTAAGGCTGTAAATTCCGGGATACCAACCTTTTTCCAGTACCGAAAATCCCGAGATGGAAGCAAATAAATCCCGGGATCCCGACTGTTAGAAACAACCTACGAACTACAAAAACTTTTTAAAGTAATTTTTTTCTATTGATTTCGTCATATTTTATGAATTATATGAAATAAAAAAATCCGTACGTTACCAAAAAATCAAAATCGACTTTTTGATTGATTATGATGCATCGTATTAAAATACATGTTCCTGCAATTTTACACACCTACAACTAAAAACTCCATTTTTATTAACAAAATTCTAAAAGTCCCTAAAGCAATATTTTTAAAATTTCGTAAGTTTTTTTCTTCTGTAAAATTTTTAAAATGTATGTTAATCATAGTAGAACTAGACAAGGTAGTGTTAGGGCTACATGTGTTCTCTTTCTTAGTGATCATAACTGTCAAATTCAGCCATTTTGGTATTTTTGGCAATTTTCGCTTCCACATTGCATTCTCTTTAGTAGCAAATTTTGTATGAAATGTCATCTTCGTTTTGACAGTTTCGGTCACCGGCTCTCCGCTCTAACACTACCTTGTCTAATTTTGCCATGATGTTAATGTTAATGTAAATTTTTAACAAAAAATTTCGCGCAACTAATTTTGTTTTTTGCGTTGTTTTTTGTGATGTTTCAAGGAAACTGCGATTTTTATTATCTTTTGAATAATCTGAGGGTTGCCTTTGAATTTGAGGGTTGCTTTTTTTAAACTTCGAGTTTTTTTTCTTTTAAAAAATAACACAACAAACTACAACAACAACAAAGTGTTGGACGTAACCATGATAGAATTACCAGGTATTAGCGTACCGACTACAATTATTGGCACCCTTGCCTTACATAGCAATTATGAAATGTCGTTAAATTATCTTTTGTTATGAACTCTACATTTAAAATTCTGTGGTTTTTTTCCTCTCTTTGTTCTTTATTGTATAATAACATTAAGTAGCTCAGTTGTTTATAAATTTCGGATCTGCAAGCGTGTTTTCATCGTCAATTAAAATAAGGTTTTACAGTGTTGATATCAATAGTGAGCTGAAATTTGGTGAGTAATGTTTCTTGTTTATATATGGATTTTTTATGTAGACACGCTCAATTCTTTTGATTAAGTAAACATTAGATAGTTTATATTCGTGTTAAAGGTGCCAACAATTGATTCCAAAAAACAAAAAATTTAATTATGGACAGGGGGTGTCAATAACTCAATTTGATGTTACTACAATAACTGGCACAGCCAGTCATTATACTTTTGTCTAGTGCCAATAATTGAATACTTCATATTTTCATATAAAATCGCCCAAAAAAAGTGCTCGAACGATGAAAGAAATTTACAAAAATCTCTGTCAGCAATTAGAAATTGCAAAATCTCTAAAAAAACATTCAGTCAAAAAGACACACAAAAAACAAATCATGAGAACAGTGTTTAGTGGGCCCAATAAATATCCAACGCTCGTTTCAAATAAGCAACATCCTGTAACTAACGAACCCGAGCAGCAAGGACTTTCAGATTTTTGTCAGTTCATATTTGAGTAAAGACTAACACATATCTGACCTAAAAAAATGTGAAGCTCTACCCATTTTACTTAGGGCATTAAAGAGTTTAAAAGTGTTTATTAACCCAATTTTTTTTTTAAAATATGTCCAAGCTAAGATGTCACATTAATATTTAAAAGTTGTAGAGTTACCCAGCAGTTGTGGGTATCGATGCTTTAGTAATAATTCAGTGATGTTTTTTCTATCAACCATCGATACCTTTTTGTATGTATCTTCATATATTTTTTAACATTGCCTATAATACGAAAGCTATCGATGCTTTAGGGATAAATAAAGCTATATAAAAAAACACAAAATTATTGCGTTTTTACTTTGAAGGATGGTGTGGGGAAACAATATTGATCATTCTAAAATAAATTAGATATGTGGAGAAAACTCAAATGCTATCACACAACCAAAATCATCAATATAAAATCAATTTTGCTGACCCAAGAACCCGAAAAATCTAAATTAAATCATGATTGCTGCTATCAAACAACTAAAGAATCACAAAAAAAAAGCTTACTGATGATTCCAAGTAGCCAAAAAATCTCAATATAAACTCTAATGCTATCGCAATTCTTCTGCAAGAATCACAATAAAATCATCAGGGCTAGGATTTCGATGGCATGCCATATTTTTTCTGCTGCTTCTAAGACATTTCCTGCTTATTTAAAACGTCCATTTATGTTTCCTAAATTCCAAATATTAAAAGTTTTTAGGTAATTTTTTCATCACTTTTCATCGGTTTCAGTTTTCAGGTCATTTTTAATAGATTTAGGCCATTTTTTAGTAATCTTTGGCGATTTTGAAGTATTTTTTTTTTGTCATTTTTTGTAATTTTTAGGCAGTTTTAATTTTTACAGCATTTTTTGGGTTTTTTGGGTAAATTTAGTGTAATTTAAAAATATTTTTTTCGTTCTTTTTCGCACTAAAAAATGTAAAAATGCAAACATGTGTTTGCGCAGACCGTCTGTGTAGTCTATTTGGCCCTTTACACATAGAAATAAAAGATAAGGAAGTGGTGTTATACTCACACACACTATACGTATGTAGAAGGAATTTTCGTCGCTGAGGAAGAGAGATAGAGCGTCGTTATTTGACATAAGCCCTTTCCGAGCGAAAAAAAAAATATATTTTTGAGGAAGAGCATCTGTAAAAACACAACTTCTGCTTCATGAGCGCATTCATTATTTAGGGTGGCAAGGGCCTTAATTTTTTTTTCATATTGGTATAAGCTTTAATAGTTATTTATTTGTTTACAATTTCTTTGAAAACTTGACATGAAATTAAAGTGGATTAGCAACCTAAGGTTACAAGCTATAACTAGGTATTTTTATATAATAAAAAAACTAATTAAAAGCCCACAGTTCGGAAAGAACTACACAAAACTATTTATTTTAAAAGAGTTTAATTTGGTATGCATTTTAGTTGTTTAGTTTTTGTGTTATTTTAATATCAATTAAATAGTTTATAAAAAATAGTTTTTTGAAATGAATTTTTACAAAATCATTAAAAGTAACTTTTGTCGTTTCAGTCTTATTCTGAGTTCATGTCTTTTCCATTATTTTAGCAATGCTTTTCTCTGTAAAAAAATTGGTAACGCAACATATTATATAACGGTGGTATATAAAAATTGCATAGTAAGCATACATCTAAAAAATAAAAAATAATTTACGCCTTTATTAACTACATAATTGAATGCGGCCCTGTTTGAATGTTTTTGTGTTTGTGTCAACTTCACTGTGTTTGTAAAATACTTCATTCCACTTCAACTACAGCACTTCCTTATATTTTACTTCTATGCCTTTACAGCATCCGTGATCGTGATTGAGCAAAATTACGAAGGGCACGAGGAGACAACTACAATTTTGCTCGATCACCCAGCTTTACAGCTCTAACGTGTTCACAAACACATCGAAACAAAATTTAGTTTTCACCAATAATTCATACGTTCTGATGTTATAATAAAAAAGGTAACCCAACCGGCCATCCAGAAAGTGAACATCAATTGTACTTGAAAACAAGCTTAATATAAACATCTCAGAATTAGCACATAAAACCCTAATTAGCATGAACTGTGAATTGCCCAATTGTTAGGTATTTCAATTAATACATGAGTTAAGTAAAAAATTTTTTAATAAATGCTATAACTTTATTGTAATTTAACTGTTAAGCCAATGTAGCTTGCTCCTTTAAAGCCCTTTGGCAATGGAGCGCAAACATTATTGTATATAATTGTATAAATTAATTTATTTATTTATTTATTTATTGCTTGTCAAACAGAGATGACATCTCTTACTAACTATACAAAATAATTGATTACATAAAAATTACAAATAACTTAAAAAAATAATAACAAATAACATAAAATTAAAAACGTTCGAGTACACCTAATTGGTTAAGGACTAGAAAGAGATTGCTTTTAAAACAATGTCTAGAACAATTATTAAAAATATCAATATCAGCTAACAATAAATTAGTTATGCGAAGACAATGAGCCAGTGGCTCTTGCTGAGCAAAGTTGCTTCTCAGTGTATTGCTACGAAAATGGAAACACCCTCTTAGGTTTCTACAAGGTGAATAAAAATTAATCATGGTTAAGATACATGGACATTGAATATTGCAGTGAATGACATCTCTAATAAAAACAACAGAATACATTATGCGGCGACATTCAAGAGAATTTAGACTAAACAAAGCACAACGTGTTTTATAGGAAGGTAAATTGATTTGCCAATTCAACTTTGAGAACAGATATTTAGAAAAAACTTTCTGGACTCTTTCCAGTCTCCGAATATGCGAGGCATATGAGGGATTCCATATGACGCAACAGTATTCTAGGTAAGGTCTTACCAGGCATTCAAATAGTACCTTGATTGTAAGAGGATTTCTAAAATCTTTAGAGTTCCTCTTTAAAAATCCTAGCATAGAGTAGGCCTTGGGTATGACATAATCAAAATGATCTTTGAAATTAAGCTGGCGATCAAAAATTACGCCTAAATCTTTTTTAAGATATACTCTATCAAGAGTGAGATTATTAATACTGTAGCTATAAAATATAGCTGAACTGATTCTATAAAAAGAGAACGATTGACATTTTGAAATATTAAGACAAAGATTATTAGAGGTACACCACGAGGCAACTGAGTTTAAATCAGTCTGTAAAAGGCAACAATCTTCTACAGACTTTACGGAACGATATAATTTTAAGTCATCTGCAAACAACAGACACTGAGAATATTTAATAACATGGGGTAACTCATGAAAAGTAAGAACAACAACGGACCAAGGTGACTTCCTTGAGGGACACCAGATGACACACTTATAGGACACGAAAGGGAATCATTTATTTTTACAAGTTGTACACGGTTACATAAGTATGAGTTCAACCATTTAATAAACTCACCACGGAATCCTAGACACTCAAGTTTGAACACTAAAGAGGCATGGTGTACCTTGTCAAAAGCTTTAGCAAAGTCAGTAAATATGACATCGGTTTGCAAACGACTAACAAATGAATTAACAATGTAATTAGAAAACAAAACTAGATTAGTAACAGTTGATCTACCAGCACGGAATCCATGTTGATAATCAGATAAAACATTAACAAAACATGGTGAAATTTTTTCACAAACTATTTTTTCAAAAAGTTTTGGTATTGCACAGATTATAGAAATTAGTCTATAGTTGCAAATGTCTTCCTTCGGACCAGACTAATAGATTGGAACAATATGAGATACTTTCCAAGAATCTAGGAACGCTCCAGTGGCAATTGACTTATTAAAAATTAGGTACAAAGGATATGCTAATGACTTTGCACAAAGTTTTAACAAAATTGGTGCAATACCGTCAGGTCCTTCAGATTTTTTTCCTTTTATATCCTGCAGTGAAAGTTCAACATCAAATTCAGTAATATTAATGGTGCTTATGTCGCACATAGCATTAGGCACCCTGAAATTGGAAACGTTAAAACTATCATTAGAGTAAGCAGATTTCAAATTTTCAGCAAAAAAGTTGCAAATAGTTTCGGTATCCTCTGAGCAATCGTCAAGATAACGCATTAGACTAGGCAAGCCATTAGTTTTTCTTTTAGTATTCAAATAAGACCAAAAAAATTTACTATTATTTTGTAGTTCGTCTTCAGTAGACAACAAATACGATTTATAAAGAAATTTGTTGTGTGTGTCAAAATTGAGTTGGCAAGTCAAATACATGGATTTAAGTCGAATATCTTCTTTCGATTCACGAAATCGCTTATATGCTTTATTTTTTTTGTTTTTAAGATTACATAGTCTCTTATTGAACCACGGAGGATTATTATTTTTTTTTACTGTTTTTAAAGGCACAAATTTTATAATTGCATCTTTAACGTTAGTTAAAAATTTATCATACATGCAATTAAGACTAAGTCCTAAGAACATTGAGTCCCAATTACAAGAATCAAGATAATGCTTCATTGATTCCAAACTAACTCGATTGTAATCGTGCACAGATCTTTGAGATAGGTTCTGATTTTGATAGTGTATAACAGACATATCTAAAATTATAGGTGTATGATGAATTGATTTTCCAAAAATAGGAGCACTCGGAACGTCAATCATTATAGATAATTCTTTATCAACAAAAATGAGGTCTAAAATACGATTATTATCATTAGACAAGTTATTAATCTGAATTAAATTATATTGGCTAAAAAAATCAATAAGGAGTGACTCAATATCACTATTAACATTAAATGGAGTTAAATAATTATCATCATTGTCCAAGTTCCAAACAATATTACCAAGATTAAAATCACCCGTAAATATTACATGTTGATTAGAATTAAGACCGTCTAATATAGAACGACAGTTTTCCAAATGAGCTTCGTAAAGATCAAAACAGCTAGATGGAGGTATATAGCTAACAACAACATAAAGATCAAAATTGTTTCTAAGGCTGATCTTGACTATGACCTGATCAATCGGATAAGTGGTTTGACGAAAAGGCAGCGCAATTTGTTTACAAGTAAACTCATTACTAACTGCAATCAGGACACCACCACCCCTTGAAAGCCCCGTAGCAACCGAGCATCGATCTTTACGGAATACATTATACGATAAATTATTAATAATTTCAGAAGTTAAATGGCCGTCAGTCAACCATGTTTCATTAAAAACTATAATATCGTATGGAACTGAACTAGTACTTAAAAATAGTTGATTGATTTTTGTCCTAATACCACCAGCATTTTGGTAATACAAGGAAAATAAGGATGCAGAGTTTGCACATCCAGGTGTATTGGTTAGTTTTTTGACCGGACTGAACTATAAGTTCTTGTACTGCGACGATTATTTCTGTGTCTAGGAAAAAATTCATGCACAATGGCGCCTACAGGCCAGACATCTTGAGAGCATATGCAGCCAAAATCACATTTATAAAATAAAATTGTAATGGAAATACGGCTTTATTGTTCTGTATGCTAAAATAATTTCTTTGAACCACCTTATTTTTAGTAGCTTCAGTGCATCTAAAACTTCTGGTTTCGTCAAATTAAATAAAATCGTTTACATTTTCAGCGAAGACGGCCATTGCAATTGTGAAGTTCGTCTGAAACTGATGTATTTTATCTCTTCGTAGTTTTGAGAATAAAGGAAATTTTGGAATTTTGTATACTACAAATAAAATTGCATTTTATATTAAACAATATTTAATATAAAAAGAATTGAAGCTTTTCGGTAAGTTTTATTCAGATATTAAGATAATGAATGGAGAACCTTGGATTGAAAATTTATGCAAATACGCAGCAGCCATTCAAGGTCCGCCATCTTATTTTTTATAATGGTCGCAGCGAAAATTTCTCTATACCGCGGCGCTTGGAATAGATATAATCGATAAGTTTTTGTTGAAGTGAAAAATTCTATTAAAATTATTTTTGATCTTACAGCATTTTTGCAAAGATAGTACAGAAACGGTCTCATAATTAAGCAAGAACAGAATATGCCACGTTACCGCGAGTGGGATTTGGCCTGCAAGGTATATGTGGGTAATCTCGGCTCCTCCGCCTCCAAATATGAGATTGAAAATGCTTTCAGTAAATATGGACCACTACGCAACGTTTGGGTAGCGCGAAATCCACCCGGTTTTGCCTTTGTAGAGTTTGAGGATAGACGAGATGCAGAGGATGCAACGCGTGGTCTTGATGGAACGTAAGTGTTTTAGTAGTGGTAGAAGATGACACATTGGATTGTAATTGATTTTGAATAATGTGAATATTTCTTGCAGTCGCTGCTGTGGCACACGCATCCGTGTTGAAATGTCTTCAGGTCGTTCACGTCGTGATGATCGTCGCCGCGGGGGTGGCGGCGGCGGTGGAGGCGGCGGTGGCCGCGATGGTGTTAGCAGTGGTGGTCGTGATGCTGTCAGCAGCGGTGGTGGCCGCGGTGGACGCTACAGGTAAGACAATTTTGAATTATTTTTAAATTATATGTCATGGCACCTAATTATAGGTTTATGTATGTATATATAAATATTGCAAAAATATTAAAGTTCTAAAATTCAAAGCTTGTAAAGTTTGTGTACTCAAAATCGTGCCAATGCTTATATAAAATGTTTGCCTTCAGTTCGACCTAAATTTTTTGAGAGGTTCCTACGGCACTTGCACGACATTGCAGAACATAAAAATAGAGCTTATAAGTATTTATTTGAGGGACACAATACTTTAAATTTTAAATTAATTTATGCTTTGCACCTTTAATGCAACAAAAAAATTTTTTTTTATAGAATTTTTTTAAAAAAATAAAAATGATTGATGCGTTGATAAGCAGTTTCAGCCGATTGTAAACGTAATATTGTAGATAATTTAAAATTTTTATCGATTAGTCAACGAAGGCAAAACGTGTTTGTTCGTGTTATTTTTTCTCTTTATTAATTTCCTTTTTTCTTGTTTCTTTTTTTTCTCCAAAATTGTATTTATAACGAAATTAAAAACCGACAATTATGGTAATCATTTTCAGGACAAAGTCTACTACTTCTGCTACTAGCACTTCTACTACTACCTCCTCTTCCTCCAACAAAAACAACTACTTCAACTACAACAACAACAACAAAAATAACTACAACATCTTCACGTATCACAACTGCTCCTTCTCCACTTCCACCTCGACTAGCAACTCTAAGTTTAACAACTTCAATTCGTTCAGCTACAACAACAACAATTATCAAAAAAATTACGATAAGAATTATGCATTATTAAACTACTTTGCCTATTACAACAACAACAAACACAAGTTTCACGAAAATATCACACGCATTATCATCATAACTACTACTACTACTACCTATAGAATCACCATTATTTCTACTAGAAAGGTCACCAACACCACAACCACTACTACCACCATCACCACAACCACCAAATATGTTTTTTTCCAATCAACCTTAATAATTGTTGTTGTTGTTGTATTGCTTAAGACTGCTATTGCTAAAATAAAAAAGAAAACTGCAACAACTGCTACAACCACTGCAACTATTGCAAGACATAAAAAAATAAATGCAACTAGTCCAAGTGTTTCGCCAGCAGGAGTAGCAGCAAAAAATAGAGCAGCATGTCCAACGAATGCAAATATAACGGTATCAAAGCGGATGAGCTCCACTAAAACCACCACCAACTCAGTATCTGCCGTTAAACATTCATCATTTGTATCTACCTCTTCACTATCACGTATATCACCAAAACCTACAACACCAGTACAATCAACCACCACAACAACAACAGCAACACCTCAACGACCAACATCAACGATGACGCTTATAGTTTTGATTGAAAAGCATCGAAAGAAACTAGAACAAAGTTCAAATACATTTAAATTTAAAAAGCTTTATGACGGAGACAACGACCGGCTTTTACAAAAATCATTGACAACTTTTGAACCGCTTTGAAATACTATTTTATAGCATTCAATTCTGATCCTAACAGTCGACTAAGCAAGTTTTGCTTGACAAGATTTTTTGCAAGGCAACCAAACAAGTCCCAACAATCTACGAAAAACTACACAGAAAAATAAATTTAGTCATGAGCAGGGCTCGGGTTTGCAAACACAAACTCCATTGTCTTTATAATGAACTTGACGAATGTGTTGCTTGTTCTAGTTCACCTCGTGCAGTTGTCTGCGAGTCCGTCCAACTTTATAAGTAAGAATGAAAGGCTGAACTTGTATGGAGCTGTGAAATGAATTGGCACAATTGGTAACAGTTTCTTGCAAAGTCCAAAAAGTTTTAAAAAATTGGGTCAATAGAGTAAAGATATTGCTTATATCAAACTTCTTTGAGATTTAATTTCCATTTTGTGCACTCCTCCCGACTCTAATTCGTTTAAAAAAAATCATGAAAATCGGTTGAGAAACACGAGAAAATGGTTAGCTGTTTAGCCTATGCCTAATTATGGGTATCTGCGGAAGCATTAAGATTTGCAGTACGCGCAAAACGCATTTTTAAGCGTCCCAATTACAGGGTGAATTTTTTGATGTGAATGAAGTGACTTTTGATAGAAAAATTGCATTTTAGAATGTTTGACGTTTGCAGTGCGCAAAATTAGTCTTTTTCGAACATTTTGCTTATGCTTAAAAGCAGTTTGCGCATCAATATGCATTTCCGAAGAGACCCTATATATAGATATACAACCAAATTCTGAATGATTTTTCCCGGGGAATCGGAAACGGGAGTTTTAATTTTTAAGATAAAGTTCAAAAATATTTTGGATATTTTTAATGCCCATTTGTTCATCAACCGTCAATATTCATGAGTGTAAACAAAAAATATGTGATATCTTTATTTGCTATCTTAAAACTGAAAACTACCTTTTCCAATTCCCCAGGAAAAATCATTCAGAATTGGGCTGATAGTGCAATACAAAATTGTTTCCAATTTTCCCCAGATATCGACAATATTCGAGGAGTGCAATACTCCCCTTTTCTCGCTTCTTTTATATGTGCTTTATCTGAAATATTTCGCGTGCTTTAAAAAAATTATCAACAATTATTCTTAATTGATATATTTGTGCAGTTCGCTAGAAAGACTTATGTTTTATTTTTAGATTTTTAAGGCAAGAATAACCCCAGCCCTGGTCATGAGAAAAAAAATTACTTTATTTTTCTGAATTCGAAATGACAACGAAACTTGACCTCACAACAAATGATTGACTAGACTTGCTTTTTATTCACGTACCAGCGTTTTCACCACACCGCCAACAATCATCAAAAAAAGTTTTTATTTCCGTTTTAACCTGGGAAAGATAAAATATGAACAAGAAAATGTTATCGTCGCGTCGCGCTTACTGCTAGCTTGCAACAAATCAATTCCAACGCATCGTTGTTCATCGTCTCTTCAGCTCAAAAAACAACACAACATCTAGCTACCACCACCCCGCAGTCGACACTGCAATTTGTATGTATTCAACTCTTCTTCAACTGCTCAACATTCGAGATATTAAAAAAAATACAAGGTTCGCAAACGCATGCATGATCTATACATGAAAAAAAAAAAACAATCAAAATCCTTGCGACCAAGTAAACATCTCAAGTAAGCTATTTGTTGTTTTAAATTTTTTCTTAATCCTAATCATGCACAATTTTAAAATGAAGTCGAGTTGCTAATTCTTCTTGAGCGTAATCAAAAAAGATATAATTAAGGGTTTAATTTTTTATTCTTTTTTTTCATTAAACTAATTTAATTACGCATTGAGCAGGTCAAACTACGTCGTCTACAACGCCAGCAAAGTCGTCGAGCTCCACTTTACTTCACTTCTTCACTTTCTGTTCCTGATTTTCTAGACATCTAGAAATCGCCCACCTCACGTGTTTTTATCTTCGATATCTAAATGCCATCCTACAATTTCCAACACATACAACAAACATCAGCTATTTCGAGCACGAACTGCATCAACGATTACAACTGTAAATTCTGTGAAATATGCAACAGCATAAATCGTCTGGTTCATTACTCTGCTTCAATTTGGGTTAGATTCAGTCGGTCATCTCCTAGTATCATCCTCTTCTAAAACAAAATTATATATAAATTAAATATTATTTGTATCAACATTTATACAATCAATCAACAACAAATCAATCAGTTCAATATCGAAATCAACGAACAAACCAACCAATCAATCAATCAGTCAATCAACTAACTGCAATCATTTTCACCACTGCCACAAGAATCAATCTGCAATCATATTCTTCTTCAACTAGTGCGGTTTGTTACAGTGAATAACGTGTGAAATTTGATTAATATTTACAAATCATTGCATTATTTTAGGTTCGGGAAAAGTTTCGTATCTTACTTTCTTTGGAGGTAAAACAACCTTGGTGTTGGGCTCTCTCGATTCATTGCTTTTCTGGAAAGCAAAATTTCTTTAGTTAACACTTTCATGTGACAACTTTCACGTGATTATTTTTACATGGTTAAAAAATAAGTTTTGAGCATTGCATTCAATAAATTTTGGGACACTGTTATGGGACACTACTAATAAACTTTGTGAATGAAACCTTTTCTCCAATCCCTAATTTGGGCGAATAACTGTGCTTAATAGAAGCAGTTTATTTATAGAATCATTTTTTTTACGGAGTCATTTTCTTCATTGGAGAATTTTCTGCGTAGAAGACTTTTGTGTAAACTTTATTTTATAAGTTTATTTTCCAGTATTTCTTACTGGATAATTTTCTGTGTGCTGGTAGAATGAAAATAAGTGGGCTCTTGGTCTTCTGAGTTTTTCTAATAGTTATTAAAAAACTTTCTCTTTGTGTTGGAAACCCAAAAAAAAAAAAACTCTTTATCAAAGAATGCATTGAATTTCCTCTCTCATAAAAAGTTGCCAAATAAAAAACTAACAAACAAAAAAGCTTACCTACTCTTTTAAAATAGAGGAAATACAGGTATGGTTTAAACGGGGTTCACTGATCACCTTCAGCAAGATTTCTGCAAAAATTTGAATTATTTTAATCAAGTCAAAGAGCGTGCAGCAAGTTTTTGTTACTCTCTCGTTGAGTGGAGAGAGATAAAGCTCAAAAACCTCATATAAAAAAACTTGCTAAAGGTGGTCAGTGATTTCGCTTTTATGGGACATTGCTTTCTTCGGCTTCTTCGCTTTTTTTAATGTTATTCTGAATGTTATCTGATAAAAAAAAGATAATTTATTTACATATCCGTTATTAAAATTTTTTTAATTTTTTTGAAAATATTAATTGAAAATAAATAGCAAACCATTTGAAAAAATAGACCACGTTTCGTAGAATTCTACCAGAGTGGCAACGATACGAAACTTTTCCAAACTTCAAATTGTAGATGATTTGTAATTGGTGTACAAATTTTTAACAGTTCTTTTTGTAGTAATTTAATTTTGGTTACTAGTTTACATTTTGCATTGTAACTTGACAAAAAAAACATGAAATTAAAATTAGTCTTAAGTGGCTTACTGTCGCTTACTCTCTTAAATACTCAAGTTTAATTCTTTTCATTTTCTCTTAAAATTAATTATTACTTACAGATCACGATCCCCACGACGCACCTCACGCAGTCGATCCAGAAGTTTTTCCCGAGACAGACGTAGCCGATCCGATTCCCGTGATCGTCATTAAGCAAAGTCTTTGTTTTTAAAAGAAATTATTTTCATTCAAAGAAATTATAAACAAACACATACACACACACACACACCAAACAAACAAACAAACAAGTAATACATTAAAATTAAAGAACTTAACTTACTCTTATGTTATAATCTTCCCATAATTCTCAGCAACATGTTGAATATTGTTGCAATTTTTTATAATTTTAACAATTAAAATATGGACGAAAACGCGGTTCTTCTTCTGACATCTTCACAATTCATGTTTTTAAGTAAAAAGCAAACGTTTGCTCAACAATTAAAACAATTATTGTAGAACAAACAACAAAACTTTGAAACACATTTTGTACGAAGTAAGCAAGCATAATTGCATCAATTCAGACCGTCGCGTTGTAGTTGTGCTTATTTTTAAAATAGAATGATTTTAATGAATGCTTAAAGAGTCGTATCAGTCAGGCACACTTCTTAGAACACTGCAATTAACACACAAGGTAAATTATATCAATAAAAAAAGAAAATGAAAATATTTAAATTTAATAATTGTGGCAACCATCAATATCTTTATATATAAAAAAATCATTTTAATTTTATTTATGCTTTTTATTTCAATACAATTAAGAAAATAAAGAACGTATTAAGAAAATAATAAATGTCTACTTATTAGAATCTATTTATACTAGATAAACTAATACCAGCCGAAAACAATAGAATAAGTTTTTTTGATAATTGAAGCCTTCTCGCGAATAACGTTGTAAACGACAAAATTGTAATTGTCCACTTTTATTAATTTTACAAGCACTTTTATTAATTTTTATTAATTTTTTTTTTGGGTATGCGATAAAAATACCCCGAACTGCTCAACTGCTTACTCAGTTCTGTTTGTATATAATATAAGAGGGTGATTCTAACAGGTATTCGCAAAAATAAGAAACTAAAAAATGTTTACAACGTTATTCGGGATTATGCTTAAATTATAAAAAGATATTTATTATAAATACAAATAAATTAATATGGGGATTAAACACATTCGGAATTCATCGCGATTTGCAGTATGCGCTCAACTTGCATATTTCAAGCGTCCAAATTGCAGCGTGAATTTTTTGATGCGAATAGAAAGTGACGCTTGATAGAAATATTACATTTTAGAACGTTTGCAGTGCTGCAATTTGGCCTTTTTCGAACATTTTGCTAGTGCTGCAAGAGTAATTTGCGCACCATGATGCATTTCCGAACAGACCCATAATGGTTCCTGTGCACACGACAGATGTATTAAGTCGAAGAACAGAGTACTGGTTCCCTATTCTCTGAGGGCCCCTGCACTCAATAGAAAGGATATGGTCAATAGGTAAATTCTCATTCATATTTCAAACAAACATTAACAGGAATTGACGACGAGGTTTGTTCGGCGAAGCGCAATATTGCACATGCTTTGATCTTTGCAATCCTTATACTTATAATACGACTGTATTTATTTTTGATGTCTGCTGGAAACTGATAAAAAGAGTGGTGGATAGTCAAAGTAACGCAACGAAAATGAGCTGATTACTTAAAACCTAAAAACAGATGGAATACTAATGGAACTGAAGTTCCCTCTTATAAAATAAAAGTTTTTCCAGCACTTCATCGAGGTATACAAGATTAAGTAGATTTAATTTAACTTCTAAATACGAGTGCTAGAAGCAGGTCACACGAAATAAATAGGTTTATTGGTTTTTCACCAAAGTTTTTCTATCCTGATTTTAATTTTATCGCTATGTTTACTATGTCTAAAGACTATGGCTGAGTTCCTAAATGCATTTATGCAATGCATCAGTGTTTTGAATTGGTGCTAAGTTTACTTACGAAAACTGCGCAACTCTGTTGATATCCTTAAAAATAGTATAGTTGCCCAGTTTTGATTAGTAAGCTTCGGACCAATTCAAAATAAAACAAACATGCATTGCATAAATGCAATTAGGAACTCTGCCTATTTTGCAGAATACTCATCGAACTGTAAACATTAATTTTAATTAAATAGAATCAAATTGCAATCTGGAATTTTGTTCATGCTTGCTTTCATATAAATCTAAATCAATTAGGTGTTTAATGCGCTGCACCAAGCGGAACATGTACAACGGGAACCTCGTCATTGATGGTCACATCTTCACCAGGTGAATATAAACCGAGAGCTGAGCGCTCAGGCTGACCAGGAATTGCACGATCGTTTGTATCATCATCCTCGTCATCATGGCTATCGGAGTCATCGCTGTCATCATTGGCTACATATATGGAATAATTTAAATTAAGGATTGCTGTTTATCCTGAACACTTACCATCTTCATCATCCGTTTCTGGCCCTGGCATAGTTAGCACTTTACCCAATGGATGAATATCAGAGGCAGCATTTTTTATAGAGTTTAGCTGTGAAAAATCCTTGCATTAATACATTTGATCAGCTCTGGTGGCAGTTTAATGCTTACCCAGTTATGATGCTCCCGTTCGTAACGTAGTACCTCGGCTTCGTCGTTTGTGGGCATATCGACATCGAACCATATTCGGTTTGCGATCGGTGGGCGCAATGTTGGAAAGAAAGGAATCATCGACATTGTTTTTCTGGTGCTGCGCGGGTTAACAAAAATTTTCAGGAACAAAATGTAGACTGACGTTTATAACAAAAAAATTTCATTCACAATAGCTTCGTGAAGTGCTGCCACCTCCCTGATACAGAAGGTCAGTCCCTTGACGGAAGAATGTTTTCTGTAAAGCCCGTATGATACTTCATTGTTTTGTCCAATTTTTATTCATTTACAATGAAACTAGAGCAGTTGAAATATTGCTAAGCATAAAATTCAAGAAGTGTGAGTGTATACGCATATAGTACGAATTGGACAAAAAAAAATGAGCGACGGACAGCATTTTCAATGCATTGTTTTTGACATTTGTCTTAATTCGTTCGGCGTTAAGTTTCGATCAAATATTAAGTGTCAAAAACAAGCTTGAGCTCTTCCGCATCCAAGAAGAACAGAGGTAAAATAGTCACGTTGCGAAGATGTAACAAAGTGGCACAATGCATGTTTTCATCCTTTTCCAACAATATATATCTGTCTAGCTCACGCGCCACTTCTTTTCAGATTTTGAAATTGGACAAAACAATGAAGTATCATACGGGCTTAAAGAAATTAATAATTTATTGTTAACTATACACTAAAGAAATTAAAGTTTATAATAGACTGCAAGTGTAAAATGTATTTATTTGGTACACCCGTAGTGAAATTCCCAAAAAATTAACGATTATAATCATTGTCATTATAGGTTATTGTGCGTGCCAAGTTCATAGAAAATTACAGTTTTCGATAACTAACGATAGCTAACGATTAGGACAGCAGAGGAACTAGAAGAAAACATCAATCACGACATGAAAATGTTAGTGTTGAAATGATAGTGTTTCGACCACATAACAAAACGGAAATTAGCATCAAATTTAAAATCAACAACGCAGATATACAAAGAGTGCAACACACAAAATACTTACGGATAATCATAGATGAAAGGCTCGATTATGAAATCCAGATCAAATCAATAAAAAATTCCATGACACCAATAATAGGGCAATCAGAAGACTTGGTTCAATGGATAAAAAGCAGCTCCAATAGATCTAAAAGGTTGGTATGTCATTGAAAGGTAATTAAATTACCTTTTCAATGATATGCAATACTTATATCATTGCAAGCGTATATGTAATTTTATAAGCAAAACTATCACATTTGAAATTTGTAGTTAAAAACCGTTATTTTCTACTTAATTTGCGTTATTAAGGTTTTAAAATTATGTTTTATTTTTAAAGCTTACAACTTAACCTTTCATTTGATATATTAATATATAGTATATATATATTCTTTACAATTTACACTGTATTACATAAAATTAATAAAAATTATGTTGACTTTATATGATTTATATACAAATTCTAAATGTTTGATAGTTTAAATCATACTTGATTTTAAATACAAATTCTAGTTGTTTGATAGTTTAAAATCGTTTATTGAGGTTAAAGCCCGGTTTCCATGTGGTCTTCTAAGATCTCCGACAATCACATCTTCTGCTATAATGAGCGAGATGGATATGTAGTGTTATCTTATTATTACATTTTAATATTGTTTCAATTGTATGTAAAACACTTTGTTTTAAAACCACTTAGTTTTTAAGTTCTTTTTGTATTTTTTAGAATTAAGTTTTCATATTTTAAATGTATAAAAATATTTCAAAATTTTTAAGATCTAATAAATTATTCAAAACGTACGAACAAATTTTTATTATATTTCTCGTGGAAATATTTAATTTCAACAATTGGCGATCCTGCCAGGAGCCGGACCAACGATACCAACAGTACCAAACACGAGCTCATCAATACTCAAGCAGAGCAACCCCGCGCTCTAAGCCACTCAAGTAGAGCAACCCCGTGACACGCTCATAAGTTCTCGCGCTCAGTCTCTACGCGCCACAGCAACAACAACAATTGCGTCAACAACTAAAAGTGCAGCTGCAGCAACATCTACATCATCACAACCAACCCGCAAAACCTGTGCGCAAGGCACCGCTACCACCAAAACCGCCACTGCTCAGCAGCAACAACTACACACCCACACCACCAGCTTCAGCACGAACACCGCAACACAGCAGCAATACATCAGTCTCGAGCCCGATCAACTCTGGCAACGAATCCGAGATATCAGTCAACGTCGGTGCCTTATCTTAACCGACAACAGCCAACTCTGCTGCGCACCAACAACAACAACATCACAGCCTGCAGTCGTGAGCAACTTACTCACTGCAGAGCTACAACAGCGAACCCACCTCACCACAACGAAGCAAATAGCAGCAGCGTATCTCGACACCAGCAACAACGCCGACATCGACAACAACTTCGGCAGAAATAGCGACGTCAACATCGACGTCAACGTCAACAGCAACGCCAACGTTGACAGAGACGCCAACGTCGAAAGAGACGCCAACGTCGAAATAGACGCCAACGTCGAAAGAAACGCTAACGTCAGCAGAGAAATCAACGTCAACAGCAACGCCAACGTTGACAGCGACGCCAACACAGGCAGCGACGCCAACGCAAGCAGCGACGCCAACACAGGCAGCGACGCCAACGCAAGCAGCGACGCCAACACAAGCAGCGACGCCGACGCAAGCAGCAACGCCGACGCAGGCAGCAACGCCGACGCAGGCAGCAACGCCGACGCAGGCAGCAACGCCGACGCAGGCAGCGACGCCGACGCAGGCAGCGACGCCGACGCAGGCAACAACGCCGACGCAGGCAGCAACGCCAAGACAGGCAACGACGCCGACGCAGACAGCGACGCTGAAGTAAGCAGCGCCACCGACGCAAGCAGCGATGCCAAAGCAAGCAGTGACGCCAGAAACAAGCAGCGACGTCAGTAAATCAGCGACTAAGGATTGGTATTTATATACACTACACAATTAGCTTTTTAGCGGATGTAAAACGATAAGCCGGCGCTTATCGTTTCACAACCGTAGGCACTACACTGCACGCTAGGCACACTTCAATTTTATTAATATTATTTTAAGAAATTTATTTGTAATAAAGCTAGTATTCTTTAAAACAATACAATGCAACGTACTCCTACTCGGTTATCCACCTCAGGAGACGGAGATAACCATTTAATTAATTTTGAGCCTCCTTTATTGAACCCTTTCGATGATTCATCATCTAACATTGAAGTTCATGCAACGTCAGTCAAACTCCCACAGTTCTGGACTGATAGTCCTGATGCATGGTTTATTCATGCAGAATTCCAATTTCGATCTAAAGGGATTACCACTGACCAAACAAAGTATGAATATCTTGTGACTGCACTTCCACAAGAAGTCATAGTTACGGTATTAGATTTCATACAACAACCACCTTCAACCAACTTGTATGAAGGTTTGAAGAAAGTTCTGATAAATAGACATACTTTAAGTGAGAACAAACGGTTCGATAAGATGCTATCTGACACTGAGATGGGTGACCAAAAACCATCTCAATTTTACAGATCCTTGCTTCTTTTAGCTGGTTCAACAGTCAACAAAGACTTAGTTTATAAGCTTTGGTTACGTAAACTACCTAAAAGTCTGAACATTGCTTTGACAGGATCTGGTCATAAGGAATTAGATGAGTTGTTATTACTCGCTGATAACTTGTGGGAGGTATTAGCAGAATCTGAGGTATCTGCAATCAAGAATAACTTTAATGTATCGAAACACATCTCTAATTCTAATGAGATAGCAAATATTACTAAACATTTTGCAGAACAAACATCTAAAATTTTTGAATGTTTTCAAAAACTCTCGCTTGATGTTGATGAACTTAAGAATCAACGTTTCAGTCGTCCAATTTCCAGAAGATTTAGTTCCAGAGGAACTTCAAGACGTCGATCGTCTTATAGGTCCTCTTCAGGTCAACGACCTTCCAATTGGGTATGTAAGTACCATTTCAGATTCGGTAAAAACGCACGTAAATGTGAGCAACCATGTGCATTTGTTCAAAACGACAACTTTTCACCACACAACATAACACAACACAATTCAACAAACTAAAAGACTCTGTTGTCGCGACGACTGATAATAGACCCGTCATACATACACGTCGTCTTTTTGTATTTGACCCCTCTAGTAAATTAAATTTTCTTATTGACAGTGGAGCAGAGGTATCAGTTCTACCTTCCTCAAAATTCAAAATTTCAAACAAAAAATCAGATTTGGTATTACAAGCTGCTAATGGCACAGCAATCTCTACATTTGGAAAAAAATTATTGACACTTAATTTAAATTTACGACGTGAATTACCATTTTCATTTATTATAGCTGACATCTCCAAACCTATTATAGGTGCAGATTTCTTGACAAAATATGGCCTTCTTATTGACCTTAAACACAAACGTCTCATTGACCCTTTAACTAATTTATCTGTCAATACAATTTCAGCATTTTCTGAAACATCTTTACCTAAATTATTTACTATAGATAACAAGTATACACAATTACTCAAAAAATTTCCTTCTTTAATAACAGAACCCGATTACACAGCACCAATTAAACATCACACTGTACATCACATTGTCACTGAAGGACAATTACCTTACACAAGACCACGACGTCTAGACTTGCCAAAGTTAAAAGTAGCTAAACAAGAATTTCAGTTCTTAGTTACTTCTGGTATTTGTAGACCGTCAAATTCTCAAACATCCTCTCCATTACACCTAGTACCTAAACGCGAGCCCAATGATTGGAGACCATGTGGCGACTACAGAAGACTTAACACAATTACAGTACCTGACCGATATCCATTACCACACATACATGATTTTTCTTTAAATTTACACAATACATGCATTTACTCAAAACTCGATTTAGTCAGAGCATATCATTAAATACCAATGGCACCTAACGACATACACAAGACAGCAATCACTACACCTTTTGGGATGTTCGAGTTCCTCCGTATGCCATTTGGCTTGAGGAACTCAGCCCAGACATTCCAGAGGTTCATTAATGAAGTGCTACATGGACTAGATTTTATTTTCGTATACTTAGATGACATCTTGATTGCTAGTGAGACAGAAACACAACATTTCGAACATTTAACGCAAGTTTTTAGAAGACTCAATGATTACGGTTTAAACATAAAACCTAACAAATGTGTATTCGGAGTTGATAACATTGACTTTCTTAGCTACAACATATCTAAACACGGAATACGTCTGTCACAAGAACGTGTTAAATGCATTCAAGATTATCCACAACCGGTAACAGTCAAACACATGCAAAAATTTATAGGTATGACAAATTACTACCACAGGTGCATTCCTAAACTCGCACACATGCTTGAATCCATTTATGACATGGTAACAACAGCTTCGAAAACTAAAAGCAAACATTTACAGTGGACAGACACTACTTTACATGCATTTACAACAATCAAAGACAGTTTTGCCACGCAAACACTTATTAACCATGTTAATAGTAAGGCACAACTGTCGATTGCTGTAGATGCATCCATTACCGCAATAGGTGGCGTTTTACAACAAGAACATAACAATAAACTTGAGCCTATAGCTTTCTTCTCTAAGAAACTTTCACCTGCTGAAACGAAATATAGTACATTTGACAGAGAATTACTTGCGATTTACTTAACTATTAAACATTTTCGACACTTCCTGGAAGGTAACATTTTTACAGTTTTCACAGATCACAAACCTTTAGTTAATGCATTATCTTCTAAAACCGAACGTAGTCCTAGACAAACACGACACCTTGAATACATAACACAATTCACTAACACAATATTACACATTAAGGGTACAGACAACTCAGTAGCAGATGCACTTTCAAGATGCGAGGTAACAGAAGTTAGAACACCCGACCTTGATCTCAAACAATTACATCAGGAACAAATCATTGACACAGAACTCAAGAACATAACAGACAAAACAACTTACAAGTTTGAACAAGTTGATATTCCGTTTTTAAACATAAAAATTTGGTGTGAAAATTCTACAAATAATACAAGACCATACATTCCCCAAACACTACGGAAAAGAGTTTTTGATCAAATACATAACATTTCACATCCAGGAACTAGAGGTACTAGACGACTAATCACACAACGATATTTTTGGCCTAACATGAACACACAAATAAACAAATGGACTCAAGAATGTATTAGATGTCAAAAATCTAAGGTACATAGACACACTAAAACACTACCTCACAAGATAAACATTCCGAGCGGTCGTTTTGAACATATTCATATTGACTTGGTTGGCCCATTACCGATTTCAAATGGTTACCGATATTTGTTTACCATAATTGACAGGAACACACGTTGGCCTGAGGTTTATCCTCTTAAAGATACAAGGGTTAATATTATTGTTGACACGTTCCAAAGAGAGTTTATATCACGCTTTGGGGTTCCTCTGGAAATTACTTCTGATCGAGGACCTCAGTTTACATCAACTACATTCAAAAATTTTATTACCAAATTTGGTTGCAAACACATCAAAACTTCAGCTTATCACCCACAAGCTAATGGGATGATAGAACGTTTCCATCGTCAACTCAAAGCTTCTCTTATAGCGAGCAATAACCAAAACAATTGGTACTCAGAATTACCACTAGTTCTACTAGGGCTAAGATCCACGTTTAAAGAAGATGTTAAAGCATCCCCTGCTGAAATGGTTTATGGTCAAACACTCAGATTGCCAAGTCAGTTAGTCATTCCTAGTGAGCAAAAATTCAGTCCATCAGAAACTTTGTTCAAACTTAAAGATATTGTTGCTAATAATCAAGCACATATTTCACATCATAATCAGAATTTTAAACAATTTGTGCCAGAATCACTCAAAACTTGTGAGTTTGTATTTGTTCGCAATGACACTATTAAAAAACCACTTCAAGAGCCATACGACGGACCATTCAAAGTATTAGAAAAGTCTCCAAAATTTTTTAAAATTCTTAAAAACAAAAATATTATAACGGTTAATATTGATCGAATTAAGCCAGCTTTTGTTAACATTAATGTTTCAAAAACACTTTTTAATGCAAATAAATCAGCTAAGACAGTTCATTTTAATTTATTAGCAAACACTGTAAGACTAATACCGAATTCTTTGGAGGGGGAATAATGTAGTGTTATCTTATTATTACATTTTAATATTGTTTCAATTGTATGTAAAACACTTTGTTTTAAAACCACTTAGTTTTTAAGTTCTTTTTGTATTTTTTAGAATTAAGTTTTCATATTTTAAATGTATAAAAATATTTCAAAATTTTTAAGATCTAATAAATTATTCAAAACGTACGAACAAATTTTTATTATATTTCTCGTGGAAATATTTAATTTCCACAGATATATGTTATTCTTGCTATAAAATAATGACATTTGGTTTGTTGTCGTAATTTGTGTAGCATTTATTTGTTTGCTTAAGAAATTATTTTATTGCATTTGTTTTAAACTCTAAAGTTTTAAAATGTCAGAAAAGTTAAACAGGGTCAGTTAAGACGATATCAAGAAGTTGTCCACCGCGTCAAGATTTAAAAGTACACCAACCAGCGCCGGTTCTATAAAACAAGATTTTAGAGGCCACCACGGCATAACGCTCTAACAACACGGAATGTTTAAAATCATTAATTTAATAACTAATAAATATTATTAAATAATAGATTTAATAAACAGTCTTTTGTTACTTAAATAATTGCATATTAATTACAGCAAACATTCACAAATTTATAAACAATTCTTCGATTTATTTTCTATTTTATTTTATTTCTATTTTGACATGTTAAAGCATCCTTAGAATAAAATAAAAATAGTTGTCAGTAATGACAATAGTCCAACAACAAACAACTTAAATGGCGGCCGTATTTATAGCAAGTGATAGACTTTTATAGCAAAAGTTAAAAAAGTTGATCTTTCGTGATCTTCTACGATCTCTCAGCATCACATTAGATTGTAGAGGATATCACATGCTATAAAATGTAGAATGTTTGTATGTTTCACACGCTCCTTTATCAATTCCATAAAGAAGCACTCGCATTCTATTTCTTTCCCACTGAAGATGTGATTGTGGGAGATTTTCGAAGATCTTAGAAGAGCACATGGAAACTGGGCTTAAGGTCAAAGTTAGAACAATTAATTGTTCAATTGAAAAGGAAAAAATCACCAGCTGATTTTATTGCAATTTCGGCCGGGCTAAAGGCTTCATCAGAACTCTTTGTGATACCCGTGCAAGCGCGTACTAACGCACTGCACCACAGGGGCGATGAGATTTGAAGTGTCAATTTCTCAGTTTTTCTCAATTTCATAATTTCACATTTGTTGTTGTATTTTTGCTTTACTTTAGCCTCTATGCTTATGTTATTAACTTAACAAATATTTAAAACTTTAATCAAATGGTAGAGCTCAACCAAACGGAAACAGCTGAAAACAAAATCAGCAAAAATCTAAAAACAACTTCAGTAAACATGCTTTGTTAGTGGAGACTTCCAGCAGGCTGTTGGACTCCATATAATAACATAAGCATAGAGACTAAAGTAAAGCAAAAATACATTTGGGTTGCAGCGATGTCGTAGTGTTTATTTTTGTGTCAAAATTGACATGATGTCACGTATTTGTTATGTTACAGAGACCACTATGATTCGAAAGTGGTGCAACACAATGCCGGCATTGTGTTAGTGAAAATTACTTTGAAGTGACTCATCACATTTTAGTATACACATTTATATATAAATGCATTACAGAGTTGCCAATTGCAAAAAAACTAATTTTGTTTGCATGTTTTGTTTACATTTTGCAGCCATAAATATAATTATTTTATAATCAAAATTTATATAATATATAGGAGCACAACATAATTTTAAGTGTTTTTTGATATTATTTGGTGCTAAATGCAGATGGGAAAGAAGATTTTCGGTAAAATAACAGCCATGATGAGTGATGCCTACTATTGGGTGGCAATTAGCTAATTGTTACAAAATGTACATTTTGATGAATGATGAGTGGTGCATTTTTTAAAGGTAACACTTGATAAATCGTTACAACATTCTGTGACCTAGTGGTAAAGTAGTATCCTAGGAATTTTTACAAACTTTTCCCATAAAATATTTTCCAAATCAGTATCGCTGCAACGTCATCGTGTAAAAAATGTGTCTTAAGTAACCTGTGGTCGAAAAATTCTACTTGGGACCTTACCTGAAGAAATAAAAAAATGCAAGAAATATTAATATATAAACAAAAATAAATTGTTTATAGTGATTTATGAGATCAGAGATTTTACAAAATTATAATAAAATTAATTTTGCTTGTTTAATCCTTCTAACAATTGTTTATCCTCTTATACACGGAATAATATTTCGACTGACGATTCTAGTAGCATGTTATTAACAACAAAAATTAAATTAATTTTTTACTTGTATACCATGTAACTTTACTTATATAGATTTAATATGTAATTATGAAATGGGTTGTGAATAAAGTTACTAATTACAAAATTTAAAAAGAAAAAAATTGTCGTTAACTCGTTTGAGAATTCTACTACTGGTCTGTGGGACCACAAAATTCTTTCTAAATAAGAGTTTTAAAAAAACAGGACAATTTCTAGCTAAATTTGTTTTTTTTTTTAGAATTTTAAGTTGGCGTGGTCTTTGGGGTGTACTAGTTAAGATTAAATACAAATTAGGTTATAATTAAAAATTATAAAAAACCAAAAAAGAAAGCAGTATTAACTAGACATCTGCACGAATGCATTTGAACGCCTTTTCAAGGCATTTGCTTAAAATACAAATACTTACTCTTTTCCATTCTCAGCTACCAAGTACGAGTAAATAATATAAAAAACTGAATATTCTAAAAAAGTTTTTGTTTTTTTAGCCAAATTGAAAAGTTCTAGTAAAGGTTGTAGCAACAAGTACCACTATAATTAATTTTTTTTCCAAAAAATTGGGACCAAAATGTTTTGATCCTGGCTTAAAACGACACATAGTGTGAAGAAGATGCATTAAAAACAAATAAAACACTTTTTTAAAACATCGTAATTTTTATTATTTAAGTAAAAAAATTTTAAGTCTCTATGTTTAATAGTCTTTCGCAATAAATGTTTTAAATTGAGTTAATTTTCAAACGTGCAATGTCATCTTGATATTAACTACTATGTAAGCACATGTTTCGAAAATACAATTTTTGATTAAATAACGGTCAATTGACCTTATACTATATACCTGTATACAATCAGCAAATTTATACTCATGATATTTAAAAAATTTACGAAATAAATCGCCAAAATATTATTCAAATACAAGAGTAAAAAAGAAAAACTTATTAAAAAAAAAAAATAAAAAAAAAATAATAGTATAGCGCGTATACAGTACAGAAGTGAAACTTCTTAACTTTTAAACACAACTACTCTATATCTGCCACCCTTCTGGGACTTAAAATGCAACACACATAATATAGAAAATCAAATTACTAAATTTAAGTCTAATACGACCAAGACCGTCCGAAGTAAAGCATTTCTATGAATTTGCGGGTGGTAAAAGAGGTGAAGCAATACTTTTTTCTTTAAACCATTTCGGACTCGAAAAAAATCAACTGCCTAAATATCAGCTCAATTCAGGTTATACCTGGCGCACTTTTCTATAAGGTGACCACGCTCATTTTTAGTACACTGTCCGAAAGTAAGTGTATAAACTAAATTACTATATTTTATTGATAAGTGGGCGGTAAAAGGGGGTGTGAAAAATTTTTCCTGCCTGAGAACAAAACTGCCTGATAAATAAAATTTTCACTGATTTGTGGGCGGAAAAAAGGGCGTGGAAACCAATATTTAGTTCAGTTGCTGACAATAATCATATAAACTAAATTATAAAGTTTAAGTTTTATACGACCAAAACTGTCTAAAATAAAACATTTTCATTGATTTGTGGGCGGTAACAGGGGGCGTAGACACAAATTTTTAGTACAGTTGCCGACAGTAACCAATACTGACCATCAAGTCTTGACGAGTATAAGCCGGGTCTTGTGTTTCATGGCGTCCGACGCATGAGGAAAGGGAAAAGCACAAACTTTAACGTACCGTCAATTCTTGGGAAATTCATATGTGTTTGTTCGTTCAAATTTCAGATGGAAAAGAGAGAAACAAAAGCAAAAATTGAAGCACTCGTCATCTCTTGACGAGTGTAAATTGAAGCATCAATTTTAAAAGGGAATATGCAAAACTCGACCGTCAAGTCTTGACCAGTGTAAACCAGGACAACGTCAAAAAATATCGATTGTATTTTTGAAAATACCAATAAAATTTTGAATTAATGTGTAATATTCTTACTTTACCTTAAAGCGTTAGAAAACTGAGAGCGAAGTTATGCTCTCAGCATAAAGCCGGGATAAAATGTGAACAAAACCAATTTTTTGACTCGATATTTATACAAATGAAATAAAATTAACCTAGAGATAGTTATCCACGAGTTACATCATATTTATGCCTCTTGTGAACGAAACTGCTCTGAATATGACAGTTGTTGTATTCTTTTGTTATGAAAACGCAATGTATTTTTTGTGTATTGTTTTATATTAGAGTACGTGATCTTGTGAAAGCAGTAATAGAAAAAAATTCAGCAATCACATAATACAGAATTTTTTAGATTCCGACTGAGAAAAGTACAGAAAAATTAAACAATTTTTCATTTAATATTGGCTGGACTGTTGTTTTGAATTCCGATGTATTTACGATTGAGGTTATGTGTAGTGCATTTAACATATATTAATCGAGCAATTCAATTCAGAAAAGAACGGAAAAAATTAAGAATTCTTTTGAGGGCAAAAAAGGTATAATTTATTCCCAGAAAAGAATGCGCTATACATGTTTTCAAGGAATTTTTTCTTGTCACTGAATAAAAATACATTTAAAAAATCTGGCATCTGTAGGGGCCCTCAAACGATACTACATGACGGACGTACACGTAGTTCGATAAAGTAACGGGACTTTTTTCGTTGCCCTCACACACATCGCACATGACGGATAGACATTGGATAGACTTCATTATTTTTTTGCTGCCGAAGAGTTAACATCAATTAAAAATATTAATATTAATTGTTTTGAACATTTATTTTTATGTTTTTTGCTTTAAATATTCTAAACCATCACAATTTTAGGTAAAGATAAAAAAAAATTCAAAATATAATATTTCGTACGTTCGGCAGTTTTGCCGCGAGATGTGCTCTCTCTGAAAATTTTCAACAAATGGCAAAATGTACTAAGTTGGATGGCAGCGCACCCAAACGGAACTACATGTCGGACGTACTTAGCAAAAAGTCAAAATTTTTCAACTTCCATCGGACATGTCCATCCGCCTTGATTTCTTGCACACGAACGATACTACATGTGTGATGACTTGACAGGTCGGATGGACATGTAGTATCGTTTGAGGGCCCCTTATATCTCCTTCATAGTACCTTATTTCTTGCGTTGGGTGGCATCACTACACCATATTTTGACAGCTGAATAATTTTTTTTTGATATCAACTAAAATATTTCAGTCCCACGAAAATTTGCACATTTAAACTAATTCTTACATATTAATCACAAAAATGATTGAAATAACATGCAACGACCGTCTGGGCAAAAAGGTCAGTATTCTGTATAAAAGCTTTATTTCATAAAAACTGATTTATAAAATATATAATTTAAGGTGCGTGTTAAATGTAATCCGGACGACACTATCGGCGACCTAAAGAAACTGATTGCGGCACAAACAGGAACCAAGTACGAGAAAATAGTGCTGAAAAAGTGGTACACAATTTACAAGGATCCCATTCGACTATCAGATTGTATGGAAAGCAAGAAATTGTATTTATCTTTAAATAATTCTGAAATATAATTCACACCTTTTTCAGATGAAATCCACGATGGTATGAACTTGGAATTGTACTACCAATAAACCCAAGATGCAAGAATATAAGTTAACTCGCTCGTATTTTAACAATTCACAACTCTTTTTATACCTTTGCGTTAATTATTTGTTAAGAATAAATCTGAAACAGTTGCATATTATTAATGTATACTTAAATTTTCATTTGAACATAAATAAAACTACAAAATATGTAAATACTAAATAAGAGCCATAAAAACCTTCAATGTTTTTTTGATCTTTTTATACTTCAAGAAATCTGCGTTTTGGTTTGTTTGGTTGGGTTTGTAAATAACAAAAACAATTCAAAGTATAAGAATACTCGGAATGGACGTTATGAGGCGACAATTCACTAATTTTATGTTAGTGCATTTTTGGACAATTTATAATCTACAATCTACAACAAGAAATAAATTAAAATTCAGAAAGTTCTTCCAATTTTTTTAATACACCGATATAGTGAAAATATACTGAAACTCTACACTGCTTTTGTTCAAAGTGCACAATGATTATTTGCTAGATTTGCCCTAAAAGGACTTCAGTGGTTTTAAAATTGTAAAATTAACCAAACTGCAGAGCTCCATAATTTATAGCTAGAATTTATAACAATTATTTTCATGTTCCACAATGGTTGACGCGGCACAGGATAAATACTGGGATCAAAAGGATACTGCCTATTTTGTAGCGTAGTGTACGGACAGCCAAGTTGAATAGCTCTCTAGTGCATTTAAAACTGCTGCATAAACTTTCTGAACTAATCGTATGGAGGACGCAGTTGGATCAAAAGGATACTGCCTATTTTGTAGCGTAGTGTACGGACAGCCAAGTTGAATAGCTCTCTAGTGCATTTAAAACTGCTGCATAAACTTTCTGTACTAATCGTATGGAGGATGCAGTTCAATGCAGTGTTGCCAGAATACTGTGATACAAAATTGTAATTTTGCGATTAAAAATTCGTCATTTCAATAAGAAAATACGTCAACCTTTACTTTGCCACATTTTCCAAAGTTATCTATTATATTAAAACAGGAGAGGTCCGTTGAGCCTCATACAAAAATTGCCAATATATATAAGAATTCGTCGTAGACCAATAAAATTGTTTATATGAGTTGGAATGAGCTCTATCCCTGCAAACCATATGAGTATTTGAAGACTATTTTATGACTCATTTGCAGGAGCCGGAGCCCTCATATTGAGCTCTTATCTATATCTATAAAAAAAAATAAACTGGCCATTGCAGCCCTTGGAAGGACTTTGACCTAGCTTCTTATTGATCAATTGCTTTGTGCGTGTTATTTATTAAATGTTTGATCACAAATGCTCGAGAACTGGACCTACGAGTTTTATGCCGACTCCGAACAGCCTATGTTCTCAAAAAGTTTTACATAGCAACTTTTACTCTCTGAGGTTTGCCATTGTCTGCAGAGAGGTGACGACCGAACAGAAAAATTAATTCAATTGAAAAAAATTTCTGTCTGAGCTGGAATTGAACCCGGGCTGCCGCGGTTCTTTAGCTTAGTGGCCACGCACTCTACCCACTAGGCTACGGCCACCAGTAGCCTAGTGGGATCTATATCTATACTATTATATAAAAGGAGACTCACGAAATTTGATCCAGAATAAGCTCCGTAACCGCTGAACCTATTTTGATAATTCTTTTTTTATTCCATTCCTATGATAATATAGATTGTTATAGCCTATCAAGGTTCTCGAAAAATGTATTCTTCAATTACTACAAAATCACGCATTTTATTTGATGCCTACATTCAACCAGCAGCACAATATAACAGGAAACAAAGCTTTGCTCTCTTTGTCGCGAGAGCTTCTCTCAATGTAACACGGCAGCCATGTTGTGTAGTTAAGCTGGATTCACTGGCCGCATTCTAGCCGAAAAAGTGCTCAAGAACTGTTCCACAACTTTCGGGCTGAATGGTATGCTCTCACAGAACATGTTCCTTGAGATGTCACAATTTATATAGCGAAAATATTTTATGCTACTTCGCTACTTGAGCACTTTTTCGGCTAGAATGCGGCCACTGATAACCTTCAGCATGTTTTTGTGTGATTTAAAATAATGTCAATCAAGTTGAGAGAGCGTGCAGACATTTTTCGCTCTGAGCGAAAACTTTATATAAAAAAACTTGAAAAACATACTGAAGGTCAAGGTTCATTTATAAGGTTGTGGCACTTGAGAGAAATTCACTAGTTTTTCCGCTTTGCTTGAACTGTCACTGTGCTTTTCTTTGTTCTATGCATTAATTTTCTTGATTTATTTTCATCCATTCTGACAGTTCGACCGAGCTCGCTCCCAAGTGCCACAACCTTATAAATGAGCCTTGCTGAAGGTGATCAGTGAATCCGGCTTTACTTTCAGGGAGATTCTTGCTTTCATACAGTGTTGATTAATTTTCTTTACAAATGTTTTGAGGGGAGTTGCCAGAATTTAGTTATTAGCATTAATTAAGTTTTGCAGCCTTGCCAGCCAGCTTTTCCCCACTTGAGATTGTGTTAGTCTATCTATACGAATATATAAAAGCGTTGTGACACTGCACGGATGTTTGACAATCACGCGAGAACCACTGAACCGATTAACACGATATAGGTATCAAACGATTTGTTATTTCAACTTAATCGTAATATGCTATGTTAGATTTGCCACGTCTACTTTTCAGATGATTTTGGTCGTGTGAGACTAGAATTTGGTAATCTACGTTGTATGGTTACTTTCCCTAACTTTACTAAAAATGGGCATGACCCACTTTAGTTAAGTCCACTTTTCGGGGGATAAGCTTGGAGTAAAGCAAAGCGCTCTAGGTTTAAGCTCAATAGGGCTGAAATTATGGCATTCTATTTGTTTCGAGTATGAGATGGTTTAAGGGAAAAAATGTTGCCACACCCTCATTACCGCTCATTCTTCAATAAAGCTGTTAATTAATGATTTCTTGTGTGAAACGAATGCACAATAGTATAAACAAATTTTAGATGTTAAAAAAAAACAACGAATGGCGAACAGCTGTTTGCCGTTTGACGTTTTGCAAAAAAAAACCCATTCAGCAGAAAGTATCACTTTATGCCATGAACCAAGAAATAAAGATCATGCAAAGAGAAGAGCCGCCATATTGTAAACAAAAACAGCTGATAGGTCTGACGTCATCGGTCACAAAATCTTATGTTTACGCTTAGTGATTGTATGTTGAATGTTATTTGTTAAAATTTTAAAGAATTTTCATATAATTATAATGTGTTTTTATATTAAAATTAAGTGTGCTGTAGCGACATGCATTAATTGCAATAGCAAAAAAAAAAAAAACAAATACGTTGGTTTCTACCGTTTCCCCAAGGAAAAAATTGCTTGTCAGCAATGGGAGATTTTTTGTCGGCAAAATGTCGACACTGCAACGGCAAGAATCTGTGGAGATCATTTTCTGCCTAAAGACTTCGAAAGAAGGCTCCAAGTTGAAATGGGTAAGTACTTCTACATTTCCTCGTAAATATTTTTTTAAAAAATGTTACGGTAGGTTTTGGCAAAGCTATGCGCTTAAAGCCGGGCGCCGTCCCAACAGTTATGACCAAGGAGGTGGAGCCAGAAAATGCAGAACGATGCAGAGAGCAGTTACTTCAAGCGAAAATAAGGCAGCTACATTCGCAAGTGTAAGTAAAATTTAACAATTTTATGAATTCAATATTTTTAATCTTTTTCTTGGAATGAACAGCGGTTTGGAAAACCTCGCGTGATACATCTGCCACAAATTGCACAAAGACGTTCCGAACATAAGGCTGGAAGAAGAAGTGGCAGCATCACTTAGTTGGGTAGATCATTTAAGCGAAGGCGGTTGTCTTAGCCAACGGAAGAGCTCATGGCGCATTGAGGACGGGCTGCTAATAAGCAAAAATTATTTGCAGACACACATTACAAGTGCAGAGCATGTTATGTGTGTCAACAAAATAAAAAAAATTGTTTTTCCGCGCACGAATGTTTTTTAAAATAAGATTATTAAATAAAAAAATCGTGAACAATTCGATGCAGAGGAAAAGAAAATTTAACAAAACAGTTCAATAATAAAAACAAAGTGAACATCCAATTTTGTATTCTATTTATTTGTAGTTTTTCTTTTTACAGCATTCTTTACATTTAGTTACTGCATGGAAATATAAACAAACAAAATATTCAAACACTTTTTTCGCGAATTAAACTAATTAATTTTATAATTTTTCACTGTTATCTGAGTTTTCACATGTTTTGCATGCAAAACGTATGCAAGTTGACAGTTTCATAGCTTGCTTGTGACCGATGACGTTGCACGAAAAAATACTTTTTTCTCGCACTGCTCTTTGCGTGATCTTCTCTTTTTGGCTCATTACTTTATGCTACTTCGCTACCTGAGCACTTTTTCGGCAGGAATGCGGCCATTGTGTTCCCTTTAATTTTGGTCTTCACAGAACAAATTATGCTTTAAATGCGCCGATCGTTAGAACTTTGCGTGCATTTAATAATCTTTCAAATATTTATTCTATGGAGTTTTCAGTATCTAAGTCAGTTAAGTTTAACCGTTAAAAGCATAACCGGGTACCCATGTGTCCACTAGCGACTTAAAACTGCTGTAACTCAATAACCATTTCTAGAAGAGAATGGAAACTTTGGATATAAGAAATATAAGTCTTTCTGAGTAGCTTTAGTGGCCATTTTTTAAATTCGGTTCAGTGGTTTTGCAGTTATAAGCTCCCAAAGTCAACACCTACGAAAACACATAACCAAGGTACCCGTGTACCTTATATGAAAAAATGAGTGAATAACAAGCTCTTCATAAGTATCATGAATTTTTTTATTTGGAACTTTAAGATATACATTGTAAAATGGAAATATAAAAAATACAAAAATTTTATTTATAAATATACTAATTATTTCGGTCACAATTTGTCACAGACTGTTCTAGGCACATTGGTTTTTTGCAGATGCTACATGATTTCCGAGTTTTTCTTCTTCGTTTTGTTTCCTGCATGTAGCACAAGTAGCAAGATCCAGTGACTTGCTTTCTCGAGCCTGCTGCACAAGATGTTGGTTGACCGCTGTCGCAAATAGATTCCAGTGGTCGGTTCAGATAGCTTTCGATCGCTATTTTCGAGGTGAAGTGTCGAGTTATTTGACGATTTAGTGCATGTTCCTCAACGATAGGCATGCACATTTCTTCAGCCACTTTCCGAAGGAAGAGCTCTCGACTATTAGCAGTATGAGGCATCATGTCGTTGTTCATGTAGTACAATTTACAAGCAGCCAAGGCCGTTATGACCAAGTTATTGAAAAATATTGATAGTGGCCAACGTTTTGTCGCTCGCTTTGTAGTGTACTCTGAGAATAGCTGGTCCATAACGTCAACACCACCTTTGGTCTTATTATAAAATTCGATCATTTCAGGTTTGCTATTATTTGCTATATTGCTATTACTCTCACCTATATCGCCATCATAGTGCATTGACGAAAGCAGAAGCGCAGCTTTGTTTTTGCGAGGAACATGCGAACAAATTGTCACATTTTTCCGGAAGCCAAATAGTGTTGAACCAATGGGTCTGTCTTTTTTAAACTTCGTTTCTGCCGGAATATATGTTTTATTTTTCCTGAGCGTTCCAACGAAAGTTAAATTCCAAGACAGAAAATGCTGTGCTGAAAATGTTGTGAAAAAATTGTCCGTTGTTATATTTCGGCCGCTTCCTCTAAATTTGACAGCTAGATCCGTCACTACTCGTTTGCCTTGCCTTGTTTCTCTTCCAGATTCAGTTTGACCGGTATAAATTTGTCCATGCAGTGGAAACAAATTCATGGCGTCGCAAATCCACCAAACCTTTATCCCATATTTTTCAGGTTTTGAAGGGATATACTGCGTGAAACGCGTGCGGCCACGATAGGGAAAAAGTTGTTTATCAATGGTCAAATGTTTACTGGGCTTGTAGTACGAAGCGAGACTGTTGTTCATCATGGTCCATATGTCTCTTATGGGTGCAGCTTTATCGGTTTGTATGCGTGTAGCCCGAGTGTCTGCATTATCAAACGTATAAGTATGAAGCGCAACAGTGCACAAAATCGGTTATTTCCCATTCCTGCGCGATACAATGGGAAACTTCTGGCGCTCCAAAAGTCCCGAACGCTTTCATTGCTGCTGCGATTTAAGCCTGCCATAATCAGTATTCCAAAAAATGAATATAATTCTGTTACCGTCACTCCCTTCCATATCTTCGGAGTTGCATTGGGGTGACTTGAGTTCCATCCAATATAAGTATTTGTTGCTTTTTTATTGGTGTGACGCATAATAATGTCCACCATTTCTACACTCATGAAACATTTGGACGTTTGTTCCATGGACATCATTTCGGTTTGTCTCGATGGACCACAGCGTTGTCTTACAACATTCTGTTTCAATGTTTGAGGAGCGAAATTTGGTTGGTCACTCCATTCAGTATAATCACGCGCCACAAATTTATCTGCCCCCAAATTAATCGGCACTGCTTCTTCTTCTTCTTCTTCATCTTCTTCATCTTCTTCATCTTCTTCATCTTCGTCGTCTGATACATTATCTACAAAGGCTTCTTCTTCTAGTTCTATATTTTCCGGAAGCTCTTCCGTGTCAGACATTTCGACAACCCTTAAATTGGGCTCCTGCTCTTCTTCGTCTTCAGAAAAAGAATCTCCTCCATCGTCAACGCCGGTGTCGAAAATAGACTGAATAACAGACCAGAGAAAGACTCTGCATCACTCAATCTGTAAAAGAAAAAACATTGAAAATTTTAATTTGCTGTAATATTTCACAAAATTGTGTTCTGTTACCTTTTATATGCACTGGAAGATAGATTTTCTTTGTATTTTGAAGCCATTTTTTAATTTTTTTACTTAAATTGTCGCGATTGAAATTGAAACGTTCTTCACTCTGACTAGCACTCAAACAGTATTGGTTTAAACCAACAACAATTGCTATTATAACGGTAAATCTTTAAAAACTACTTCGTGGTACAAATGTACCCCGGTTATGTGTTTGCGTGGTATTTTTTGGTTATGTGTTCTACGGTTAAGCAATTAGCCTCAATTTATTAATATATTGTAACGGCGTATATGCAAATTAAATATCTAGTCAGTAAGGATAAAATTCCATTGATTATTATTAAATAAATGAAATGAAATGAAAATCATAAACATTCCATTAGCGTTTTTATATGGAATGACCCTGCTATTGTGTGGTATATGAGATATATAGTTTTGTAGAGTAGAACTTGTGTTAGAAAGTTGTGTCGTAATGTGCACAACTTGAGCTGAAGTATGCATTAAAAGCATTTTGAAACTTCCCATACTTACTCAATTTAAAAGCTTTTTCCCCATTTTTTTTATATAACGCATTTTATTTTTCTATCTGGCTTCATTTCAATTAAGCATCTCGTGCTTACCAAAAACTTATCAAAAACCAGCTATCATAAGCTAATAAATATACTAAGCTTGAAAATTTGGAACTTTACTTGTCTCTTACTTCAAAAGTGCAAGTGCGGATGTGTGATGCATTTAGCTCTATGTCGCATCTGTTAAATGTTGACGAGCTCAGTTTGATGTTAATGCAACGAGAATTGCAATTTGATTTTCATAAAATCGATTTGATGTCGATGCACTGCAATAAAAATCGACTTAATTGAATTGAATTGAATATACTCTAGACAGCCATCCATGCATCATTCCGCTCATACAATTTCTCTCTCACTTTCTTACTTCCTCATCTTCTTCACATGTACGAAAGTAGCGCATAGAAAAATTCGTGAAATTAGTTTACATAAAATTGTTGTACATGCGTTAATGCATACAACAGTTTGACTTTGTAAACAGGGGTACATTAAACATTACTCCCATGGCGCTTTTTTTTATTTGAAAATTTATACAAAAATTTGAAAACTTTCAGATCATACTGGTTATGTTAGAAATGCGGGTTCTGCTTCAGGTTACAGGAAAGTATTGAAAGCCATTTCAATAGGGATATTCACGATTCAGTGCACTTGCTAGTATAGTTAAGGACTTGAGAGCTTATGCACTTAACAAGAAAAAAAATACACGTATATGCATTTCTAATGCAGCATTTAACTTGAAGACTTGAGGACTTGAGCAGTTGTGCTCATTGAAAAATTTAACATCTTTGAACAAGTGATAGTGGTGTATTCACGAAAATTTAACTGCACAACTACCCAAGTCACTGATGTTACAGTTACAGTAATTACTGTATTTTACAGTAATTTTGAGCCCCGTATAGGCAAACAGTAATTAGTGAGTAAAATATAGTAATTATGAATTTGTACCCTAAAATGAACGTTTTGTAGAGTAATTTTATTAAAATACACAAAAAGAATTTTTGCGAAAAAACATTTTTACCATCTACCTACTTTAACATTTTATAGTTATATTCCTTTAAAATAGCAACATTGCGAAATTCCCGTAAAAAAGCAAAACTTCATCAAAATATCTTCGTTGATTTTGAATGTTTTTGTGGCAACTTATAAAAAATGTTATCAAACAACGCCAGAAAAAGCAATTTATTTTAACACCAAAAAATACTTAAATTCAATTTTTTATAAATCTCAAGGACATATTCATAAATATACCATATAAAAACTGAAAAATGAAACTACATGTGATTGAAATAATAAGACTATGTTAAGGACTTTAAGACTTATGTATGTTACAAACCCATTGTGTAAAAAAACACGGTGACAGTGAATTTTAATTTTTGTTGTAAAAATACAACACTTAACCGTAGTTCTACGTTGAGAAAAACACCATAATTCTACTTTGAGGTGTAGATGAGGAATTGAAGTTTTTAAGTATTTTGAAAAATTATTATAATTGCGATACTACAAGGAAAAAGATTTCTGTTCACACTTAGCATAAAATAAAAATCATGTAAGATTGGATCCCAAAACTAAACTGTTTTGGATATACATAAAAAATTTAAAAAACAATGTAATTTTGTACACCAACGTAGGACTACGGTTAAGTTGTCAAACTATGCGAAATCCACTTTTCTGTCTCTTTCACAAGTTTGACAGCTTTAGCATACAACGTCGACGTCACTTGCACCTTGATTTCTTATACCATATTACAAACCTAATATGTAACTTTTTAAATTATAATTAGTTTTAATACGTTGATTAATTTTTTGTTATTTGGGCAATTCACAGTTCATTGTTATGTTTTAATATATTAATATTTTAATGCACTAATTTTTTACAACTGTGAGCACAACTTAAGTGAAAAGTATTGATTTGCATTTTTAAAACAGCGCTGGAATCTTTAATATGCCGCTCAGATGCTTTGGATATTATTAAAAGTTAAATAATTCAAGTTAATATTAAGTTTTATTGAAAATTTAATCAAAATTATTTACCAGGCAACTATTTTTTATTCACGTAAAAAAGCTGTTCACGAAATAACACATTAACACTCTACAAAAGCATGCCTTAGGGCATGTACAAAAGTGGCAAAATTTAACACACAGGTTTCATTTGTGTTTCCATGCATACAAAAACAAAAAACTAGCAAGCAAAATAGCACATTTCAGAATTAGCACATTAAACCTTAATTAGCATGAACTGTGAATTGCCTAAGTGTTTTTTTACTTAAAGTTTTAACTTTATTGAAATATTTTTGTTTATGTAATAAAGCTTTTTTTATAAATCCTTGCGTTTCTGTTTTTTTTTTAAAAGTACTGTACGGTACAGTATTCAGACTAATTTGATGTAACATCACTGGCCCAAATCCTCAACTGCACTAAAGTGCAGTGTACTGAATCGTGAATACCCTAAATATGTCATCTTTCATTTTAGCACAGAAATAATTTTATTTCGTTGGGTCAATTTATTCTTTGTTTACAAGCCATTTGAAGTGGATGTGTTAATGTATTTTTTTGCAATTGAAAAAACCGAATATTGTGCAGTGATAAAATTCTATGTTTAAAAAGCTTTATCAGCAACAGAAATTCATACAAAAATGGTGGAAGTGTAAAAGAAATCTGCTCCTTCATTTCGAACTGTGCATCGATGGGTCTAGAGCTTAAACTTGATAAAGATGAACCACTTAGTGGATGTCCAAAATTGTAAAAACACCAGAAACCTTTGACCAATTGCATGATGTTAGGGGTATTCACGATTTAGTTCACTTGCCTGTGCAGTTAAGGACTTGTGCAGTTAGGTTTTCGTGAACCACTATCACTTTTTCAAAGCTTTAAAATTTTTCAATATGCACAACCGCTCAAGTCCTCAAGTCCTCAAATTTAAGTCTACATTAGAAAAACACTTGTGCAGATTTTTGACGTACGTGTACTTTGTTTTTGTAAAGTGCACAAGTTTTCAAGTTCTCAACTGCACTGGCAAGTACACTGAATCGTGAATACCCCTATTGCTTGTAAAGATCGAAGTTTGACTAAGCATGAAATAGCTGACATGAAGAATTAATTACATATGAAAAATTTGTTAGGAAAGTTCGTGCTGAATTTGTTAACAATTTGTCCAACTCTGGATTGAAAACTAATGTAGGATAAGATCTATGTAACCGCATGGTTAGTTGTTATGTCTTGTGTTGTCCCTGAGCCCAATCTATATTATGGTGGGTAAATTTTTCTCACTTTTGATTGTTTTGAACCATTTTTATCGATATCTTTGAGATATTTCAAAGATATTTGGGTTGGTTCTTAAAATGATCTAACATGGAGAAAGTGTGAAAAAGCTGTAGCAGCTAAACTCTATTGTTATTGCATGTAAAAAAAAAACTAAATCGAAAACAAATTTCTCAGCGTATTTTGAAGCATTTTACAACTATGGATAAATGAGTCTTGGATCTACCACCATGATCCTCATTTGGATCAAGAACGTTAACAGTGGACTAAAGCTGGTTGTTCACTTCCAAAACAGGTGAAGTCAGAACGATCGGCAAAAAAGGTTATTTCATCATTGTTTTGGGATGAACAAATTATATTTTTGATTGATTTTATGGAGAAAGGTAAAATAATCAACTCTGAATATTATTGCAACCTTTTGGATATGCCGAGTGAAAAAATTCGTGACAGAAGAAAATAATAAATAATTTTTTCAAGAGGACAATGCATGTGTTCACACAAGTGTTTTCGCGATGGCTAAATTGTATGAACTAAAGTACAAATTGCTTGAACACCTACCCTATTCATCAGATTTGGCTACCAGCGACTACTACCTCTTCAGAAACTTGAAACAATTGTCTTCGTGAAAAGTGTTTTCATCGAATGAAGAGGCTACTGCAGCCGTGAAAAAGTAGTTTGCAGAGCTCCTGGAACATCAGAACTCATACAGAGATAGTATAAAATTTTTGAAGGATAAATAGAATGAGTATATTAAAGTTGGGAAATGTTATATTGGACTAAAAAACCAATTTTATTTAAAAATTCACATTCTATCAATTTTGCATTCAATAGGGGCATTCACGGGTTGATGCGAAACGCAGTTGCGACGATGCAAAAATGCATGATTGCGAACTTTCGCATCATTCCAACAACAAACACATTGGAAACAATTTTGCAACTCTTCTTGAATTACGCACTGCTCAAACCAATTGCGAGAACACACAAGCAGTGATGCTAAACTGATGATTCATGTTTTGGTTGTTTTTGAACGTAGTTGCCACCTGGGTAAAACTTTAAAATGGTTATGTTTGTACGTAGATTTTAATAACTTTTTATGATTTTGAAATAAGGTGGCAAAATATTTACTGTTCATTCGACATTTAATTTTATTGCATAATTAAGTTGCAATATTAATGTTCACTCATTAGTGCGCAAAATATCTTGCATTTTCACATTCTTGCAATTCGCAACATCCCGTGAATACCCCTAATACCTGTCAACCAACTTGCATATTCTGAGTCTTACTCATTTTTTTAGGAAAAGTTTAATTCTTGAACAACGTAAATAAAAATTTCACCAAATGATAACAAAACAACGGCCTTGTTTTGCCCTAGCGGCTCTGTGCTTTAGGGTTGCACCTGTGGAAGTAAGTGGTATCTTCGCTAAAGGAGCTACAAGGGTTTGCTGGCTTGTGTGCTGAAAAGTTAATCAATCACGTCTTTGTTAGCAATCTATTAAAATCTATTAATTTTCCATTGTAAGCTTCCACTTGAATTGCTGCTGTTCAAAGAGCTTTGAGCTACTAGCTTGATTTTTTTTAGAATAACTTCTTTAAACCTTTGAAAATACATACAAAAACATTGTGGTAACTGTGTTCATATCAAAAATTCATATAAATCATTATATTAATAAGTTAGAAATGAAACCTGTCGCACACTTTTTAAGTATTCATTATATAAAGAGGTTAATGAATCATATAGCATTCGAAAGGTACAAAGATGTGCAGAAACATGTTGGATTTTTTTGATTGGTAGCCTATGACCTGAAATATAAGCGTCGAAAAGTTTTTTTTTTTTGAGAACAGAGTTTTTTTGAAAAATTCTTAACTCGCTGAAAAAAATAACGATATGCGAAAGTTTTCCTGGTTATTTTTTTACGAATAGTGATGGGAAATAAAAACTTATAAATCGGTTAATCGATAATATGATTAATCGAAGGGCTCGATTATTAACTGTAATTAATTGCAGCAAAATTAACTGATTAACCGAATATCTGATTAATCGCAAAAATTTATAAAAACGTGAATTAAATTGTGAGCTTTAGATCAAGTAAGTTTGTAAGAAGGCAACAACAACAACAACAACTCTGAATAGAGTCAATCACATAGCTGACTAGACAGTCTGTTTCGGAAATCGCGTGCATTTTCCTCTTCGGTAGTCTTTGAGTGATGAAGCTGTGATCAACTCACTGTTTAAACTAGTACAGTAGTAGTGTATATGAGTGCGCAGATTTTGGAATTCATTCTTTTGAATTGTATGGCTGCTAATCATATGACATTTTAAAGCAGTAGGCTATTTATAGATCACTGCCCTTAACTGTACCAAGGTTGCCATCTTTTCTAGTTGCTTCTTTATTTATTTCAATATTCATTAGTGTTCGACAGTTTGTCGAAATGCACCATAGAAATGAAACGAGTTTTTTGCTTCACCAGAAGCTAGTGTTCTAACTGAAAGGTGGCTATTTTCACAACCAAATGTTCAATTATTACACATGACTTAATTTAATTCATGTAATAATTTCATAGATCATAAAACTAATTAACCAATTTATAAAAACTTTAATAAACTAGGTACACAAAAATATTTTTAAATTTATTAATTTCTTAAAGTTTGATTCGTTTTTAGTTTCGATAGTTTTAAAAATGAAAATTTTTTAAGTGGTCCCATGAGGAGAATAATTTCGGATTTTGAGCTTTTTCCAAAATTTACAAGGTTTTTATTAAATTTTTAAAAAGTACTAAATATTTTTTATAAAACTTTAAGAAACCTGACACAGGCGTGGCCTTTAACTTTTAAAAGAAAAGTCAAGCCAATCGGACAAGTGCTTTAGGTAGTAATCGGTGTTCAGACATAAAAAAAAGCCATCGACGAACTTGAGAACCTCCTCCTTTTTCTCCTTTTTAGTTTTAAAAGAAATTAAATATAAAAAGAAATTTTTTACTGACATGAGTACACAAAGAAAACCACATTTTCAAAACTAGCGGAAACGAGCTGCTTTAAAAAAGTTTAACCCAGATTTTGCACTTTTAACGTTTATTTTAATTTTAAAAACGAACATTTTAAAATGAAATAGTAAAACGTTTTTTTTCATTTTAAAAACGAAAATTTTAAAATGAGATTCTAAAATGCTCGCTTGATTTTTAATAAAAGACATTTTAAAATGCTATTATAAAAGGTTTTTTAATTTTAAAAACGAGAATTTTAAAATTAGATTCTAAAATTTTTGTTCGATTTTTAACAATTGACATGCTAAAATGCAATTATCTATACCACTGTGTGGCAAGAAAATCTGTATTTAATAATTTCAATGTTTTTCACTTAATTAAAGTATGAGGAATCTCCTGGTAACATCCGTTTTGGCACTATTCTGAAGACTTTAAGTGCAATTTTTTTTAAATAGACCAGATATGCACTCATTTGCATGTTGAGAACTCTTGAACCGTTAGGATTTTAGTTTGGTTTCTTCAGCAAAGTTCTTTTTATTATTCTTTCCAACAACTTTGTTGAACAAATATATAACGAAAAATCATTTGAAATTGTCTTTAAACCTTTAATAAGCGACATATGTCTTGCACGTTTTCAACGCTTCAAAGCAAAAATTGTTACTCATACGCAATGTTGTTCGGATTTTTTTCGTTTGACTTTTTGTAAGAATCACTCGATAAGACCCACTAGAAGCGATTTTTTCATATTTATTTATTCAACAAAGTTGTTGGCCAGAATTATAGAAAAAACTTTGCAGAAAAAACCAAAATGAAATACAAATGGTTCAAGAGTTATCAACATGAAAATGAGTGCATATCTTGAGTAATATTTGATATATCTTAAAAAAAAGTTTGTTCTAAAATATTCGATAAAGTGGTAAAACCAATCTCGCACGAGATTCCTAATACCAAAATTAAGTGAAAAACGTTTAAATTATCAAATACAGAAAAAAAGATACAAAAAAGCGCACAGTGTATTTTAAAAACAAAAATTTTTATTATTTCCCATTAATTAAAGAAAATGACAGAAATTCCCATTTCCTTTATTAATTAAAAAACGTTTTATTGGCTTTCAAAATTACAGTTGTATTTGATTTATTTTTTCATCAGCTATGTCTATCTCGTTAAAATTTTTTAGATGATGAATGATACTGTATCCCAGCGTCTACAAAAAAATTTGATCAGATATTATTAATTTTATTTTAAATACTTACTTTTTAGTTGTGGCAACAAATGCTCCAACTCAAGCTCTTTCATTATTTTCTTGCAAGCAGTTGGAGTGAAGAATGTAAAATATTTTATTTTCTGAACGAATTTCAAATACATAAGTCAATGAAACATATTTAACAAACAATTCGTTATTAACAAGTGTTTTGAAACAAAGTATGTGAAACCAACAAACACCCCTACTTGAGTTGTATTTATAAATTTATATATTCATTTTACTATGTCATGGTAAAATGTTTGTAGTTGTTTTAAAAATGTTTCGTTTCAATTTTCTCTTTAAAACTGTGCGTTTTCATTTTTGTATTGCGTAAAATGTTTTTAAAAATATTAATTGTATCCTACTTTGTCATAGTAAAACATTCGTAGTTATTTTAAAAACCTTCCGTTTTACTTTTCTTTTTAAAAATGTGCGTTTTAATTTTTGTATGACGTAAAATATTTTTAAAAATAACAATTTTACTAAACGTTTTTAAAATGTGCGTTTTTTATGTTTTGTTTTCTCAGTGTATAAAAATACTTTAGTGAGTATGAAAAGAAGGTGTTTATTTTATTAAAAATAAATTTAAAAAAATTAACATTAATTGCTTGAAATTGAATTCAGAAACAAGAGCTTTAAAATGCGTTTTGTAGTTAAGCGATTCCGGTTTTCCGTAGCAGTTGCACCAGCTTTGGAAAAAAGCCGTTCTGTTGGTACAGAATTAGGATTCGCTTGCGAGCACTCGTTGAGATCACACGCGTTTTCTTGCAAGTTTTTTAAGTCAAATTTTTTCCAAAAATACGACATTTTTTTTCTCTTCAAGCAATTTGCCGAAGTACAGAAAAAGTTTTTTATACAATAAAATAAGCATCAAAGATATTTACCACCATGGTTGATGTGGATGAGCAAGGAAGCGGTCACTTCCTACTACGAAAAAAGCCACCGGATAAGTTCGGTCAGGATGTTTCTAATCCGTCTGATCCGTCTAGTGCTTGTTTGAAGACAGGAAACAGTGGACTGCATCAGGGAGCTATTCGCCGTCAACATAAGACTGATCAACACCAAGCAATTCCGTACCAACCTGGGGCAGCGCAGTTATCGCGTGCAAAACATGGCCAACAATTAGTTGGCGTTTTACATCAACATGCGCTTTCTTTGAAGCGGTCGCAGTCCTCGGAAGATTTGATTGAGAGTCAAAGGATTTTATCGGACACCTCGTTTGTCGCTGATATGGACCACGAACCAGCTCCATCACCTAGATCAGCTGAAGCTGCGATTCAGCTAAGAGACGATGACGATTTTCTGCTGCACAAGCGTAAGAGGCTCGTTGCGTCGAAATCAACCTCCAAAGTGGGTCCTTCCAGGCTGCAGAACGCTAAGGTAGTTTTAAGTGATTCTTTTAATGTTGTCAGTCAAAATAGATTTGCCGTTTTGGGCAACTTAGACAATGAGTCTACAAGTCCTGTAGCTAGTGCTTCAAAGGTGTTCGTGGACAAAAAACTGTCTGGTAGCAGTAAGGTACCGATTTCTAGGAAAACTGCTTGTCCCCCGATTTTTTTATACAACGTGAACATAAAATGCCTAGTCGACCAACTCGAGGCTATGATTCCAAAGGTCTCCTTTAAAATAAAAAACGTAAGTAAATATAAAAGTAAACTTTACCTCGATGATGCTGAAGCGCATTCCGAGATGATGGAATGGCTTCATGAAAAAAAAATAAACTCATACTCCTATACTCCAAAGGAGCAAAGGCAGCTTGCCCTAGTTCTTCGTGGTATGTACTTTAGGACGGACTTAACAGATTTAAAGGAGGCTCTTGATATTCTTGTCCCTGGTGTAGTAAGCAAAATTTCTAAATTCAACACTCCTTTTTCTTTAAAAAACAAGACTGAAACTGGTCTCTTCCTCGTATCGCTTTTTCCAGGCAAAAAGCTGGGGGATGTCAGCCATTTGAGGTACCTCTTGAGCCAGTCCATATCATGGGAGTCCCCGAAATCTAAGTTGAGGGAAATATAATGCAAGCGGTGCCAGCATTGGGGGCACATTGCACGAAATTGCAACCGACAATTCACTTGCGTTAAATGTGACGTAAGTCACGAACCTGGTAATTGCACTCTGAATCAAGTCGACAACGCTGAGCCGTTTTGCAACAATTGTAAGCAGGCTGGACATCCTGCTAACTGGAGGGGCTGTCCTGTTTATCAAAAATATGTGTTAGATAAAAAAAACGTTTGAACGAAGCCTCTGAAAGGAAATTAACTGCCACGCGACATGTTAACCAAGCCATCTCTGGCTTAAGTAATTTTAATAAAAATAAATCCTTTGCTAGTCTTTTTAAGGCGCAAACTCCTTCGTCAACAGGATGTCCAGCCTCTGCAAGCCATTGTTCGCCAATAATTGAAGAATTTCTTAAGCTTTCAACCTTTTTTATGATTCCAGAGCCGTTGACGCTTGAGCAGCAAATTCAAAAATTTTTAGCCTCTTACAAAACAATGCCTAAAGCTCAGGCAAAAACTGAATTTTTGAATTTGCTGTCTCTGGTAAAATCTCTTTATGGGCCGTAAAAATTTAAAACTTTTAACCTTTAATGTTCGCTCTCTGGTTGACGTCAGTCGAAGATTAGATCTTCTCAACATTCTGCGGGATCAAAATATCGATATCGGTTTCATACAGGAATGCCATTTACGAAATTCTAAGGTTTATCTTGAAGATTATAATTTTGTTTATGATAACTCGTCGATTGGAGTTGCTATCGTTTTGAAAAAAACATATTCATTTTCCTTAATTAACATTCAGGGCGTTGCGTTCCCTCATAACTTCATTCAAGTAATGTTAATTGTGAACGGCACTCGAAAGTCCTTTCTTTTTGGTTCCATTTACTTGCCTTGTAATTTCTCAAGTTCACAAATTTATTCGGGTCTCTCAAAAATTCTTCAATTTTCTAAAAATTTCGATGGCACAATTATAGGTGGTGACTTTAACTCACGGAACCCTGCCTGGGGTGACAACTTCGAAAATTGTAACGGACGAATTTTCCTTAAATGGTTGCAGGATTCGGTGTTGGACTTTATTCGAATAGCTGATAACAGGCCATCATTTCCTTCGGGACCTTCTTTTTTGGATCACTTTTTAATTAGTTCTAATCTCGTTAATTCGTTGGATCCAAACTTTTCTGTTGCAAGCTTGTCCACTTTTTCGGACCATTTTCCAATTCGATTACGAATTGACTTAGTTGATTTCGATTTTATAATTAAACGTCCGCATTATTTCACCTCTTACAAAAACACAAATTGGGCAAATTTTGGTCATGATTTAGATGCATCACTTGCGGAAATTCGGCCTCCATTAAACAAAAACTTGCAAAATCATGAAATTGATTTTTATATTGAAAATTTTAACTCAGTTGTTGAATCTGTTTCTTCTGCACATACAGAAAAAGTGATGTTCCGAAATAATAAGATTTTAATATCAGATAACATTCAGGATCTTTACAAAATTAAACACGTATGGCAAAAAGATTTAAAAATATTATTTCACAGATATTCGAACAGAACAAATGATGAATACAACTTACTGTCGAAACAGATTCAACTTCTCAAAATTATTATTAAAGAGCAAGTTAAATTAGAGCAAGCAAGAGAGTTCGAAAGAAGGCTGAGTCTCATCAAGCCGGGCCCGTCGGCGTATAAGCAAATTTTCAATTGGTTGGAAACAAAAAAAAAATCATATTGCTCAAAAATTTCTGACAATGGCAATATTATCGTTGATGATCAAGACAAGCTCGAAGCGTTCCGTTTGCATTACGAACGTATATATACAGAAAATATTCCAGATAGACAGGATATTTTGGAAATCCAAAACTCGGTTGCTGATAGCTTAGCTGATCTGCCCTCGACAGTCTATAATTCCAACGATGAATTTACCTCATTAGAGAATGATGACGGGTTTCACTTCGTAAGTTCTGACTCAATCAGACTCATTGTCAAAAATTTGAATAGTAAAAAGTCTTCTGGTCCAGACAAGATTTCAAATTTTATCATAAAAAGATTTTCGCCATTGGCATATGAATTTTTAACAATTATTTTTAATAATTGCTTAAATAACGGATATTTTCCGAACAATTGGAAAATTGCGAATATAATTCCTATCAAAAAAAAACTGGACAGTGTCGATTTAAACGATTTTCGTCCTATTTCGGTGTTATCGAATCTAGGAAAGTTGTTTGAACATGTATTAAGGCTTAAAATGCAAATGGATTTGGGAGACGAGTATATCTGCAACTACCAATTTGGTTTTAAAAAAGAGCACTCGACTGTTCACGCGCTATTAAAATTTCACGATGATGTAACTCGGAACTTGCGTAATAAAACATGTACTGTGGCGGTTTCTTTAGATATAGAAAAAGCGTTCGATAGAGCTAGTCATGTTGGTATTCATTTCAAACTCATTAACTTAGGGTTCGACCCATTCTTATTAAAGTTATTTCCAAGTTTCTTCTCCGACCGAAAATTTTGTGTTCAGATCAGCGATGCGGTGTCCGAGCTTGGCTTGGTGGGGAGCGGGGTACCACAGGGTTCAGTCTTGGCTCCACATTTTTTTAATATTTTCCTCTTTGACTTTCCGCACGAATTCTCTGGCTCAAGAGGTATCTTATATGCTGATGACTGTTTGGTTTATGCGCACCATGAATCTCCTGCTTTGGCTTTGAATCGGGTCGCAAGGCATCTTGATTTGATTAACGATTTTTATGTTGACTGGGGCATTCGAATCAATGCCTCCAAATCTGAGGCAATCTGTTTAAGAAATGCGTCAGGCAAATGTGGTAGAGCGGTTGTACCCGAAAGCAAACTTTTGAGACTTGTCTTAAACGGTACCGAAATAAAGTTTAAAAATAATATCAAATACCTGGGAGTCGTTTTCGACAAGTTGCTAAAGTTCAACAAACATGCTAGGTTGAATGTAAAAAAATCTCACCAGCTTACCGGCATGTTCTCAAAACTTTTGAACAATAAATATTTAAGTCAAAAGTCTAAACTTTTGATCTATAAAGTAAGCATCCGCTCTGTCTTGCTTTACGCATTTCCTATATGGTTTACTATTTCGCCTACGGTTGCCAAGGAATTGGAGGTAGTGGAACGTAATGTCTTGAGACGCTGTGTTGATAGGAATTTTGAGTCATTTGTAAAGCGGTATTCTAACAAATTTATTTACGAGAGAGCTGAGGTGAATCCAATTTGCCGCTATGCCTTATCACTCCAAAATAAATTCGTTAGAAAGCTATCATACCACGAAAACACGCTATTAAAGGAAATTTTTGAGTTTCAGATTCAAAACAACTGGTCTTCAGTCTGCTATTTATCTCCTGTAGGTGTTTTAAATGAGGAAATTCCGACCGACCTAGATTTCAGTACCCCACTGCTACCTGACTTTTATAACAAATCCGTACCTGGTTGCCATAGAGGCTAATTTACTTTTCTTATTGTTTTGTTTTTAACATATCAAAACTGTTTTTTATATGTTTTTTTTGACATGTAATATCATTAAACCATATATCATGGTATTGATGTATATTTTTGTGTAGTTTTAAGTGTAGTTTTAAGTGTAGTTTTTAGAATTTAGGCATGTATGTAAATAGATGACTGAGACAACACGTCTCTACGAAACTGTCTAATGCCGGGAGCAAGCATTATATTAATTTGCTGACAAAATGAAACAGCTAGATGTATTAAATATATTTTTCTTAAAGAGCAAGTAGCTTGTACTTATTCCACTCCATTAGAACAACACAATAATAGTTCTAAATTCTCTTGTTAATATAATTCTTAAGGAATGAACGAAATGTTTTTATAATAAGAAAAGTCTCAATAAAATTGAATTGAATTGAATTGGTACAGAATTAAAAAGCAATATTTTTAGGAGAGAGTATATACAGCTGCGAACGAAAAAATAGAAGTACTCTTATATTCAGACATGTTTCGATAAATAATACTAGTCTACAATTTCGGATCTGGTTAACTCATTACCCCTGTACTTTCAACACTGGCTCCAAACCTGTACTCAGTTTCCTTCTATATTGCAAAGTTTTCAAGATACAGGGTGTCTTACGTTTTCAGCACGTGCCTAGTATTATAGATCTACAATCTAAACTTTCCAACATCCAATTCCGATTTCCATACAAAAAAAATCCTGCTATGGATTTAGATTTTGTAAACTTGTAGCTTGAAACATCACAACCAGGTGGCGTTTAATGAAGTAAGTGATCGAAAAAGCACACGGAGATAATTATTTCGCTTGAATCAAGCAAATGTTTTGCTTAAAAGCAAACTTTGTCAATCACGGTGTAATTTTAGAAAAAGATTACTAAATTGTAATTACTCCTCATGTATTTAGGAAAAAGCGAAATTAGGCGATGATTCATTAACAACTGCCATGGTCGAATGGATAAGCCCATGCACTTACACTCACGCGGCCTAGGTTCAAATCTCCAGATGGTGATAGTTTTTCAATTTATTTTAATGCTAATAATTATTTCACTTTAAAAATATGCCAGATTTCAGCAAAAACTAATCAAATTTTTTCAGCAAAAACCAATTTATAATAACTTGGAAAACAATTGCTTGAATTAAGTAAAAATTTGCTTTTGCAGTTTATAAAATTTTAGCAAAATTTTACTTGAATTTAATCAAAAATTTGCTTAGTTATATTTTGTAAACTGGAATAGAAAATTTTAATAAGTTTTTGCTGAAATTTAGCATAATTTTGAAGTAGCTGAGAAACAAGCGCAAAATCCAGATTTGGATGTTGAAAAAAACGGAGCTACTATTACAAATATAGCCCGCTGTTGAAAAGTACCGTTCTGATGCTATGCTAGTTGGACAAATAGTTGTACGATAATCGTAAGCAATTTGTAAGTTTCGCTCACAATTGCCTTCACCACAAAACAAAATTATTTCCTAAAGCTTAGTATGCTGTAGAAGCGAAAAGAAATCTTCCGTAAGAAATGCATTGCGTTTCTGACAGCGAAAAGGTAGTGAAATTTTTTTTTTCGTTGGTTAATACGCTGTTGAACCGAATAATTGTTCAATGCAGCCAAGTTCACAACCATGATTGGAGAGTTTAAATGTCAAAATTTCGCTGTCTCCTTTATGTCCGTACATTTAATTGGCGTGAATTAAATGCCTACAAACTTTTTCGCCTCAATAAAAGGTTTACCTAATTCTGTATTTGTATTTGTATTTATTTATTTCATAAATGGAATAATTTTCTTACTGATTACACAATTAATATATTGAAAATTAAGTAAGATAAGAATTAGATAACACATAAATAATAACAGTATATTTAAGATATCAGGATAGTTTTAAATGGCTTAGAGATAGAAATAATTTAACTGGTTTAGTAATTTAACTATTTTAGAGCAAGAAAAATCAATTTTAATGTTTTTAGACAACTTATTTAATTCAGTAAAGGATCGATTGATAGGAGCATTTAATGAATAATTGGTTCTTAACAATCCAACATAAAATAAATCAAAGATTTTTTTTTTGAGACTGAACCAACGTTCAGGGGATGCCTCCTATAAATGCGTAAGCATTGTGTTGATTCGGAAGACGGGTGATAGTTAGTTGGAGGGTGGATAGAAGGAGTAGTGTCGGTGAATGTTTGTTTTAAATTTGCACAGCTCAAAACTGCCGGGAACACTTGAACTCTTCCCATGGTAATACGTATACAGAAGGCTTAGGCAACCAACATTGCGTCGATGCCCAAGAGAGTTGAGACGGGATGAAATACTTTCGTCTCCTATCAAATATATCGCAGCACTTTGAATTCGATCCAGAAGCTCCAAATAAGATCTTGAAGCCCCTGCCCAAATGTGCGAATTGTACTCCATTTTCGGTCTAATATATGAGGTGCAGATCATGCGAAGATCAGCTGAGGTGAAATATTTTTTGCACCGTCGGTAAATATTTTCGACACATCGGAAATATGATCATTCCAACGAAGATCAGATTTGATCGATATGCCCAGAACGTCACGGCTAATTCCACAAGATCCACACCATTCATATTAAGGGATGCTAAGGGGCAATTCATCCGCGCTTGTGGGTTAACAGGCAGCACTGAGTCTTTCTTGCATTGAACTCTACTCTATTAGTAAGACCCCACTCGGAGATTTTTTGTAGCTTTTTTATCTGAGGCTTCTAACAGGAATAATAAAATTTAATATCGCTAAAAGGCGTGGACAGTCAATTACACCAGTTATTGCGTCGAAAATACACAGAAGCGCTAGTAAAGTTCTTCTAACAGAGAATGGCATAAAATGTCAGGGTTACGCAGACGACATCACCTTAATAGCGAGAGGGAAGTTCGAGGATACACTCTGTAACCTCTTACAGAGAGGACTGTCAGTAACAAAGGAGTGGTGCAACACAGTGGGATTAAGTATCAACCCAGCGAAAACCACCATAGTACCTTTTACTAACAAAAGAAGCCTGCCAAACCTCCGAACAATGAGAATGGATGGCACTGAAATTCCCTTCAAAGGAGAAATAAAGTATCTGGGACTTACACAAGATTCAAAGCTTCTCTGGAGAAGACATGCAGAGGTAGCTATAAACAAAGCAACGCGCGCACTCATGGTATGTAGGAGCCTGGCGGGGAAAAGCTGGGGTTGTAACCCAACAATTCTCAGCTGGATGTATACCATGATGGTGAGACCCATCCTCACCTATGGTGCAATAGCATGGGCTGAGAGAACCAACCTAACCACAATGAGGAATATGCTAACAAAGGTGCAGAGACTGGCCTGTGTATGCATCACAGGGGCCATGAGGACATGCCCTACAGCAGCACTAGAAGTAATTCTGGACCTAACACCCTTACACCTTGTCATAGAGGGAATAGCCAAGCGAACTCTGTTGTGCATTGCAAAAGAGGGGACAGGTTTAGGTAAAACTATCAGCAGTAGAGAGAAGGAGGATATTGCAAAGCACACTCCCTACATCGATCTACCAAGAGACGATATAGTAAAAAGGTATAACTTCGAAAAACACTTCGGAATTAAGCTTAGTACCAAGAAAGAGTGGGACAGCGAGATGATATCGGAAGTCAAGAAACCACACAGTATAGCATGGTATACAGATGGGTTGGCAGATATTGGAAGGTATAGGCGCAGGGGTGTACGGACCAAGAACCAAGCACTTTGAACCTATGGGGACAACACCCAGTATCTTCCAAGCGGAAATCCTAGCAATACAGCTGTGTGCACAATTCAATCTGGACCGTAAATACAAAGGTCAGGATATAGTTGTGATGTCAGACAGCCAAGCAGCAATCAAAGCATTAGTTTCCTGTGAGATATCATCGAGAATAACATGGGAATGCCTAACAAAACTCAACGAACTAGGCAAGAATAACACTGTTACTATACTTTGGGTCCCAGGACACAAAGGAATGCAGGGTAACGAAGATGCCGATGGTCTAGCGCGACAGGGTGTAGCCACAAAATTTATAGGACCAGAACCATTCTGCGGATTGGGCACACATTCTATAAAAGAAGAACTAAGAAGGGAGGAGAGGCATAAACGTTCAAACCTCTGGAAAAGCCTCCCAAAGCTAAGACAATCCAAATTGCTCCTCAGAGATTTTAACACTCGAAGAGCAAAATTGTGCATAAGCTTAGGCAAACCGAATCTCAGGATTCTAACGGGGTTCCTTACAGGACACTGTAAACTCAAATACCACCTGATGAAATTGGGCATAGAGGCCAACAGTAACTGCCGTTTCTGTAAAGAAGCAGAGGAGACTCCAATACACTTACTTACAAACTGCGACGCGGTGGCTCGCAGACGTAAACTAGCACTGGGGAACTATGAGCTGAGTCTAGATCAGGTTTCATCCCTTGAACCTAAGAATATTCTCAAATTCATTAGAGAAATAGGGCTGGATGAAATTCTGTAATCCGCAAACCCAGCGTAGCTTTGAGAAGGAGGTACAATAGATCTGATTTAGGTCGCAGTACGCATCTCCACCACACAACATTAACATTAAAATTCTTCTACTTTGCAAAATTTTTAGATAAATAAGTAGACAACGATAATGGAGGAATAGGATCACTTAAATTTAAACCCCGTAGAGCATAGCGAGTGAAAGATTTATATGCGCCGCATAGAAAGGGTTCCAAATTAATGAGGCATATTCTAGTTTAGATCTAACGAAAGATGAGTATAGCGTTTTATGCGTATATGGGTCAGAAAAAGCAGAAATATTTCTTCGAACAAACGCCATCATAGCGTATGCTTTAGAAATAATGAAGGCAAAATGACTTGTAAAGGTAAATTTAGGATCAAAAATTACACCTAAGTCAGACATTTTATCCACTGTAGTTAAGACACTAGTATCAATAGAATATGACATATTGATGATAAACTTAAAGAGAAAGTTTACGTTTGAAAAGCAGGAACTAATATCATTTATGAATAAAATTAAAATTAAGGGTCCCAGAACGCTGCCTTGGTGAACACCAGATGAGGCAATGAATTTGGCAGATTTCACATTATCAATCACTACAAAGTAAGTTCTATCGGTTAAATAAGACCGTAACCACTGTAAGAGGACAGTGTGAAAACCCAATTTAGCAAGTTTTAATACCAGTATATTGTGTGATACTTTATCAAATGCTATCGAAAATCTGTGTAAATTGTATTCACTTGATAGCCGCTTTTAAAAGCAAAAATACAATCTTCAGAGAAAACCGCTTAATTTGATAAAATAGAACGACCTGCGAAAAAATCGTGTGGATTAGGACAAATTAAACGCTTTACTCGAAAAAAAAACTTGTCTTTAATGATGCTCTCAAATAGTTTCGAAATGGTTGATAGCTTCGAGATTGGCCTATAGTTGGAAATATCGTTCTTATTACCACTTTTAAAAATAGAGGTTAGAAAAGCAATCTTCCAGTCGTCAATAAAAACACCTGAAACTAGAGATTTATTTAATATAGTCTTAATAGGTTTAACTAATGCTGAACATTTTTCTAGCAAGAATGCAGATATATCATCAGTATCAGTCATCATTGACGGGTTTTAAACTAGAAAGATGATAATATTAGGGACCCGAAGACAAGGGAGGACTGAATATTATTAAGAAATTCATCGTTTGAAGTAGAATTATTACTAATAGATTCAAAATTGGATTCAAAATTTTCGGCAACTTTAGGGTTAGATTTAATTTTAGATTCAAAACTCAAAATATATTGATTGTACAGATATTTATTTAGAAAATTAAATTCCCTCACATAATGCTGATGCCTTTCAAAAAATATTAAGCTATTACTTGCTCTAAATTCCTTGAAGAACTTGTTTGTTAAATTTTTAAATTTTTAAGACCCTAATTAAACTAACATTAAGAAGCTTATAAGATTTAGTAAGAATATTTGGATGGTTAATATTGCAAATTTCAATTACTTTAGCCATAAATTGAGTAAAACATGAAGAGACATCAGCTCCGTTAATCAAAGAAAACCAGTCTACATTTTCAAAAAGGTTATTTAAAAGATTAAAAATCAGCTAATTTATAGTTAAATGATACAACTTCATTGATACAACTTCACCAACGGTGGTGCATATCGGAAGCTGAAAATAGAAAAGGATTTTCAAAGAGCGTAAAACTCATGTTATTGTTTATAAAGGTCAAGTCCAATATTCTATTAAGCCTATTAGCGATGATATTAATTTGAAGCATATCAAGACTTAAAAAATATTAACTAAGTAAATTTCGCTAGTGCTATAAGCATTAGATGAAATGAGAATATTTTTATCCCACATATAAGACCAACATAGCTTGTTTAACTTGAAATAGCCTAACACACATAAGTTAGTATTTTCATAATTAGATGGCAGAGTAATGATGTTATCCGTGTGATCCTTATACAAACTATCAGCACTATTCGGCAGAATGTACGATACGCAAATCAATAACTCTCCAGATAATGCATGAATTTTCACAGATAACTGATCCAGAAGAGAATCAGTATTATTTAGCAATTCAAGAGATGCACAAAAGTTACGCTTTACGGCAATCAACACACCACCACCACCATTCATATCAACATGTTAAAAATAGCTTCAAATGACATCTCAAATGCACTTACTGAAAGTTTTGTCCCAAAATATTAACCCTTAGGCACTGCTAGCCTCCAATTTTCGAAAATTTTGGCCACATAAATGCAATTATTTTCAAAAATATATCAATAGAGAATATGATGATCGATGGGACTATTTTTAGATTTGTCCAATCGATTTTCTATTAATATTCAAGCAAAAACACTAAATTGACAATAAAAAATCATGAATTTTCACGTTCAATGCTTGACAGTAAGTGATTTAATTATTTTTTTTACCAATCAAATAGCCATCTATGTGCCCATCAAAAGAGATGATTACCATAAAACCTTGTAATTCTGAATATTTTCTTTTTCAAGATATGATCTAAATTATGAAAAGAAAATATGTATAAAAAAAACTTATTCGCCAATTTCACATTGAAGTGTAATATCAGTTGCACTGACCATCTCTGATTTGGCCCAAATTTTGTTCTTAGATTGGTTTAGTGTTTAGTAAACCAAATCCGGAGTTTGAGATTTTTAGAATTTTTTTCGCGGACCCATAGCCATACAATTGCCAAAATAGGGTCAGTTTTGAGACAATGTAGCTCAGTCAATGTAAATGCGATTTTCGTAAAAAGGGTATCATTGCAAAGATTATTTAATTATTTTTCAGGGAAAAATATTAAACTCTTAAAAAAACCCAGTCTTAATTTCAAAGTTTAATACCATGCCAGCAACAGGCACTATAATTTCTTTCATTATCATTATTTTAATTTCTTATAAGTTCTATTACCTTTCCAATGATATAAAATGAGGGGTGCTCTTGAAGGGTTCAGAAGTTATGGCGTAAAACGTTAAGTGTTAATGAATTTTCCATACAAATTTAACTAGCGTTATATTTAAAATTGAACAATTTGAAAGTTGAACAAATTCAAAAGCTTTGAAACTGTCTGTCCCAATCTAATGTAATAATGAAGGTTCTGTAGTACTGCTTTGTACCAATCAGACGCAATACTACCTTTTTCAACTTTTTTTCCAGCATTTTGATCGTATCTTGAAAAAAAAACTTCATAATTGCTAGGTTTTTGTGATTATAATTTTTTTATAGGCCTAAATTCTTGTTTATTTGGATTGCTCGAAAGAATTTCAACCTGTCAAGCATTGAATGTGAAAATTCATAGTTTTTTGTCTATTTTGTGCTTTTGCTTGAATTTTAATAGAAACCTTGATCGGACAAAAACAAAAATAGTTCCATCGTATTCAGCGACCTCGAAAACATAACGTTAAATCATGCCATAAACCATCAATCATCATATTTTATATTGATATATTTTTGAAAAATAACTTTATTTATGTGAACAAAATTTTTAAAGATTGGAGACCAGTAGTGCCTAAAGGTTAATATTTGGGGACAAAATTTCAGCAAGTGCTTTTGAGATGTCATTGAAGATATTTTTCAACATGCCTCAAAAAAACAAAAACCCATAAATTTTTTTGGGTAGGTCTAATATATAGTCATATAAAGGGTCCACCATCTAACGTTTTTTTTTCAACTAGTGCTTATTTCGTGAATGGTAACTTTTAGCTCATGTTTGATTTGACAGATAATTAGTTTTATCCTTCCGCTGAACGAATATGGTTGTGTATATGCTTGAACAATGCTGGGAAATATTGCGAACTTACTTTGAAAATCATGGTAATGTTGCAGATTGTGTGCGAAAATTGCGTATGGATTTTGGAAGAAGAGAAGCACCGTCAGCTCCGTATGTTCGTTATCTTGTGAAAAAAGTGAAAGAAACTGGCATCCTCATCGATAAACCAAAGCGTGAAAAGCCAAAAACAGTGCGTACACCCGAGAATATTGCTACTGTGGCAGAAAAAGGGCGTGAAGCGCCATCAAAATCAATTTACCGTTGTTCTCAACAATTGAACATTTCGGAGACATCATTGAGACGAATTTTGCATAAAAACCTTGGTATAACGCCATACAAAGTCCAATTGTTTCATGAGCTGAAGCCAACTGACCACCCAATGCATTTAAAAAAAAAAGTTATTTGGCGGACCCTTTATATATATATATAAATTTCACTCCTATCTTGATACAAACTGTGTCAAATTTGTATAAATATAATATCTAAGTTTCATCCCCAAAGTGTAGGAAGGACCTTATGTTAAGCGGTCTTAGTCCACTTCCGCTTTATTTTTTTTAATTGCTCAAACTTTCTATAAAAACCTGCAGATCAAAAAACTGCTTCATTACTACAACAAGGCACTATCCCCAATGATGTTATATATTTTTTTTTAAAATTTTTGTGTGTTTTTCTCTATTAAGCCTCTTTTTTTCATAACCAATACAAAATACCATAACTATGAGTACCTTCATCTACACTATATCACTATATAACTGCAGTATAAAATATTAAATTTTATGACGCCACAAAACTAAGTAGCCATCAACTAAACACTGACTTAACAGATTGCAATTGAGGTAGGTGCTCCTTATTTGGGGTAGCCTGACGGCGTTGAAAGTTAATAAAAGTGAAAATTAATGCGCACAAGAAAAGCTGCAGCTACGTGAATAAAAGCAACAGAAACGAAAAAATAAAAATATATCAGCAACAAGTGTTGATTTGCTTAGCTGAGTTTACGTTTGTGTAAATGTGTATGCGTGAGTGTTTGTGCTAGTGACTGTTGTCTGTGGCAGGAAGAAAATATTTATGGTGATGACACTTAAGAGTATATTCTAGCAAAAAAAAAAACAACTATAATAACAAAAAAAAAAACAAATATGCTTAACTTGCGTTGTTATTTTTGGTTTTCTTTTTCGTCTTTTTTTATATTTATGCTATTATATTTATTCTGTCCTTCAGGTATTTTCCGTAAGCTTATGCGAATATAAGTTTGTTTATAGTATATGCATGCTTTTGTATCACTATGTGTGTGTATGTGTGGCATAAAGAACTTGTCCGTTGGTGGCCACTTAAAGAGGTGCTTGTTGCTGAATTAAATTTGTGGTTGCTTTACTGATGAAATAAATTGTCTAGCTCTGAGTTTCTTTTCTATACATTGTGTATCTGTGTTGGTATTGTTGCTTGTATGGTTTAAGTTGATTGTATTTTTTGTGGTTTTGGCGGGAATGGATCATATTTATTTATGTGTATAGCTAGTCAATTGCACGTGTCTCTGACTATTTAATCACTTGCCGTTACGAAATCACTAAAATTACTCTTAGTTGTTAACTAATAGTTTGACTCTTTCTTAATAGTTTTTTGTTCAAGATTTTCGTTACCAAAATGTTACTATAATCTTTTTACAATGTTATCAATAATTTCAGTCATCAATTATTCAAGTAATCAAGTATTTAATGAAGACACAATTTAGCTCAATTTTTTATGTAAGTTCTTTGCCCGATGTAAATATTTAATTATGGCATACATTCTCTAAATTGTGTATCGTCGTTTACTATTGATTTTATTAGGTTACGCTTTATGTAAAGGACGTGATTAGAAATTGAGGTTTTAATCAAGACTAAAAATAGCCAAAAAGAAGAAGTTAGAGTAGAAATGTTAAATAGAACACAACTTAAAGTGGTATTTTGAGAAAAAAAAGGTGTGTCAATTTATTTATTTATTTATTTGTTAACGTCTATGGATAATATCCTTACGGACTAAGCAAACCTAATTTAATAAGTAATAAAAATAAAGATTAAAACTAGTTTCTATTTAACAACAGTGTAATAGTGGTTTTAAAAGCAACTTTGGGCATAGAAAAATCGAGTAAGTTATTATTATAGATACTGTTTAAAGCTATAAGAGCTCTATTAATTGGCTCATTAGTGGCATAATTAGTTCTATGACAGCTAATGTAAAAATAATTCGAGCTCCGTAACGACTTTTGCGGAATATTAAACGATATTAATTTAAGTAAGTTTTCACAATTAACATTTCCATTAAGCAGATCATAAATAAACATGATACTATGCAGTAGTCTTCTATCTTCGAGAGATGATAGAACAATAAGCAACCGACGTGTCCTATATGAGGGAAGAGGTTCAGGAAAAATAAAAGAGCGCAAAGCAAATTTTAAGAATCTTTTTTGAAATTTTTCCAGTCTAGCAATATGTATCGATTAAAAAGGACTCCAAATAAATGAGGCGTATTCAAGGCTAGATCTAACAAGGGAAGTATATAAAGTTTTTAGTGTGTAAGGGTCAACAAACCCAACACTGTTACGCCTAAGAAACGCTAAAAGTGAATATGCTTTGAGGATAATTCTATTTAAAGTTAAGCTAGCTAAAAGTTAAGCTAGAATCAAAAATTACACCAAGGTCACAAATTTCTGATAATCTGGCTAACTTAGTGTTATCAAAATTATAATAAAAAATAGTTGGTGAGTGGAGCTTGTAATAAGAGACAACATAACATTTTCCGAGGTTAAGAGATAATTTGTTTTGTTTAAACCAGGAAAAGACATTATCAAGATCAGACTGGAGACGAGAAGCGTAGTAATCACTTTTAACTTTAAGGAAAACCGTAAGATCATCAAAACCGTAAAAATCGAGCATTAGGAAAGCATTTAGAAACATCATTAATGAAGATAACAAAAAGTAATGGTCCAAGGATGCTACCTTGTGGAACCCCAGACACTGCTAATAAGAGCTTGTGGCGAAGATTTTGCATTGTCAATGACAACATAAGAAACCCTATTTGAGAGGTATGAACTCATCCAAGATAGAAAAATGGAATGAAAACCAATCTTGGCAAGCTTGAGCAATAAAATATCGTGTGACAACCTGTCAAAAGCCTTAGAGATGTCAGAGTAAATGACATCAAGTTGGTGCCGATCTTCAAAAGAAGAGATGCAGTCATTTGTGAAGACACTCAGGTTAGTTGTAGTTGACCTGCCAGATACGAATCCATGTTGGTTTGGACAAATTGAGTTTTTTTATAGCAAAGTACATTTTATCTTTAACAATTTTTTCAAAAAGCTTTGAAACGTTAGTCAACTTTGAGATCGGTCTATAGTTTAGAACATCGTGCTTGCTGCCAGCCTTGAATATGGGTGTGATAAGCGAAACTTTCCATTTATCAACGAATTCACCAGATTCTAATGATTTATTGAAAATTATATAAATTGGTACGGATAAAGAATGAACACATTGTTTAAGTAAATAAGCACTAAGACCATCAAGATCGCACTTAACTGAATTTTTCAGGGAGGCAATAGCTGTTTTAACGTCAGACAGGGAGACCGATAAATAGCCAAAGTTTACGAAAGAGTGAATATTATCAACAACCTGAGGGTTAACAGAAGCCAAATTTTGGTTAAAATTAGACTTAAAATAGTCAGCGAACAATTGAGCTGTTTTAGCAGCAGAGTTTGATATTTTATCCATATAAAACATTGAAGAGGGGATAGTTGATGAAATATTTTTAGATTTAATAAAGCTCCAGAAGGACTTGGCATCCGTTTGTATACGATTTTCAATGCTAAGAATGTACTGCTTATAAAGAAATTTGTTCAAAAAATTAAATTCACGAGCGAAATGTAAATACTTTGCTTTGCAATCGAGGTTTCCAGTTCGTCTAAATATATTGAAAGATTTATTCCTTAAATTTTTCAGTGTTTTCAACCCTCTAGTATACCAAGGAAGCTTATGTAATTTTGTCTTAAAAGGAATGTTATTTGCAAAGATATTAGATAGGTCCTTAAGAAAGATATCATAGCAACCAGAAGCATCCAAATTATCCAACAACGATTCCCAATTAATATCAGTAATGAGCCGATTAATAGTTCCAAGATTGCAATTTTTAAAATCATAATGATGTTTTGCAGAACTAGTAACACTGAGAAATTTATAAAATTTAATATTAAAGGCAATGGCTGAGTGATGAATACTATGTTCAGAAATAGGGAAAGGAAACTCATATAAATCAAAACTAAGTGACTTATTTTTAAAAATTAAATCGAGTAAATTATGTATCTTATTAAAAATGGTATTAATTTGTATAAGATCCAAACTGAAAAAACTATCGATGAGATGAATTTCATAAGCATGGTTAACATTTGTTGGTAAGTATACATTGCCATCGGTTGAAAAGGCCCAATTTAATTTGCTGAGGTTAAAATCTCCAACGACGCAAAAATGTTCACATTCATCATCTGCAGATAGTGTTAATATATTGTTGACGTGTGCACTATAGATTTCATTAGAACTGGTTGGCGGGATGTATGAGGCACAAACAAAAATCTTTCCTTTAGGAAGAAGGATGGAGATGCAAACCTGGTCAATTAATCCATTCAACGTGTCAATATTGCATAGCGATGAACATAAATTTTTACGGACGATAATAACAACTCCCCCACCTCTAGAGCAACCAGTTTGAACAGCAGAACGATCTTTGCGATAAACTTGGAAGGTAGATGGGTCAGCAATCTCCTCATCAAAAAAATCATTGGTAAGCCAGGCTTCAACTAATATCAATACATCAAAATCATTTTCAGTGTAAAAAGAGTGCGTTGTATTAAGTTTAGAGCGCATCCCAGACAAATTTTGGTAGTAGAATTTAAAAGAATTTTTGACAGTATTGCCGTTTGATGGTAAATTTGGATTTGCATTTGAGGCACACTCAGTTGTAAAAACACAGTTCGTTAGTTTTGTGAAGAGGTTGAGGAGAAGTCATTTAAAGTCTGGTTGTTGTGTAGATACGCACAATTTGGAAACGAATATCAAGATAAAATAAATTCATAAAAATCACTTACTTACGTGGCACCAATTTTCGTGTAATGATCAAGAAGTTGCAGGTTCGAATCGGAATATTTTTAAAAAATTTCGGAAAATATATCTTTTTTATATGTCAGTATTGAAGATATTTATTCAGCCAAATCAATAAAACATAACAATATTATTGGTGTAAGAAGCTTTGTTTTAAACATTTTTTTTTACTTTAATACTGAATGCACACCACCTTAGCGATGTAATTTTTTTATATATAATAAAAATTTGGAATGGTCTGAAATATGTCCGTTGTGAGCAATCATGTGTTGCGTTGGACAGTAAACAGTTTCTAGAGCATGACTTTTATGCGAAAGTGTGCAAAAAGCTGCAATCTGGCATAAAGATAGGACAATATAGCATTTTTGCAAATTTTATGTCAATTACTATTTTTTTTTTGCTGCAAGAAATTCTGAATATTTGCAACTCCGTAAAATGGTCTAGTAGCAAAATATCAGTTCAGGAAAATGTTTTTTTAAAGACGTGAAATAGCTTGAGGATGAAAAATTTTCATCCCAAACTTTTGGTTATAAATGTACTTTGATGTGGAAAATCTATTACACTATGCCCAAGTCTCGTTCTATCGTCTTTGGTAGCAAAATTTGGGTAAAAGTGCACAAAATCCTGATTTTTGTATGAAATACAGAATTTCACACCTTAAAACTTGGCCTAAAACAAGAGTTTCGTCTTGTATTCAGAATATGTGATATATGGCGGCAAAATTATGACTCGTGCTTCTAGAATTGGTATCTATCATTACTCATACCGTCAAATGGTCTGCAAGTAAAATACTCTATTTAGGAAATTTTGCTACCAAGGACGACGATAGATCGGGAATTTGAGCATAGTGTAACCAAGTTTACTTATTAAAATATACTTAAAAGAAAAAAATTCACGATAAAACTGCTATTATTTTTTTCAATTTTAATGAAAAAACATTTTCCTAAACTGAGTTATTTACTTCTAAGCCACAGATATAAAAAAATGTGCAATAGCAATTTGGGAAAGAAGTAACAAGCTTTGCAAATAAATTCAATTTTTTGTGAAAAATATATTACTAAATCAATTCTGTAACTGCAGCGAATTCAAAGTAAAAATATCAGTCGTAGCGATTTTAGCAAAAATGTTTGCTGAAAATTTTGGGTTACCTTGAAACTTAATAATTAATTACCATGAATTAATGATATTTTTACATATATTGCCATTTTAGTAAATTTTTTTAGAATGTAAGGAGTTTCTTGCAAGTACATAATGTTTCAAATTAATAATAAACTTAGATGAACAAAAACATGTATACTTAGTATATTTCTTGGACATTTTTATCTTTTAATAGCATTTTAGTAAAAAAAAGTTTGAAATAATAGATCTGCTGCTGAACTATTTTTTGAACAAACACTTGCAAGTTACAAAATTTAAAAATATATCTTGAAAATCATATGCACTTTTATTGAATTCGATATAATTTTGTGTTTAAGTTTTCATGCTTTTGCTCTAATTCTCCATAAATTTAAAATTTTTGAATAATAATAAAATATGATTTTACACACCATTTTAACAAGAAGTTATTGCAATTTCATAACAAAAAGGAGGTATTTTATGCAAGCTATTTGTTCAAATGAAAACAGAATTTTGTAAAAAATACCAAAAAATTTCATAAATTTTTCAGAACGGAAGCATACTCAATTTTCACAATTATATTTTTCAAAGGACAATGAAAAATTGTCAATTTGGATTATTTGACAGGAAATTTTGTATAGTAAAAAATAAAAAATGTGACTTTTATCGTAAAATGCACTCAACAAAAATAGTATTCGATCAACAAGCCATAGTAAAAAACCAAATAAATAAAAAACACAATCAAGAAAAATTTGAAATTTAATTAATTTTGCATATTTATGTGGCATATCCTTACTTTAAATATCATATTTGTACCAATAGGTTTTTGTAATGAAAACTCCATTTTATAAAATACATTAAGAGTACACCGCGGCGTATGAGCAACATTAATTAAAAGTTAAATTTGATGAAAGGACGTTTAAACTATAATTTTCCCATTTACGGGAATTTCTGTAAAAGTAGGCGTGTCCATTTTACTAAATGAGGTAAAATTAATTCATATATATAAGAACCATATTAATATAATACTCTAAATCTTATGATATTATACAGCGTCAATCAAAGTAACTGTCGCACCTATATTAATACCAATTACACAAAAAGAAGCAACTCTGGAAAACATATGTTGTTTTTTTACGACTCTGGCATTAATTTTATACTTATTGCATGAACCTTTTCAAAAAATTTGTCAATAATAATAATATTGCGAAAGAAAATAAGTGCACAGATCCTTCGCCGGCATGCAGGTTGCAGTATCATATTTTCCGACAAAAACTCTTGTTTTTGCAAGCAAGCCACAACTCGCAAAATGATAGAGTGTACGCAGCTTGCATGGCAGAAATTTCTAAAGAAAAAAAAAAACCATTGAAAGATTTCAAAATGTTTTGTCAATTATGATTTGGGGCGCTTTCTCCGAAAAAGGCAAATTGCCCCTTTTTCTTATCGAAAAAGGCGTTAAAATAATTCGGAATATTACTGAGAACATGTTTTAAAGAACTATCTTATGCAGCATGCCAAGCAAATTTACAGAGGGGTCACTTTTGTTTTCAGCAAGATTCTTTTCTAGCACAAAAGGCTAAAATCGTTCAAAAGGTGGTGCAGAGCAAATTTGCCATGTTTTAGTTCTGTTGAAAGAATGACCTCCGTCATCCCCTGAGCTAAACCCTATGGACTTTTCTATTTGGGGTATAATGCTGAGCAAATTAACGAACATAAACAAATGCCGGTAGATAAACTTCAGCGATGATCAATGAAAATATCAGATGATATACCTGAAAACCAGATGCGTTCCGTATGCTCGTCTTTCACAAATTGTTTTAAATTTTTAAAAAAATTAATGTTGAAAGATTCGAATTCAATAATGAGGAATTATAAAAAATACTTGAAATAAAAAATAATTTTTTTTGTTTAATAAAGTTTATACAGTGCTTTTGATTTATGGCATAAAACAAGTGCGACAGTTATTTTAATTCACGCTGTATATATTTTTCATGTGCTCATGCACACAATATCATGTAAATAGCTCTATTTATATGACTTTTTATAAAGGTGTTGTGTGTACAACCCAAAAACAAATAAAAACAAACAAATAATAATAACAAACAGACCACCTAGTCACAAGTAAGGTCATCAACGTAAACACACCTTGAAACACTGAGCACATGTAAGTGCAATATGATCAAGCTGAGTAGTGCAACATAAGTTAAAACAATAAAACGGCATGAACGTAAACAATAAAAGAAATAGTGATTATAAATGATTCACGCATGTTGGCTAAGCGCAAGCAGCCACTTCTAGTATTAACAAACAGTCGATCTTATTGCAACTTGCACATGTGGGTCATTGCATGTGACCAAATATTTAGTATTGCATTTTCGCGGAAGACACAAAATGCAAGTTTGCATATTTGGTTATATCAATTAATGATTGGTCTAATTAAATATGTTGGAAATGTGACTGGAAAATGGGTGTGTCTTAGAATAAGAAAAATTGTAACAAATTGTTATAAAAGAAAATTAAATTTAAAAAAAATGATTATACACATGAAAGTCATACTGGCAGCATTGCCTTCTTTTTATATACAAAATCGGCCTTGTGGCCTTTATACACAGCGCGGCTCGCTTAAAAGCCAAAACCTTTGTTTCGAATATTTAGTTAGGATTCTTAAATATTTTTAAACAAAGTTTCAAACGTAACAAAGGTTTTATATTTTTAATGACGACTCCTTGTGTGTGCATAAAAAGAATGATTTTTTACCAATTTTATCCAATCTCAATAGAGTATATTTAAGTTTAGTGGGAACCGTGGAACACTGATTGAGTGCCTGGCCCGCAAGAAAAGAGCGACTGAGTTTAATCCTCACCTTCTGCACGTAACGCTGTTTCAATTAAAATTAATACTTCAATGCTTGAGTAACATTCTGTAACGATCAAGAGCTTAAAATACTTCATATACTCGTACATATTAAATAGTAAAAACTTATGCCTATTCCAAAAAAACTCTGGTAATTTCTCAATTAATCTTATAGAAGCTTTAAATTATACCCATTAAAATGTGAAAATTCGTATTTATATAATTTTCAAGGATAACGCTAAAAGGATACAAAGAAAATCCAAACAAGCGAACACACGTCGTTAAATGTAAGTAAATCTTTCAATTTTATTGGCCAAAAGTTTAAATATAAAAGGAAACACATATAAAATTGGGAGCATTCAGAAATATGTAAGCAAAATGAACATGTTATCCTTGAATAAATTTCAACGCATGCGGCTAATTTAAAAAGAAAATAAAACAACCATCAAAAACAACAAAAACCGAAACTTTCAAAACAAAAACACCAAAAACAACAAACAGCAAAACAAAAAACGTAAACAACAACACCAAAGTCTTAGGGTTCGGTTGAAATTCGTCAAATATTTTGAACAGGTACAAAAAAGATTTCGAGCGAAAGAGAGGAAAAGCATGATAAAAATAACCAAAGGAAGGACTGAGGAGGCAATTTGAAAGTATTATAAATCAAATGAAATGAAATGTACAGAAATTCCAGTAAAAGCTAACAACAAGGCGCACTGAAATTAAAGCAATGAAAAAAATTATCAAAGTTAAATAAAAAGATTTAAAAATGCAGAAATTTAAGGTATATCAAGGAAAAATACACAAACATTTAACAAAGTGTCGGAACTTCAAGTTATGATTTAAAGCATTTTATAGAAGAAAATTTGTAAAATATGAATGAGTGTAAAAGGGAAAAAATTGATAGAAAATTCAAAGACATGAAAACAACATTAGAAAAATAAAGAAAGAGAATCTTTATAAACAAATAGATAAATTTAAATAGATAAAAATATAGACAGTGAAGAACAAAGAACACATGATAGCTATTTAGGGAAAACAAAAGATATATATTTTTTAGAAAGAAAAAGCAGAAAAAATAGCAATATATATCTAGTGAAAGACACGAAAAAGCAAAAAAATAAGAAGATTAAAGGAAAAAAAAGTAAGAGTTATTTGTAAAAATATAGTTATAATAAGTTATATGTATTTTAAGTGTTATTTGTGAAGTTATAGTTATAGTTATAGTTATAGTTATAGTTATAGTTATAGTTATAGTTATAGTTATAGTTATAGTTATAGTTATAGTTATAGTTATAGTTATAGTTATAGTTATAGTTATAGTTATAGTTATAGTTATAGTTATAGTTATAGTTATAGTTATAGTTATAGTTATAGTTATAGTTATAGTTATAGTTATAGTTATAGTTATAGTTATAGTTATAGTTATAGTTATAGTTATAGTTATAGTTATAGTTATAGTTATAGTTATAGTTATAGTTATAGTTATAGTTATAGTTATAGTTATAGTTATAGTTATAGTTATAGTTATAGTTATAGTTATAGTTATAGTTATAGTTATAGTTATAGTTATAGTTATAGTTATAGTTATAGTTATAGTTATATTTATAGTTATAGTTATAGTTATAGTTATAGTTATAGTTATAGTTATATTTATAGTTATAGTTATAGTTATAGTTATAGTTATAGTTATAGTTATAGTTATAGTTATAGTTATAGTTATAGTTATAGTTATAGTTATAGTTATAGTTATAGTTATAGTTATAGTTATAGTTATAGTTATAGTTATAGTTATAGTTATAGTTATAGTTATAGTTATAGTTATAGTTATAGTTATAGTTATAGTTATAGTTATAGTTATAGTTATAGTTATAGTTATAGTTATAGTTATAGTTATAGTTATAGTTATAGTTATAGTTATAGTTATAGTTATAGTTATAGTTATAGTTATAGTTATAGTTATAGTTATAGTTATAGTTATAGTTATAGTTATAGTTATAGTTATAGTTATAGTTATAGTTATAGTTATAGTTATAGTTATAGTTATAGTTATAGTTATAGTTATAGTTATAGTTATAGTTATAGTTATAGTTATAGTTATAGTTATAGTTATAGTTATAGTTATAGTTATAGTTATAGTTATAGTTATAGTTATAGTTATAGTTATAGTTATAGTTATAGTTATAGTTATAGTTATAGTTATAGTTATAGTTATAGTTATAGTTATAGTTATAGTTATAGTTATAGTTATAGTTATAGTTATAGTTATAGTTATAGTTATAGTTATAGTTATAGTTATAGTTATAGTTATAGTTATAGTTATAGTTATAGTTATAGTTATAGTTATAGTTATAGTTATAGTTATAGTTATAGTTATAGTTATAGTTATAGTTATAGTTATAGTTATAGTTATAGTTATAGTTATAGTTATAGTTATAGTTATAGTTATAGTTATAGTTATAGTTATAGTTATAGTTATAGTTATAGTTATAGTTATAGTTATAGTTATAGTTATAGTTATAGTTATAGTTATAGTTATAGTTATAGTTATAGTTATAGTTATAGTTATAGTTATAGTTATAGTTATAGTTATAGTTATAGTTATAGTTATAGTTATAGTTATAGTTATAGTTATAGTTATAGTTATAGTTATAGTTATAGTTATAGTTATAGTTATAGTTATAGTTATAGTTATAGTTATAGTTATAGTTATAGTTATAGTTATAGTTATAGTTATAGTTATAGTTATAGTTATAGTTATAGTTATAGTTATAGTTATAGTTATAGTTATAGTTATAGTTATAGTTATAGTTATAGTTATAGTTATAGTTATAGTTATAGTTATAGTTATAGTTATAGTTATAGTTATAGTTATAGTTATAGTTATAGTTATAGTTATAGTTATAGTTATAGTTATAGTTATAGTTATAGTTATAGTTATAGTTATAGTTATAGTTATAGTTATAGTTATAGTTATAGTTATAGTTATAGTTATAGTTATAGTTATAGTTATAGTTATAGTTATAGTTATAGTTATAGTTATAGTTATAGTTATAGTTATAGTTATAGTTATAGTTATAGTTATAGTTATAGTTATAGTTATAGTTATAGTTATAGTTATAGTTATAGTTATAGTTAAAGTTAAAGTTATAGTTATAGTTATAGTTATAGTTATAGTTATAGTTATAGTTATAGTTATAGTTATAGTTATAGTTATAGTTATAGTTATAGTTATAGTTATAGTTATAGTTATAGTTATAGTTATAGTTATAGTTATAGTTATAGTTATAGTTATAGTTATAGTTATAGTTATAGTTATAGTTATAGTTATAGTTATAGTTATAGTTATAGTTATAGTTATAGTTATAGTTATAGTTATAGTTATAGTTATAGTTATAGTTATAGTTATAGTTATAGTTATAGTTATAGTTATAGTTATAGTTATAGTTATAGTTATAGTTATAGTTATAGTTATAGTTATAGTTATAGTTATAGTTATAGTTATAGTTATAGTTATAGTTATAGTTATAGTTATAGTTATAGTTATAGTTATAGTTATAGTTATAGTTATAGTTATAGTTATAGTTATAGTTATAGTTATAGTTATAGTTATAGTTATAGTTATAGTTATAGTTATAGTTATAGTTATAGTTATAGTTATAGTTATAGTTATAGTTATAGTTATAGTTATAGTTATAGTTATAGTTATAGTTATAGTTATAGTTATAGTTATAGTTATAGTTATAGTTATAGTTATAGTTATAGTTATAGTTATAGTTATAGTTATAGTTATAGTTATAGTTATAGTTATAGTTATAGTTATAGTTATAGTTATAGTTATAGTTATAGTTATAGTTATAGTTATAGTTATAGTTATAGTTATAGTTATAGTTATAGTTATAGTTATAGTTATAGTTATAGTTATAGTTATAGTTATAGTTATAGTTATAGTTATAGTTATAGTTATAGTTATAGTTATAGTTATAGTTATAGTTATAGTTATAGTTATAGTTATAGTTATAGTTATAGTTATAGTTATAGTTATAGTTATAGTTATAGTTATAGTTATAGTTATAGTTATAGTTATAGTTATAGTTATAGTTATAGTTATAGTTATAGTTATAGTTATAGTTATAGTTATAGTTATAGTTATAGTTATAGTTATAGTTATAGTTATAGTTATAGTTATAGTTATAGTTATAGTTATAGTTATAGTTATAGTTATAGTTATAGTTATAGTTATAGTTATAGTTATAGTTATAGTTATAGTTATAGTTATAGTTATAGTTATAGTTATAGTTATAGTTATAGTTATAGTTATAGTTATAGTTATAGTTATAGTTATAGTTATAGTTATAGTTATAGTTATAGTTATAGTTATAGTTATAGTTATAGTAATAGTTATAGTAGTTAGAGTAAGAGTAAGAATCAGAGTCGAATTCAAGTAATAGCTAGATTTACAGTTAGAATTACAGCTACCCCTAAAGGAAGAGTAAGCGTGAGAGTAAGGAGTAAAAAGATTTATTTTGACGAAGTGTTAGGACAAGTATTAGAACAAGGACTAAGACAAGGATCAGGGCACACATGGATCATTCTTTTACAAATCGCACGAATTGTGCAAAAAATTTGACATTTTTAAATTGTCTGAAAATTTTTAATTTTATTTACGTAAAATAAGCTTACCTAATAAGTGTATCGGGACTTTTCTCTGGAAAACTTTTTTACGTTATACCGTTAGTTCAAAATTGTGAAAAATGACAACATTTTGTCAATCGTTATTAACATTTGTTAATATAAAACATTTGTTACTTAAATCGCAAAATCGCGGGCTTAAATATTTCGATTTACTTTGTTTTGAGCCCGTTAGATAGATAATTTCTTGTTCTTTAACTTTACATTAAAATTTATTTCCTACGATTTAAAATAAATGTATAAAAATTGAATAAACTTTTCAAGTGGCTTTTTCATGCCATTAACCCAAGTAAATTACATTTTTACATATACACATAAGGCGCGCGATGAACAAAAATGTACATAAAATCTATATAAAATCGCTTAATTTTTTTGAGAATTTTGTATTTCGTAAAAATGTATGACGCGTTGACTGATGCTGTTAATGTCATTTACCTGGATGCTGATTGGCATGCAAAAGCCGTCAGAAAAATTTATTCAATTTTTATACATTTATTTAAAATCGTAAAAAAAGAAATTTTGCCATAGAATTAAAGAACAACAAATTATTTATATAACGGGCTCAGAACGAACTAAATCGAACTAAATTTTTCCGAGAAAAATCTTGATACACGTGTGAGATTATTTTACGTAAAGAATGTTAATTTTTTTTTCTCGCTGAATCCGAGACATCAAATCCTGGAAGGTGTGCGATTTGTATAAGAATGACCCATATTGGAACAGGGACTAGGACAAGAACTTTAACAAGGCTTGGAAACCCTAAGCTTTAAGAATTGTTGACCAGTGACTACGTCAGGGATTAAGATATGTTGTCACGTCAAAGTACTTACGGGTGTGTTGAGGACACACCTAACCTTACCCTCTTTTATTAAAATTTTTTGTACATTCAAAACTGTTGCTGGCATTTTTTTCTGGTATCAGTTGCAAATGGTCGCTGTGGCGGTTAAGGAAACGTTTAAAAAAAAAAAAAAGTAAATTATTGATTCAATTGTAGAAAGAGTTATTGAGCAAGAGATAGAGTTGAATATAAAAAGCAGAAAAAGGGCAAAAGTGCAAAAAAGAAAAAAAAATTAAAAAAAGTTAGGCTGATTAGTCCCAAAACACAAGAGCAGATAAACTAAGTTTAAACTTATTGATACTTAAATCATGTTAAACCATTACAATAGGATTAAAAAAAAATCAAAACCAAATGACGAAGAAAACAAAAGCATACAAAAAGTAATAGAAAAGAAAATTTATCAAGAACATCGACCTACTAAAGAACAATGTTTATACAAAATGCCCATTAAACATTTTCGGTTTTTATCTTCTCTCTCTACTGCCTCAGGTGCTGCTGCCACCGATGCCGTTGCCGTTGCCGTTGCTATTGCTGCTGCTGTTGCAAATAATGTGGCAACAGTTGATTTGCAACCAAATGCCGAAATAAAAAAAAGCACGAAAACGACAGCAAAAAATCGAAATAAAGAAAACAACTTTGAAATGTAAAAATAATACAAATGACGCTGAGTGACGTCGTGACGTGAGCAGCGTAAGCAAAAGCTTGCACATGTCTGTTTTTAGCCTTGAGGGGCAAATATGTATAAAAAATAGGGGTATTGCAAGCGACAGAACTACACATTAGACCAGTTTTGGGCCAATAAGGAATCTTGCTATACTTCACTGAAAGCTTTTAGCGAGAAAAAAGCTTAGCGCAGAAGTATTTTGCATACAGACACAGCTTAAACGCTTCAACTTGAACTTGAAATATTTTGCAGACACGATGGCGCCACCGAACTGACGTAGAAGAGCTTCTGTATTGTTTTTATTTTTGCAGAAGTTCTGGAATTCCTATAGCTTGTTGCGCCATCTGCACTCGAGTGCTTGGGAAGTGCTTTTTTTTGCAAAAGGTTGAAAGCTACGTTAGCTGGAAGGCTTAGCAAGCTTTGTTATCACAATTTACAACAACAGCTAGAAGTAAGTGTTGTTGTTGCTATTTGCGTTGTCTGAAAAAACTTTTTCGCACTGTTGCGCTGTCGTGCTGCTGAGGCTGATATCGTCGGAATCCTGGCCGTGGCAGACAAAAATACAATTAGGTCCTTTTATTTGCTATATTAACAGGACTCAGCTGGAAAACAGCTTCAGTTCGGTGAGATATTTTGTGGATTCGACAACGCTTGGAATTCGAAGGAAATCCTATAAGAAAAACTTAAGCGGGAAGAAATTATTTTCAAAATTCTGTTAAACAAAAAACAAAAACAAACAAAAAAAAACCGAAATTTAAATTCTTTGTTTAAAAAATTCGATTTGTGTTTTAAACAAAAAAATATATATATTGTGCATAAATTTAAAATAAAACAACTGGCAAAATTAACAGGCTTTTTGGGAATTATAACTTAGTTAAACATTGTTTTCCCCAAAAATAAAAATAATAATACTTACTGTTTTGAAAAAAAAAATTTAAAACAATTTTACAAATTTTCAATGCAAAAAAGCTTTGGTTAAAAAAATTCTATAAATAAATTAAATTTAATGAGAGAAAGCAACATTTTTATGTAATAAAAATAGTTCAAAAATGGCAAAAAGTTTCTAAGGATTTATAAATAATAAATGTGTAAAGGATTTGTTAATTCTTTAAAGGCACTTTCGAATTAAAAATAATATATGCAATTAGCTCAGTTTTGAAAAAAAAAAAAATTAAATCGTATTCTTACAAAATTTACTGCAATTTTATAACACTTTCAAAACTGTTCGGATTATATAGCAAAAACAAAGCTAATGTACATAAGATCTAATCAATAGCATTTTAAGATATTACAAGTCATAAGAGAACCCTTAAAAGTCCTGTAACCCTTAAAACACCAAATAAAAAAAATAATAGGGATATATTTTAAAATACGAGCAACTAAATTTTGTGCACTTTAAAACAAAAAGAAGTGATTAACCGCAATTTTAAGTGAAACATTTACTTTATAAATAAAATTCAATTTTAAAAATAATATATTAAAAAAATAAAACTAACTCAGTAATCAGTAAGCAACAAGTGCATCATAAAAACACTAATAAAAAAAATTGTTGAACCAAAAATTTACTGTAGTAAATGGATAAAAAAAGACAATAAAAAAATGAGTTACCAAGTGTTACATAATAAGTTAATAATAATAATTGTTGTAAATCAGTAGAAACTAAAAATATTTTAAAAACTTTTAACTAACGAAGCTTTTCAAGTTTTAACTGCATTCGAACAAGAGAAAGCGATAAAAAAAACAAGGTTGGTAACGCAAAAAATATTTCAAAATTTTTTACTTTCTTGTGTATAAATTTAAAATAAAACAACTGGCAAAATTTAGATTATTGGGAGTTATAACTTAGTTAAAATTTTTTTCCCCAAACCAAAAAATAATAAAAATAAGGTTTTGAAAAAAAATTCAAAACAATTTTAAAAATTTTCATTGGAAAAAAGCTTTGGCTAAAGAATACTCTATTCTCTTCTACTTTTCATTCTCTCAATGAAAATTTTCGAGATAAGAAAAATTATGTGTGTAATAGATTTTTTAACCCTTTGAGAACGACAAACCAACCGCTGTAAATTTTAAAATTTTTTGTGGTATTGTCATCACCAATGGTATATTTCTATACAAAAGTGAAATAAAAAAAATTTTAGAAATTTTAGAAATTTTACTGTACGTAGTGAAAAAATCCAGAAAAATCCGAAAAATCCGAAAAAAACCCTTCCGGAAAATTTATTTTTTATTTTAATGAAGTAGCCGATTCGTAAAGGTTTTGACATAATTGGGATGAGAAAAAATATCCGCTTGCATTTGAAAATTGTTTGTGGTACCTACATATATCTGTAGTCTCTAAGAAATCGAAATTAATATGTACCTATGGATAAAAAATATTTTTTGACTTTCTAGTTTTTTCTTTCACTTAAAATGAAAACAAGTTCAAAAAATGTGGCACACGTTAAAAGCCACATTGATTTCTAATCCTTTAGGTCCACTTTTATGAAAATATCTCGAAAATTGTGCTCACACGACTTTAAAATGTAAATGGGTTATTTTTCACTTATTCGTCGTCAAAGGGTTAAAGCTTATATCTGGATTTGTTTTTAATATAGTTTCGAAGCTTACTGTAAATATAGCTATTTTCTAATACTACTTATATCGAATATATAACTTATACTTATCAAATAATTTTGATAGTGATTTAACTCAATGGAGTAAAAATCTACATGTGTAAATTGTAATGTTTATAATAGATTATGACATGGATAGAATGCATGGATGTCCTATGGATAGAATGTAAATATAAATGAAAAAAATAGTTTTGTAAAAGAGTTAAATTTTTTTATGAAAAAAATTTCACGTATTTTGTCTTCTCCAGCAAGAACATTGGTCATACAAATAAATACAATAAAAAAATTCACAAAAAATTTTCTACCCAAAAACGTACTCAAAACTATCACTTTACGCAAAACCTTCGCATATGGTTCAGTGGGTAGATATCTTACTTTCTCTTTTACCATAGTAATCAGTTCAACTTAAAGTAAATTTTGAATTTGAAGTAAAATCTAGAAAATATTTAAGGACCAAAAATTTACCAAGCTTTTTTAACGAAGAAATAATTTTATCACTGTTTTTTCACAATCAAAAACTGTTTTTTAGTTCTAAACTGAATTTACTGATTACTGGTAAGCATGTTACTTGCACTTCGCTAATGAAAATCGAATTTATACAAATCTTCCTAAATTTTTCTAGTAGTTTTTCCAGTTGAAAAATAGCAATTGGATTGTCTCTAAATTAAAAATTAATATAAATTGAGTCTGATAGTTGATGCAATTTCTTAAATCTTCTGAATTCCTATTTTATACGAAAAATTGTACAGTCGTTTTTAATGGTAATTAGTAAAAATGTGTAAGTGAAGAAAGCAGTCGCTTTTAATTTTTATTATAGTATATACAGCAACCTGTAACAATATTATCGACGTTAACAGTTGATCGACATATATCCAGCTAAAAAATCTGCAAGAACAGTGCAAGAAGTGCCATTATGTTATTTGCTGCAAGTTTACGCTGTGTGCGAAAAGAACTAAATTGAGTAACAGTTACCGACTTTTTTCTAATTTATAATATTTTCCAGCATACTTTTCAGCATACTTTCGGTTAGTACGCAATTGAACTGAAAAATTTGTTCAATGTAGCCAAGCTTACAACCATGATTGGAGAGTTAAAATGTCAAAATTTCGCTTTCTTTTATATGTCAGTACATTTAATTGGCGTGGAAATTTGACTTTCAACAATAAAGTTCAAATAACACATTAAACATGACAAAATTAACTTTTACAGCATTCTTATTCACAGTCATCTTTTCGATGATACAGTGATATATATAGAACATTTAAAGTACCATTGATAAAGAACTGAGTGACAACGGTGAAACAATAGTGAGAAATATGACAAATCACAACAAAACAAATTACAACTTCATTCTTAAATAAGAGAATTTTAAAACAAAACTCAGTTTTATTAAAAGTCTGGTATGAAAAAAAAATTTTTAGCCATAACTTTTGATTGGAAAGAGTTATTGGGTAATTTTGTTACATATACCAAACTTTGATTTTCATGTCGTTTTTTTCTCATTCTTAGGTAACGATGTTTTATGAGAAAGTCGTTGTACTGAAAATTTCTCCAATTTTGAAGAGTGAGTGAGTATTTTTGATGTCAAAATAACAAAAATATTTTAAAATTATATACACAAAAATCTTCGATAAAAAAGTTTTGTAATAACAAAATTACCGTTAGTTGAAAAATTTCAGAGGGGGCGTGGCAAAAACTAAGTATATAACATTTTAAGTTGGGATGCACTTAATATGTGTACCTAGTTTGAGCGAAATCCGTTGAGCCGTTTAGATTTGTATAAAGGCCAAACAAACAAACAAACAGAAAATGAGTTTTATTACTATAGATAATCAATTGTATGAAAAAATAGATTTTTAGCCATAACTTTTGATTGGAAAGAGATATTGGGGTAATTTTTTCACATAAATTATTTTTGAGACTTGAATTTTTTGTAAAAAATATAAAAACAACATTTTGGAAAAAATAAATTTCGCGAAAAAAATCAAACCTTGTTGTTTTGATGACAAAAACAGTAAAATAATTTTTGCGCTTAGCTGGAAGAATTTTTGCAAATAAATGCTATGTCATATGAAAGGTAGCCAGATGTGCAATTTTTAATTGATTTCATTTTTACAACAACAACAATTTTTGAGTCATTTTTTGAGTAAAAAGTCAATATTTTGGACCTCTTTTGACATAATCATAAAACATATATACACTGTTTTAACGGTACAGTTCAACCTATTTTTGTAAAGTGATTTTATTGAACTTTTGAACAAAAAAATTTGAATGAAATATATAAATGGACAGCGGAGATATTTGCATCGAAAGACCAAACTTTGATTTTCATGTCGTTTTTTTCTCATTCTTAGGTAACGATGTTTTATGAAAAAGTCGTTGTAATGAAAATTTCTCCAATTTTGAAGATATGTGAGTGTTTTTGATGTCAAAATAATAACAAATAATTTAAAAAATTAAATACACAAAAATCTCCGATACTAAAAAGTTTTATAATAACAAAATTACCGTTAGTTGAAAAATTTCAGAGGGGGCGTGGCAAAGACTAAGTATGTAAAATTTTAAGTTGGAATGCACTTAATATGTATACCTAGTATGAAAAAAATCCGTTGAGCTGTTTAGATTTGTATAAAGGCCAAACAAACAATCTAACAGAAAATGAGTTTTATTACTATAGATGGCAAGAGCAAAACCAGTTTTTTTTGTTTAAAAATTGACTTTGTCCATATGAACATAACAAAATAAAATTTTTTTGGTAATAATGTTAAACTTTAAAATTTTTTTAGTAAGAAAAACATCATAAAAATTTATTAACGTTGGTCAATATTTTTAAATAGGTTCACAAGCAAACCTTTAAATATATATTGATATATAAAAAAATTCGCTTTTTACACTTTCATTTTTTTTTTTGCCAACAAATTAGTACAATTCCTTAAATATATGGTTATACGAAAAAATGGACCTATATCAATTTCATTTATGAACACTACATAATGGTAATAATAATAAATACAAGACTCTTTTCACTATGCGTTCACATTTCTACTTATTACACCGTGTTACACACATTCTGTCCTATGAACCAAATTTACTTTTTCGGAAAGGGGATAAAAAATAAAAATACACGTGTATCGGCGATTTTCATGTACACTAGAGCACCCATATATGCTTTTTTCTGATTTTCTTCGCTCCCCGTCCACTTTCCGTTAGATTGAGGCTAAAAAATAAGATTTGCAAAAAAAACTAGACTTCGGTAGTGGAAAAAACCCAGGCCCCCGGAGCTTTTATACCCAAAAACGGTCAAAAAATGGTGCATGGCTTAACTACTCTATAACTCGTTAAATAACAGTTTTACGCTAGTACATTACGTAAACATTTTTATGCACAAGAAAACGACAAATATTTTTTTCATAAGCAATGTTGACCTTAGAATGACCTTTCATGGTGTTTTAAGGAGCCAAAGTCACAATTTAGAGGTTACTTTTTTTTGAACGCCCCTCGTAAATTTTTGGACCGAGATATTTCTGGACAATAAACACCACGTTATGGAGAATTATTGTAAATGAAGTTTCTTCCAAAGCTAACCATTTTTGAAAATATTGATTTTTAAAGTCGTGAGAGTGTTTTAAGTTTTTTCAAATCTGACTTTCTTCACTTTAAGCACATTTTCAGTTATTGAAGCAATATTATAATATTTTCAGATGGATGAATTAAATTTGCTAATGTACTGCTAGGGCTTAATGAACCTGCTACTGGACACTATATTGCTAGTCTATGAAAACACATAACTCTGAAAAAAAATTATGAAAGAAAGAAACATCATTTATAGTGTTGTAAATAATTTAATATAACGTAATTTTTTCAAGTTTTGAATTTTATGGGCGTAAGATTATTTGAAATATTTAATCAATTTTGATTTTGAAAAATTTTTTGATGGCAGATCCTTGCAATGTTGCTCCATTGTATGCAGAATAAACTGTTTTTGCTCTTGGTGATGCGTTAATACAGCATTAAATCGAGTTATAAGCGCTATTCCTCGTTCCGCAATATCATTTACCACTAATAAGTTTTTAACAATTGCTTTAAAAGTTACGTATCTTGCATTGTCCTCCCAAATGGTAGGATCTGTTATCAAAAAATTTTTAGTTCCAATTGTAATTTGTTCATTTAAAATAGTATTGAAAAAGTAGTAGGTATTGTTAGTTACAAAGTCGCATAATTCGACAGACATGACGTCCTCAATAGGCCACTGAGCTCTGATTGGTCTATCAGGATGACCTTTTTTGTTTAATTTATATACCATTCTCCGTTTCATTTCGATATCAACTTCATCAACGAAGAAAGCTAATGCTATGTTGGCTTCATTCAAGTACCATAGATGTTTACGTAGCTTCTTTTGCACTGCTTCTGCTATATCTTTATCAATTTTTTTAAAACTCTCTAGTTCTTTATAAAGATTTAAATCATTAGATGGTGCTTTTGGTGCCACTTGACATAAAAACCAATTCTTTAAATATATTCGAACCACAAATATACTGAATCTCCGAATATTGTTCAAAAGTAGAGCTGAAATTTTAATTTTTAGTATAAAGTGAAGAAATATTGCTTCAATAACCAAGAAATCAAGAAATATTGCTTCAAGTGAAGAATAATATTGCTTCAATAACTGAAAATGTGCTTGGAGTGAAGAAAGTCAGATTTGAAAAAACTTAAAACACTCTCACGACTTTAAAAATCAATATTTTCAAAAATGGTTAGCTTCGGAAGAAACTTCATTTACAATAATTCTCCATAACGTGGTGTTTATTGTCCAGAAATATCTCGGTCCAAAAATTTACGAGGGGCGTTAAAAAAAAAGTAACCTCTAAATTGTGACTTTGGCTCCTTAAAACACCATGAAAGGTCATTCTAAGGTCAACATTGCTTATGAAAAAATATTTGTCGTTTTCTTGTGCATAAAAATGTTTACGTAATGTACTAGCGTAAAACTGTTATTTAACGAGTTATAGAGTAGTTAAGCCATGCACCATTTTTTGACCGTTTTTGGGTATAAAAGCTCCGGGGGCCTGGGTTTTTTCCACTACCGAAGTCTAGTTTTTTTTGCAAATCTTATTTTTTAGCCTCAATCTAACGGAAAATGGACGGGAAGCGAAGAAAATCAGAAAAAGGCATTTTCCATATATCTTGTGGGTGCTCTAATGTACACGTCAGAATTATTTTTTTTAAGTTTGAAGTATATATTTTTTTTTAATGGTTATCGTTTTTTTAAGGTTTCAGTTCGTTAAAAAAACAATTTTTTTTATTACTTTTGTTTTATAAATATAAAGAATTTTTACATTAAAAATTTTAATGTTTTTAAAGAAATTTAGGCCTTTTATTTTTGCGGTTGTAGTACAGTATTCGCCAAGCGTATGCGTAATGTCTTTTCCTTTAAAGCGCTTTTCAATAGCAGCAATGTCCTGATGGAACTTTTCGCCATGCTCATCGCTACAAGCTCCTAAATCATCAGGGAAAAAATCTAGATGATTGTGAAGAAAATGGATCTTTAGCGACATTAAAATGCCCATTTCGACATATGCCGAAATCATTTCTGCGACAATATTTTTATAATTGCCAGCTCGTTTGTTGCCAAGAAACTGCTCAATAACGGCAACTGTACCTTTCCATGCACGTTGTTCGATAGCATTTAATTTTGATGAAAATTCAGAACTTGCAATTATTTGTTTTATCTGCGGACCATTGAAAACACCTTAAATCAAAAAATCATTAAAAAACATAAAGTTACTAAATGTCTTCTTAAAAAAAATACCTGCATGAATCTTTGCGCCGCTCAATTTCGGGAAAATGTTGCGCAAAGTTGCAATGGCCTCGCCATCACGATCCAGTTTTTTAACAAAATTTGATACGAGACCGAGCTTAATGTGTAATGGAGGCAAAATGATTTGAGACGGCTGCACCAATGGTAGATTCTCTATACTTTCTACGCCTACTTTGTAGCATGTTCGCGGCTTCCACTTAAATTCAGTGTAATGTTCATCTCTTTTTCGACCTTCCCATGTACACAAAAAGCACTGGTGGGTTGGAAATCCACGCTTAACACCCATGAGTAAACCGACCACTTTCAGATCGCAGCATATTTTCCAATTATGCTCTTTGTACTTTATCAACTGTAATATTAATTCCATGCCTTCGTATGTTTCCTTGAGGTTTGTGGCATATGCGATCGGGACAGATGGATGTGTGTTGCCGATATGAAGCAGCACGACTTTAAGGCTGATGACCGATGGATCGATGAAAAGTCGCAACTCCTCTGAAATATGTGACTAACTGATTTTTGCAAACAGCGAATCAATGTCACAACAATAAGCCAAGTTTTTTCCCGATCTTCGTGCAATCTAAAAAATTGGTCATATGGAATAGTGCTACCTCGATCACGAGCGGCTGTTATTTTAAAATCAGCCGCCACTATATTCCACTGCTTAAAGCGTGATGCAAAGAGTTCTGCTGTTCTCCTCGACAAATTTCCGTCTCGTACGAGGTCATTGAAGTCGGCTTGCGTTATAAAATGCGGCACTGCAGTCCCAATTTCACTGGGTGTTGCCACAAATTCCGATACTTGTGGACTCTCGCATCTCGCATTCGATGGAAGAAAAGTTGATAGCAGTTTTGGTACAACTGTTGATTCTTCATCGCTTATTTCGGGAACATTATCAAAAATCTCCACTGAAGCCGCTACACGGTCTTCTGGTGAGTATAGAACTGCTGGAACTACCGATTCTACATTAGCGTAGCGAATTTTGTTGCGGTGAATGTATTGGTACCCTTTTGTTTGAGCAAAAGTTACACAAAATTAGCACAATTCATTGCAGTGCTCCGTGCGTGGTAGCTAAATTGTTGGTACAGCGTACTTTATTGTTGACCTTCCATCAGTAAACTTTCAAACAAATTTCTGCAGCAATAGTCGCACACGACTTCCGGAGTATACCACAAGTAAGGAACATAAGCAGTCTTAAATATTTTCTGAAACGAATTCACCACTGTTTTAGTAATATTTTTGAAATTTTTACTTGGTGCGAATAAGCCACAAACGTAACAAAAGTTATTTCGCGTCGGACACTGCATTTTTTTCAGATGAAATATATAGAAATACGTTTTCGCACAACAGAACTGAAAACAATATTGCAATTCCTTATTTCATCTGTCAGAAGGGGCCCTCAAACGATACTACATGTCCATCCGACCTGTCAAGTCATCACACATGTAGTATCGTTCGTGTGCAAGAAATCAAGGCGGATGGACATGTCCGATGGAAGTTGGATGGACATGTAGTATCGTTTGAGGGCCCCTAGACCAGTTGTAAGTGTTGTAAAAGTCAAAAACTGTTTAGTGTTAGAAGGTTACTATTGATTAACTACAACTATATCGAGTAGGATGGGTCAAAAAACATTTTTTTTCCTAACGCTTTAGTAGTTTAAAAATTTGGAGTCCCTTCAAGTTATGCTAAGAAAAGTGAAAAAAATATTTTTTTTTTCAAAAATCATAAAAATTTGGGGAAAATCTGAGAATTGATAAAAATTGTTTTTAAAAAATTTGACGTGCTACAGACATTTCCACGAGTCAGCCTGCAAAAAATTAGCTCGATTAAATTAAATTAAATTAGGGTTAAATTAGGGTTAAAAATCGGTCCAAAGGCTTCCACACAGGCCACTACGAGCTTTATACTTCAAACTTAAAAAAAAATTCTGACGTGTACATGAAAATCGACGATACTCTTGTATTTTTATTTTTTCCCCTCTTTCCGAATATGTGCATTTGGTTCATAGGACAGAAAAAAATTTATTTCTTGTAACACCGTGTTATATATAAATATCTAAATTTTTAATTAAACTTAACGCCACTTTTTTATAATTCGATTAAATAGAAAGACGACGTAAATTTATTGCTTTAAATATATCATCGGAAATGTTTCATCGAGTTTAATGCATCTCAATGCACTAGGTTCTTTTGGTGCTTTATGGCAACAAATTAGAAAAAAGTTATCTAAGCCTTTTCTACTTATATAGTAATCAACTTTCCTTACTATAAATCCAAGTGGTTGAAACAATGAGAACAGTTTGGGAACCACTGTGTCCATGAAAGTTTGAGAATAAGTGCAATTAAAGAATCCAGCGATAATTAAAATTAACAAACATAAGCCGTAGAAGAGATTTTAGAACTTTTTGGACTTCAGATTTTCTTTATAGTTTTGCCTCCTTGTCATTAAGCAATTCCTGCAAGAATTCCAAACTAAAGCGAATAAGGTTAAAAGTTTTACTTTTTGCTAGCAATTAGATTCGCTTCCAACTTTATTAAACTCAACTCTTCCATTTCAAGTGCGCAGGAAAGTTCGCGAAAATATATGTAAAAAGAAATCATAACCATAAAGCAAAATATCAAGAAAGAAAAAAGACATTCATCATAGCTACCAACAGTTGTGGAGTAGTCAAAAATAGAAGCAAGCAGATGCCCCACCAGCAACAAACTTCAGCACTCGGTCACACGATACCGAATCACGAAACACTTGTTGCGTTCAGACCAGCAGCAAAATCCTTGACAACAGCAGAGCACAGCAGAAGCAACGAAGCAAGCAGCTAAGTCAGCAAAAGTCATCCTTCTGCCTCACACTACGGCCATCCTCTCTTCTTTTTCTCTCTGTCTCTGTATATTCGACCTTCTTGTTCCACTGAATTGATGGTGGCAAGTGTCAAATACGGTTTGGCACGCACCATGAACTTTTATTTTTGTCCTCTTCTTTTTTTTTAAATTTCTGCTTTTCACGAGGTTCAAGTGGCTCTCAACGGAAAAGTCTTAATTTAAATGAGGTGAACAGAGCAGTCTTAGTTCAGGGCGGTAACTAAGAGATTCCATGATGAATGGGTGACTTGGTCGGTTGGACATTGCGAGTGGACATGACTGAGAGTGGTAAGTGAGAATGATGTCCTGCCAACCAAGGTATCTGAATTAATTAAGTAATTAGACAAAATATTTAATAAAAGTGAAACAAAAATTTTTTAGGAAAAATAGTTCAAAAATAATGACTGTGATTTAAATTAGAATTGAGTGTAATGCGTGGCGATGAAAGTTTATTTGAAGCTGAGTGGTTAGAATTGCACGAGTTGTCAGGTGGGCAGCAATTTAAATAGATTCCAGGAAGCGAACAAAAATAAATAGCTATAAGGAGAAACTTGTGGGAAATGAGATAGAAAGCGATAGAGAGAGAGAGAGAGAGAGAAATAGAGTGAACGATATAGATTTAAATTTCTCTTGTTTTAAAGTTTTAAATTTGAAGTGTAGTATTCATTACTTTGGCTATGAATTATAAATTCATTAAAAACTACTCAGTCGAACATAATTTTTGCAACAGAGTTTTCGTGGTATATTTGGGGAAAAAGACGCAAAGATGACTTTTTTATTGAAACATTTTCTGGTGTGTTAAAACAAGGGTTTTGTTTTCATTGCACTGAAATTTTATATGCGAATTGTAGGAACAAAACAAGGGTAAAAAGTAGCGGAAAATACTTCCTTGTCTTATTAACACCAAATTAGTTATAATTTGCCTTACAAGAAAATAACCACAGTTTTACAGTTACTTAAATCATATCTGGTGTAAGCAAAAGTTTTTTGCGGCTGTTCAAACGGTCGTTAAAACTTTTATATTTGGTTAAGAAGTATTTGAGATATAAATTTTTGGAAAAATCGATTTACGATATTTTTTCCTTTAAATTAAGGTTTTTAATTCCGTCTGCTCCATGCAAAATTTTACCCAAATCGGAGATTGTCATTTCGTAAGGCCGGTACGTTCAAAATGGAATTGCTGTATAAAACAACTTGTAACGTTCAACAAAGACGCTTCGCAACTAATCACTGAGGAAACCTAAAAGAGATTTATTTGCCACTTATGTCGGAGAATCACTGAAAACCCCTTTTGCCGACTTATGTGCGACTCTTCCCGCGAATCACTAAAGACTTCCCTTGGCGATTCGTTGGAGACTCTTCCGGGTTCATCGCTTTTTTGGCCACAGGTGCTTACAGTGGGCGATAGCCAGATGACTCCCAAAGAAGCTCGCCGACGATTGTCACATCTTCCAAGCGATTCGCTGGTTCTGCGATTCTGAGCGATTCTGAGGCGATTGCAAATGTTTGCAGGGTAGTGACTTAAAATGTTTGTTGAATATATATGGTCGGTTTGGTTGGTTTAAATGGTGATGCTACATACTAGAAGGATCCAAGTAGCTCTGGTGAGCCGTTTTAATATCAAAACCTCGCCCACCTGTAAGTAAGTGTGTATTGCACTGTTAGCTTATAACTATTCAGTGAAGTTGATAATCGTTAAAAGGATGGTGATTTTTGCTGCTAAGAGATCCTTAAGACTACTAAAGAAGGGCTTGCCCAGCGCACTTAGTTAAGACCTGGCCAGGGCCGGGTAGGTGCAAAGGAGGTGTGTCAGTGCTTCCTTTTCATTTGGGTAATTGCAGCTGCAACAGTAGGTGCTGAAGGGGAGTCCGATTTTTTCCAAACGAAATGTACCCATCGATGCGCCAGTGACCCGTAATAATAGCCGTGATTCTGGCTACATAATTCCGTGTTCTATATCACTCCTGAGTTCTGAATAGGTGGTAATGAGGCCATAATTTTCTTGATGTGTTGCAGGTTGGCAAACCTCTCCATCTACAACCGTCTAAGGCAAAGTAGTAAGAGTTAATTCTCCCTTAAGGGTGTTCAGTGGAACTTCGACTGGTTCTGCTCTTGAAAAGTCAAGGGAGAAACCCCACCTAGACAGTTAAACCACCTTTTTCTTACCATATGTGTTCCTATGGCCAAGAAGCCAGATTATGATAATGTTAAGCTGGTGACTTAGTCGGGCCAGCTCATTCTTACACTGCCTTACCATTTTAGAGTTGGTACTGATCGCAGCTAAGACTTTCATGGTTATCCGTCAGAATTGGTTTTGGGTTTGAGATGATTGGCTTTGGCTCTACTTAAGGCGCGAGAAGCTTATCTTATCGCTAAAAGTGCGCTGCCGGCTGAGTTTGGTAGACAAAAAGCTTCCGCTGCCCCAAATTTTCTCAAAGTATATGCTAGCTCCCACTCCGAACTCCATCTTGGAGCCGCCAGTATAGAGGGACACATGGAATCCTAAAAGGGTCCCCAATTGTGCCACTCTACCCTGGTGGCGAACTTGGTCGTAAAAGATTTCGTGAAGTTAAGTTTGGGAGTGTCATAGTCCGTGTTGCTAGGAACCAGTTCCAAAAATAGTAGATTTAGAATGTTGCTGAGTCCATATGACCTATTCTACCAGTTGTAGGACTCTCTGAGTCTGAATGCACTGTTTCTTGCTGTAAGCTTAATGTGTAGATATATAGGAAGTATGTCAAGACGTTGAGTGAAAATATCCGCTGTGATGATCCTGTAGAGATTTGCTGTGTTGTCTGCTTTGTTCGGTGCAGGTCACCATACTAGTGCACCATATGACAGGATAGGATGCACTACTGCTGTGTTTACCCATAAGAATATTTTCGGTTGAAGACTGCATTTTCTGCCAAAAGTATCTTTGTAGGCGTAGAAGGCTATGCAGGCCTTTTTGACTCTTTGGTCGATGTTGCTTTTAAAGCTGAGCCTAGAATCGTCAGTAACTCTTAGATATTTTGCGCTGATGAATAAGGAAAGAGTTTGGTTGTTTGGCTTTGGATGGAAAAATTGGGACACTTTCGTTTTTGTAGTGAATATAATCAGTTCGGTCTTTTTAGGGTTAAATTCTAGGCAGCACCTGGCAGCCCAGAGACTAAGTTTTTCAAAAGTTGCCTCCATTAGCTCAGTGAGTGTAGAAGGAAATATTCCTGTCACCATTACAATCAAGCCTTCCGTATAAGCCATCACTTTGACCACATTGCAATTTAATGTGCTAAGAACTTCGTACATGGCGTTGAGCCAGAGTAGGGGAGATCATTCCTCCCTAATGACAAATCTTATAAGTTGACAACCACCAAGGTCTGCCTGGATTATTCTGTTACTGAGCATTGAGACTATCCAGTTTCTCACCGATGTTTTCACACCAAAATTGTCCAGAGAAACAAGAAGTGCCTTATTGTGAAGATTTTTAAATGCACCTTCTATGTATAAGAAGGCCGCAAGAGTGTATTGCTTAAAGAAGATAGATCTTGCAATAGAAGTTATAACCTCGTGTAAGGAGATATCTGTGGATCTGCCCTTAACCCGAATCACCCTGAGTAAATTTTTTTTAAATTTTCAGAATGACCTGTTAACGCAAATACAAAATGGTTGAAGCTAAAATAAGCCCATTTTAAGTGTTTGTGTTTGCGTTGCCATATGGCAACGACAGGGTGTTTCGGGTTAAGGTATGCATGCTGGGCGTTGCATATGTTAGTATCATCTAGAACTTCCCTAAGATGAATATCAAGTATATGTTCTAGGGTTTTCAGTACAAATGATGTGACGCTTATTGGTCTGAAATAATTGTATATTTTATGACCCCTCTACTTTCGGTATAAATATTACCATTACCCTTCTCCAGCTCCTTGGATTGCAGTTAAGGCAGAAGCAATTTTTGAAGATAGAGACTAGGAAATGTGCAACTACATCTTGTAGTTTTCGCAAAATTATTGGAATGTCATCGGGGACTGCAAATTTGTATGGAAAGAAGCTATTTATGGCCCAGGTAATAATATCCTTTGATAAAAAGGTACCAGTAAGAACAGCAACAATGATTCTAAACCTATGGTCTCATTGCAGCTGTTCCTGCAACCTGGGAAGTGCGTGTTGAGTAGGTGCTTCAGTGATTCATTGGTAGATTCTATCCACGTACCATCTTCTTTCCTAACGAAAGAGGGACTGGTGCTCTCTGTTATAGTTCTGCCCAGACCCGATTCTTTTCTGACACTTATTTCAAAGCTTCTATGATCAAAACTTTTAAATTTTAAACTTTGAATTGCACAGTATGGAAAGAAATGTGTGGGACAATTTTATTCGGCGCAGTCCTTATTATCGATTGCTTGGGATATTTCAGCCAAAAATGCTTTTTTGCATCTCAAATTGCTATCTTGTAAGTTTTGAGAATGTCTTTATATGGTTGCTAAAGACGCTGTTTAGGACACGAGTTGAAAAATTCTAATTACACTCTTCCTAAGGTCGGAGAGTTTTTTGCTCCAACATGGAGGAAAGGATTTCTTTCTGCCCCTGCTAATGAGACATAAGACTTTAAAGGCAACCTGAATGAATTGCTTATCGAAGAGTTTAGTTCCTTCGCATTTGAGATTTGTTTGTAGGCTAAAAGGAGTGGATTTTTAAGGTGAACCACCCTGGCAAATTAAGCCCAGTCAGTACGTTTGAAATTTCGCAATGGAGGTGGGGCCTCTTTTTCCAGGATCAAATTGAAGGGATAAAGCTCCGAGAAATAACTCTCGAGCTAACTACTTTTAGAGACTCGTAGGATCAAATTGAAGAGAATCAAGCTGTGATCCGAGAAATAACTCTCGAACTAACTACTTTTAGAGACTCGTTGCGGATAATAGGGTAATGTGCAAGACTTCATTCCAGCCTGCGAAGTTGTCAGTACTTGGAAAAGTGAAAGTAGTTGTATTGCCCTAATTGCATATATGTATTTAAATTAGAGCTAATAACGAAGTCGAATAACAACTTACCTCTAGTGATGAGTTCTTAGCTGCCCCATAGCGTGTGCCTCTCATTGGCATCGCAGCCCAAGAGTGTGGTGGTGTTACCTTGGATCGTCGTGGCCACTATCCGGCTTACTTCGTCTGGAGGAGCTTCCTTGTCGTGGCTCAAGTAGGCTGAGGCTATAAGGATGTTATCAGCGCCCTCTAGTTGGACAGCTGTCAGGTATGGAGCGCGAAGTTTAGGGAGTAGAAGTATATTTATGTGCTTTTTAGATACAATGCAGGTACTGCGCTTACCTGCTTTTCTTTTGTAGTAGATATTGTATTGGCTATTCTGTAACCCCTTTACTACTGAGTGTCTGACCCAGGGCTTCTGTATAATGCCCATGTCGATACCATCCTCCATCATAAGAATGGCCAGATTATCTGCAGCATATCTGGCGTGCTGGAGGTTAACCTTTACGATCATGAGCATTATGTGGCTGGTGGTTGTGCCCGTTGTGTGGAAGGCGATGGTGCATCCTCGATTATAAGGGAAACGAAGATATCGTTCACGACTTCTTCTGCGGATGGTTCTTTGAATATTTGTTGTTTGGAACGATGAATGCCAAACCTAAGGAAATGGCCTGTTTTCTCTAGAGCGCCCAGACACTTGTCCGAGATGAGCAGCACGTAAGTCATGCTATTACACTTGGGTCTTCATTCTTGATGACCGACCAGTCGTGAATGGGGGGATATCCCTGTCATGCATTTAGAGGATTTCGACGAGCTTCCTACTCCAAATCTACTACCAAACCTACTCCAATGAATATCACAAAGCTTCATTGTGGGCAACCAAATACGAGCACAAAGTCTCCTTGGAGTGTCCTTAGCCGGGACTAGCTTAGAGCTTAAGTCATCCCATGCGTTTCTGATCTTAGAGACGCATTTGCTTAGGATTTCCTTGGAGAACCGATCCTGGCATGTGATCACCCGGAACCCTCGCACTACTTTGCAGATTCGAAGGAGGGAAGCGCACCACTTTTGATGTTTTGTGTCTATCTGCGCCACCTGTAGGTGATTCCTAGCCACCTCACTAAAGGCGCGCTGGCTGGTTGTCGGCTGCTCAGCCACAGTTGACTTGCCGCTAACCTTTGCCCTCTTCATAACGTTAACATTATCCTTCACTTCATGCTATCGATTTTGTTTGTGTTGACTCCCACAGCAGGCTGAGTGGACTACTTTTGAAATATACATACTTTTGAATGCCGTGTATTCCCTTTTTAACACAGGATCGCTTTTGCAATGTGGCTTAAACAATTTATGATGAAAATGTAGAAAAAACCGATATTTTTCTTCTAAAAAGGATACAAAAAAATTCATGAAACAGAAAAAGTTAAGAATTTTTTTTTAGTTTTATATCATTCTTGAATATTTAACGTAAAATATAAGTAAAAGTAAGCTACGCTGGTGAGGTATGACAACTCAGCATACTGTTAACTTTAATCTAGCTTAGGCAAATACTTTTATAAGCCTTCACTTATCCAAGGAAAAATGCTTATATTTGGACAATAATCCATTTCTTATGTAGACATTTTATATAATCACAACATGTTCAATGCCATGGCCTTAGAAACTCACAGCTCAACAAATTTTTAGTCTATCTTTAATAAAGAAGTTTAACTGCCATAAAAATAAATAAGGTCTGTCAATTGAATTTAACTATAGTACATGAAAGTCACTTCAAAAATCAGCCCAATTTATTTTGTATTGTTGTTATTGACCCAAAGTTTTATGGCGGATTGATGGTTTTGTATAGAAATACGAAACTTCAAGAAAGAAAAAAAAAACAAGAAAAATTTGACTGTCAAAACCACGAGTGGGTTGGGTGTATGTCTGGCATATCAAACAAATACTGTCAATACATTCTAATTGAGCTGCCTGTCAACACTTGCCTGCTTATATTCGAGGGGCTGAGAATGATAATGAAAAATGATGAGAAATATCAAATTGATGTCAGTGTTAGACATCAAATTTCGCTTGCTAATTTGGCACGTTTTCTGCATTAATTTTGTGAAAATTTAATTCACTTGGGTTGACTTGCTTTTTATTTTCATCAGTTTCTTAGCAAGATGTTTTTTTTTGACATTTTCTGATAGTTCAATGGCCAGATGGAAAAAACAAAATTGACATTTGGAAACTAACGAACACTTAGGTTAAGGTGCAAGTCTTACATTTTTAAACAAGCCGTTGTTTTAATTATTTTTTGTTGCTATGGATTTTTAAATTTGCTGGAAATTTAAAAAGTTAAAAAAGTTTAAGCAAACCAACTTTGTAGTAATACTGAAGTTCATGACTTAATGAGCTAATAACGTCTTTTTCCAACCTGGAGAAAGTTTTAATAATTTTCAGCATGGTTTTTCCTCACTTATTTTATGGTGCAACCCAGCTTTGGCCTTGACATTTGAGATTAACGCTTTTCTATTATTCTTTCAGCTTATTGCTGTGACTTTCATATGAATTCTTGGCTTACCGGCTCTCTTAATTAAAGTACAGGACAACATATCATCCTAATCCTTGGTGAATCTTAATTATACCCTAGATATAAGCTTTATTGTTTTATACACAGATGATTTCATTTTAATCTCGCTTCCTGCTACTGCATCCTATTCCAACCCATCCCATCCCTTTTACGTCATAGTCAGTCAGTCTGTCAGTTAAGTTATGAAACGTTATCATATGATTTTGCAAACACATGCGCACTTTTATAAAATTTATTTCTTCGCCATGGTACCTATTTAATTTAATTGGTTAGCATTTGTTCACGCTTGGTTGCACTGATTTCTAAAATATTATTTCCCCCCCCCCCCATTTAAACCCTTTTAGTGGAAAAAATACAAAGTGCTGTACAATTTAATTTCGCTAAGAGGATGTTGTAGAATTGTTTAAGTTATATTCTATTAGATCTTTTGAATTTTCAGATGTTTACTGCAAAAATAAGTATCTTTATCAAGTCAGTTAAATTTGCAATTTATGTTTATGATCAGAGTTCAGTCAAAGAGTTTTGCTAAGGAAGAAAATGCGAATAAAGACTTAATTGTTGCTATTACGAAAAGTGCCCTGATTTATGCTTTACAAGTAGTCAAAGGGTCAATACAAAGATGAAGAAAGAAAAATATTGAAGGGTTCTTTAAACGGAAAAATTTGGTAAAAATGTTTTCAAGGAAATTCTTTGGTTTTTATAGAAATTTTGATATCGTCGATACATGGTGAATCTAACGAAGATGAAATTGAACACTTTTTAAATTATATGAACACTTGTTTTATTTATATAAATAAGGCATTTCTTAAAGGTAGTGATAGAAACTTTTAGTGAACAAAATACAGACAAATTATGGATTTTAGTTTTGAAAATAGTTTCACATGCTTCCATGCAAACGGGGCCCATGCCCACTAAACCGGATCGTTTTATATTGATGAAAAAAAGCCCAGTCTTTCGGGTCTCTTAAAGTTAAAGGAACTTTTGATAAAAAAACGATTTTGGCATACTTTATTTCCAAATTAGGTCAATTAAGACAAATATAAGGTTTGCTGTGACCTCGATACACCAGTAAGGTCCATGTGTGCTAAACTTTATTATAATACTTGAATAAACACTTGAAGACTAGTTGTCCATAGCCTTGTCCAAGTTCTTGTCCTAAGCTTGTTCCAATACGTTCTTTTATTATTGTTCTAATCCTTGTCTAAATCAAGTAGTAGAAAACAGTTGCAAGTATCAGTAATAATAAATAGTAGTCGAAAGTTGGTACAAATAGTAAAAGATAGTAGTAGAAAAAGGTAGTAGTAGAAAAAAATAATAGGAAATAGTAGTAAAAGTATACATATAATATTTTACAGTCGTACCATCATATTACACCATCATGCAATACCATCATTCCATGTGTAGTAAAAAAGAAATAAAAATGCTAGTGATAAATAGGAGTACATATAAGAAGTAGTGAAACGAAATATAAATTGTAGTTAAAAATAGTAGTAGAATATAGTAGTAGAATATATATTAGGGGTATTCACTTCAATGCTGAAAACTCAGAAATCGGAAATTTACGACGAGTTTAAGTGAGCGACCTTTTGCATTGTTTCTTTTTTTTTGCATGCATCTGTCAAATTTAGGCCATTGCCTCATGGCGTTACTGCGCTTGTTACGAAAACAAATAATTTTGTTCACATTTTGTTAAGCACAGCTATACATATGCGCAGATACATAAATCGGCTGCCACTCAGCTACAATAGAATTAGTGTTAATTTTGTTCTTGCTCGCAGACTTTGCATCAGATTTTTGGCGGGATTTGACAGAATGCCAATCTTATTATCGAAATTATCATGTTCACAATGATTCACACTCATTAACTATACTCACTTATGATTACTGAACACATCTTTTCTTTCCCAATATCCGACGATTATTTTTTATCAATTCAATGTTATTAAATTTAAGCAAACTTCGGAAAACCAAAACAACAACAATTGCACTGAAGTTTTCGTAAATTTCAATATTTCGGAAATTTCAGCATTGAAGTGAATACCCTTATTATACTTTGACAGCATACCAAACCAATCAATATATCACGCCATTATACAATAGTAAAAAATGTAGTAGAAATAGTTTAAGAAATAAGAGTGGAAAAAAGTAATATAAATAGTAGAACAAATAGTAGTAGAAAATAGTGGTAGATATAGTTGTAAAAAATACTGTTAATAGTAGTAGACCATCATTCCATACTTAGTGAAAAAGTAGTAGAAATGAAAGTAAAAAATTTATGTATGAATATTAGTTAAAAAGGAAGTAGACAAAATTGTAGCAATTTTAGCCAAAAATAGTAGTATAATTAGTAGTAAAATAGTTGTAGAGGATAATAGAAGTTAGAAAACTGTTTAAAAAAGTAGTAGAAATAGAAAGGAAACAACAACAAAAAATAGAAGGTGATAGCAGTAGAAATATGCATATTATACTTTAACATCTTATCAAATACATCATCATATCCTACCACCATACAATAGTACAAAATGGTAGTAGAAATAGTAGAAGAAATAAGAGTACAGAAAATAAATAGTATAAGCAGTTGTAGAAGATAGTAGTAGACAGCGCTTGTAATACCCTAAATTTTATTACAATAAAACTAATTTCTATACGAAATGCAAATTTTGTACACTCGCACTAAGATAGTTTTGTATTTTATTTGATGAATGATATGGATATGTTATCCCAAATAAGAATATAAACTTTTTTAGCTAAAGGCAAGTAGCGGGCAAACAAGGCCTAAATACAAAAATTTTTCTCGGCCTTGCAAGGATTGTACAAGGGTCGTTTGCAGAACTTTTTGGCCAAGGAGCGGCCGTACAGAGGCCAAAAAAATTAGCCTATTTTTATTATATATACACTAACTTCATACACAAAAAAAATTATTACTTTTGTTGATGCGCATATGTTTGCTGTAAATAAGGGCATTGAACAATTTGGTGGCATATTCCAAGTTCAGTCACTATGCTTTTTGGATTATTTTTAGACCAAGTTCGACCCTTGTTCGGCCCATGTTCGGTAGCTGCTCGCCCACTTACATTTGCACTCGGGTTGCTTTAAATGTTGAGATATTTCAAATTTTTCAGTAGAAGGTACCTTTTCTTATTTTGAAGATGCAAATTGTTCTATGATTTTATCATACTGAATTGAATTTGCAATGCCATATTCAACCGATATTGTGGTTAAGTCATTTAATCGCTCTTGTTGTATCGAACTTCGAAGATAATTTTTAATTATCTTTAAATTAAGAACACATTTCATCTGATGCAACCAATACAGGACTTGTTAATACACTTCTATATGCAATTACAGCATTTGACAACAAATTCTCAATACCGTTGGCTTTAATGCCTTTAAGAACATCGATGACTCGAATAATATTACGACTTTTCACCAAATCTTTTTTACGAATTTTCACCAAGCTTTTTCAATTGAATATTAAATTTATTTTATAACTGTTTACTCTTAATGAAAAATGCTTACAACTTTCCATACATAACTTCGAATTATACGTTTTTGCACGTTTTCGATACTTTGTAAATAATAAAAAACTTCCGCGAATAACTCTAGCGTTTTTAAATAAAATTAATTATCGCGCTCCCGTACCTTGCACGGTCTGACCATGTGGTTCGACAGGTGCTGGTAGTAGACATATTTGTAAAAATAGTACTGTAAATAGGAGTAGAAAATAGTTTAAATATTCATATCATGCCACACTATGTATGTAATAAAATACCTTTATACTATACCATTATGCCATAACACACCATATGACCATCATAACATACTTTCATTGCATACGTAAAGGAAAATAGTAGTAGTCGACGGAAATAGTGATATAAATAGTTGTAGAAGTAGTAGTAAAAATATAGAAATGGCAATATAAATTCAAAACCATGCCTATAACATTATTTGATCGTCTGCTTTTGATTTTGGTTATTTGTATTTGCTGCTGCTTTTGGTCATTTGGATTTGCTTTTGCTTTTGCCCATTTGCTTTTTATTTAGATTTTTTGCTTTTACTTATTTGCCTTTTCTACTGATCAAAAGTTCGAAGCTTTTGCTTTTGCTTATTCTTTTGCTTTTTATTTTTCTTTTTTTTTTCTCATTTACTTCTTTCTCGTTTGCTCATTTAGTTTGCTTTTGCTTGTGTGTTTTTATTAATATTATTATTTATTAAACAATTATTAATATACACAACAATATTATTTATTTTGCCATACAATAATTTTTGCCGTAGCACTTATACGCAGCGCGTAATAATTCTGTGTAACGATATTGCATTTTCGTTGCATAAACTGCTTCCTCCGTGACCTATTGTCAGAATAACTGTTTTTTATTATTTTTCGTGAGACTAGGTACCCATTCTTCGATTTCCTTTCATAATATTTGCCATAGCACCAAGCGCGTCGGAAGCGAATTTCATCTGGGGGGGCAGTACAAATGGGCACTACTTACTTGGGGCAGTATAAATGGTGGTGCAAAAAAAGTTCACCAAAATTTCTTCAAAGAAACATGAATGTGATACACAAATTTTTTATTTTAGTTTAAAATAAAAAAATATAAAAATATATAAAAAATATTAAAATATAAGAAATAATGGTTACTTTTATAAAGCAAGACTAGGTATATCTTTACATGGTTTAAATGCAATATGGTACAAAAAGTTATATCAATTTAAATTATTCCAAAATGTTTCTTTCTGTCCTTGCGAGAAACAGACTCTTTCACCACCTCCATCGAATTCAATTCTTCGGTTTTAACTTTGTGAATGTGTATAAGTGCCGCATAAGTGAGTCGTTTCTGTGTCATAGTGGCTCGAAGATACGTTTTAAGTCGTCTTAGGCCGCGTTCATAGTAAACGCTTTTAGCTTAGCCGAGAGGTTTAGCTGAAAAACGCTTTGTGTATAATAATATTGAAAAAGCTCAAAGTGTTCACAGTGCCAGCATAAAGCTAGCATAAAGCTTTATTTCAAATGCTTTTCAGCGCTTATATCTCCATCTCGCTTGCTCACACAAAAAAATAATTTTGTTTTTATGCTTTCTTGTAGAGCATTTTTAAAATGCTATTTGGCACATGTTTATCTATTTTGCCTGTTAACAATATTTTCGTTGATTTTTTGTGCTGAAGTGTTAACCGTTGTTGTTGTTGTTGTTACGTTGTGGTCCTTTTGTGGTGCATTTCAGTTGTATGCACTTGTGTATTCTATCTCGTTTGTTTACATAGTTTTCGTTGTTCTTGCTTACTTCTTGGGTACTTTTTGTGCTGAACTTTCCACCGTTGTTGTGCTTTGTGTTTTCAAGTTTTTTGAAATTTTGTTTGTTATTGGTTTGATCTTTTATTGGTGATCATCGCGAAGCTACATACTCATTAAACAAAAAATCTTTCATTTTCGTTGCAAAACGCAATTGAGGGCATTATTTTCCAAAGAGACAAATGAAAACAAAGCATATCAGCCACAAGCATAAAGCGCGCACTATGAACACCAATAAGCTACTTTATGCAGCGTTGAATAAGCGTTCACTATGATCAAAAAAAGCTTGACAAAGCAGCTTTATGCATCAGCTTCAGCCAAATCGTCCACTATGAACGCGGCCTTAGTGCACTAAAAAAACGCTCAGATCAAGCTGCTGATGCAGGCGCAGTCAAAAGCAAAGCAATAAGTTTTTCAACTTCATTTAATAGTTTTTTTTACAGTATCCGAATTTTTTGCAAATTAGGATACAATGCCACTACAATTTGAAGGTGTTTGGCCTGGCAATTGCTTCAGCAATTAAGTTGCGCGTGGAGGTCGCTCACATCTGCATAAAGTCATCTGCATAAAGATCTAGTTTTGTTTTTAGATTTTGTTCAGAAGGCACTTTTCCGTTGAAGGCTTCTATTACAATATTACAGTATTAAGCTACATACTTAAGGGTGCTTTTAAACTGAAGTGGTGGGTTTGCAGTAGAAACTCTACATTTTGTTCTATCTTTTTGCAAACACAGAGAAAGAAAATTGTTATCCGCAAGCATGCTTATGAAGAAGAGAGAAAGAAGAGGAAAATATCTAATACAAGAATATTATCGTTGTAAAAAAACTGACATTTTGAATAACTTTTGAAGTTTTCTTTCTAAATTGTTTATCTAGCTAAAAAAGTGGGGGGGCAACTGCCGCCCTTGCCCCCGGCTTCTGACGCCAATGCATAGCACATGTACTCAGCAGGTAATAATTCCATTATACTCCACACAGTGGTTTCAAAGTGGAATTAAATCTTTTTTTCATGTAGTAATTTTGGTTCGTTTTTTTAAATTTAGGCTTAGAAATAACATAAAAAAAAGTCTAAGATAAGTCTTCTCAATTTTTGTGGATGAGCAGTGAATGTCGGCAAAATTTTTTCTCTCAAAAACAGCCATGATTTTAAGCCGGATTCCGGCAGGAACTGCTCCGGCATAATTGCTAGTATTCACTTAAATCTTTTTATATATACAATATTGTGATGTATCTAAAATACATATTTTTAATTATAAATATATTTTTATTATTATTGTGTTTTTTTTAATAATTTTATTAAGACCATGTTTTTTCCCAGATTCCAAAATTTGGTGGACCAGAACTAAGTTATCGACACTTATCGACGGTTTCTAACTATAAAAATCTTAAACTGTAGGCTTTTAGTAAGCATTTAAAAAAAATTGGCTGCTTATAGCTGCTTACCTGGTTTTAACGAACAAAAGCGTAAAATTTATAACCATATGCGTATTGCACACATTTTCATAAAGAATATGTTATAGTTTTGTATTTCTTCTTTTTTTCTTATAATAATTATAAAGGAAATTCCTAAATGTTATATAATAAGAAAAAATATGTATTTGTATGGAAGGTGGGCGTGGCAATTTTTTTAAATATACACATATATTTTGTATTCTTCATTGAGTTGTTTTGATATAGCTGCAATAAAAAGAAAAATATCGTTTTCAATTTCTGTGTTATACAGGAGGTAGGCGTGTTTGTAGGCGGATTTGCAAAGTTTTTTGTAAGTGCTCTTATACAGCTAATTTCAACTTATGTATACACCAAATTTTATTGGTATACAACTACGCCATCTTAATGCTATGCGAATATCGTATAAAAATTATGGGAGGTTGGCGTGTCAAATTTTGTTTAATATACATGTATATTTTAGATCCTTGAGTGAGTTGTTTTGATATAACTTCAATACGAAAAAACATAAAGCTTTTTAAACTTTTGTGTTATATGAGAGGAAGGCGTGTTTGTGGGCGGATTTAAAAATTTTCATATATTCTAATAGAGGTAATTCCAACTTATGTAGTTAATTTTATTGCTCTACGACGAATCCTTCTATTTTTTCCAAAAATGTATGGGATTAAACCACTGTGCGTCGTGACGAACTTGTTGCATATTTGATCTAGAAGCAACTCCGTACACGGCGTCATGACGTTATAAAGTTTCTGTCTATTTTTCGAGGAAGGCATAGACACATGCTTTACTTGCGTGCAACAATTTGTACCCTAGCGTCTATATTCAGCGAGTACTAATTTCATGCAACACTTTTTAATTTTTGTTGCTTAAGCATCTCCCTCCTGGGGAAACTGGGGGCGATGTAACAATGTAACATGTCTGACTGTCTCAACCTGGCGAGACCTGAAATCGCCTCAAGTCGGCTCAAACCTCCACGTGGTGTTTCCTGGGCAACGTCAAAACTGACAACCGTTAGTTTGGCGGCTAATCTGAGCGGCAGGCCTCCCTAGGCTTAAAATAGGTTGTGCGTCGGGTTTGAAGCCCACCCGTAAAAACCAATTTCAATGAAAACTAATAAGAATAGAAAAAAAAAAATGATCCCCAAATCTGATGACGACTACCGCAAACGAAAAACTGATAATGATTTACGGATATGCACCTGGAATGTCCGAACCCTTAATTGGGAAGGTGCCTCTATCCAACTGACTGATGTCTTGGAAAGATACAAAGCTGATATCACTGCTATCCAAGAAATGCGATGGAAGGGACAGGGCTGCATTCGGCATGCACCCTGTGATATCTACTACAGCGGCCATGCAGAGAAGCACGAGTTTGGATGCGGATTTGTAGTTGGCAAGAGACTACGGCCCCACGTCCTGCGATTCACACCTGTGAACGAACGACTTGCCATAATCCGCATCAAGGTTAGATTTTTCAATATAAGCCTAATATGTGCGCACGCTCCGACAGAAGACAAAGACGATGAGATCAAGGAAATTTTCTTCGAGCGCCTTGAAAATGCTTACGAGCGCTGCCCCCGCCACGACGTAAAAATCGTGCTTGGTGACTTCAACGCTAAGGTGGGCAAGGAAAATATTTTTGGTCCAACAGTCGGAAAGTTCAGCCTCCACGACATCACCTCCGATAACGGAATGAGGCTGATTGACTTCGCCGCAGCACGAAACATGGTCGTAAGTAGCACTAGATTCAAGCATATCAATATTCATAAAGCCACCTGGGTGTCCCCTGATCAAAAATCCAAGAATAAAATTGATCATGTTTTGATCGACAGAAGGCACTCTTCCAGTGTATTGAATGTACGTACGGTCCGTGGTGCAAACATTGACTCGGATCACTATCTTGTTGCAGCCAAGATCCGTACACGTCTGTGCGCAGCTAAGAATACATGCAACCCTACACAGAGAAAGCTAGACGTCGACAAGCTACAATCGAAACAGACAGCCGATGCTTTCGCCACTCGACTCTCACTCCTGCTTCAAAGCACTCCTCCAATCGATGATATATGCGCGCAGTGGACACACATTTCCAACTCCATGCGTGTGGCTGCTGAAGAGTTGATTGGCTACCACCGCCTTCGCCGAAACCAGTGGTACGACCAGGAGTGTCGCGACGCCACTGCAGAGAAAGACGCTGCCTACAAAGCCATCCTGCAGTCGGTTGTAACGCGCGTTGCTAAGGAGCGATACAAAGAAAAAAGGAGGGAAGAGCGACATGTTTTCAGGCGGAAAAAAAGTGAGGCAGAAAAGCGCGAGCAGGAGAAGATTGAGATGTATGGTGACAGGAATGAGGCCCGAAAATTTTTCGAAGAAATAAGACGCCTTGCCGATGGTTTTAAAACCGGGGCCTCTTCCTGCAAGGATGAAAACGGGAATCTAGTGACAGATGTCCAGAGTACACTGACGTTATGGAGGGAACACTTCTCTAAGCTTCTAAATGGTGATGCTGACAATAATCCCGCCAATAGAGATGATATTCCGGAAACCCCAATTTTGGATGACAGCGTTGAGGTTCCGCTGCCCGACTATGATGAAGTTCTGACAGCTATAGCTCGCCTTAAAAATAACAAAGCCGCGGGAGCTGATGGCTTAGCTGCTGAGCTGTTTAAGAACGGAGGCGAAGCTCTACTTAAATGAATTCACGAGCTTCTATGCAGAATATGGTCAGAAGAATGCATTCCGAACGATTGGAATCTCAGTGTGCTCTGCCCAATCCACAAGAAAGGCGATCCCACTATCTGTGCCAATAACCGTGGGATAAGCCTTCTTAATATCGCATATAAGGTCCTGTCGAGCGTTTTATGTGAAAGATTGAAGCCATAGCAGTGCAGTTAAAATCGGGAAGGACCTCTCCCCACCATTTATTACCAAACGAGGTTTCAGACAAGGTGATTCCTTATCGTGCGACTTTTTCAACCTAATGATGGAAAAGATCATCCGAGCTGCTGATCTGAGACGTAGTGACACAATATTCTACAAGAGTGTTATGCTGATTGCGTATGCTGATGACATCGATATCATTGGCCATAATAAGCGCGAAGTCAGTGCAGCATTTTCCAGATTAGAAAGAGAGTCAAGTCGAATGGGTCTGGCAGTGAATGGAGACAAGACGAAATACTAAGTGTCAACAAACAAACAGTCCCAGCGTCTTGGAACACACGTTACAGTTGAAAATACCTCCTTCGAGGCTGTAAAGAACTTCGTTTATCTGCAATGCGAAAATCACGCTCTATAAATCGCTCATCATACCCGTCTTACTTTATGCATCACAAACCTGGACGCTGAGCAGTTCAGATGAAAAGACTTTAGGAGCATTCGAGAGAAAGATTCTTCGTAAGATCTACGGACCAATCTGCGTCAATGGCGAGTACCGAATACGGTGGAATGATGAACTGTATGAGCTGTACGCTGACATCGACATAGTCAAGCCCATTAAAATCGAGCGGCTTCGCTGGCTTGGTCATGTTCAGCGCATGAAAGACGATGCTCCAGTGAAGAAAACATTCGATTCGGTACCCAGCGGCGGTCAACGCAGAAGAGGACGACCGCATCTTCGTTGGAAAGACCAAGTAGAGGACAACCTGACGAAGCTTGGAATTTCCAACTGGCGCCAGCAAGCGAAAGACAGAAATGTCTGGCGCAAATTCTTAGATGATGCCAAGACCGACATACGGTTGTAGCGCCAACTAAGTAAGTAAGTAAGTAAGTAAGTAAGCTTCTCCCTCCACGTCATGATAACGTCATAATTTTTTCCTTAACAATCAATCTTTCTAGCGTTTGCACTTAGCAAATTTATTAAAAATAGAAATGCAAGCAATGTCGTAACGATTTCTACTCAATATAAATGTTTTTCGAAACCGAAAGGTAAGATGAAACGCTGTTATGTCAAAAAGCTTGAGAATCATTTCATTTAACTGTATTATTAAGTGTATAGACGATACAACGGCTGTACCAATATCGTTTGCTACTTGATGGTTGTGTGCGATTATTAGAGCAATTCACAATCTTGTGCATTTGAGATTGAAAATGGGTGCAATTGGAAAAATTTTCTCCATTTGTGAACGGTCTTTTTCGGTTTACAAAACATAAAATTCACAGCTGATCGTTGTGTTATATGTACTAATTATTTTATTGAAAATTGTGCTTAAGCAAATTTAATGCCGAAAAAAGGTTGAAGGCTTTTTTTATTTTCCGTATCAGTTCTTATTTCAGCTTTTCTTTTTTCAACTATCCGCTGTCAGTGTGCATTTCAGTATTGCAGAAGTATAGTAAATATAAACTATGGGTTTTAGTGTTGCTTATTTGCAATAGTGTAGTAAATGCATCCTAGTATATATGTATCATATTTTGCTAGTGTAGAGTAAAAACATGCTCTACCATTTTGAAAATGCTATGATGCATGACCATTGTATTGTTTAGATGTAACCATGCGACGAGTTAGTTGCAATATTGCACGGTCGAATGGTTGAAACTGCCAACTGTTGTACAACAAGTGATTGTACAGCCGTTGTTTCTTCGTTAATTTCTGTCACAATTGAGAAATTTCTAGCACGTATTGGCATAATAAATTTTAAATATTATCTAGAATCTTAAAAAATATATTAAGCGTACTCAAAAAAAAAAAATAATCTTGATATTTTAACGATGCAACTTAAGTTGAATATAATGAAAAATTTTTTAGTTGTTATTATTTTATTATTATAGCACATAAAGACAATTTTTATTAAAAGCTAAGAGAAATTATTTAATAAATTTTCAATAAAGCGTTTCTTTTTATGACGCTATATAACGTGATGTTGTGTCTGAATGAAAGATTTAACAACGAAATCATTGAATTATAAAATGCAGGAGAGCAGAATATAAGATAAGAAAAAAAAAACAAGTGCTAAAGACAGCAAAAAAAAAGGAAGATAATAAAAAAGCTCTAAATAAAGTCCAAGCAAGAATAAAAATTGAAGAACATTCATTGAGACGCGACACATAAAATCACTTACGAGAATGCTGCTCTTCAACGCCTTGAAAGTGGAAGGACGAAAAAAAAAGACAAAACAAAATAAAATAAAATAAAGCAATTCTGGTTGGAGAAGCAACAGGCTGCAGCAGCCGGCGTATGAGTTGGAAGACAAGAACAAATAAATTAAATGCCAAATGAACGACCTAAAATGAGCGACAACTGCTTCGGCTGTACAACGAATAGGAGGCGTCAGCCAAGTGAGTCGTCCTGCATGTCATATAGCTCAAATTACAAATTGACATTCAGACTGTGTGGGTGGCAACAGTGGCAGTTGTTCGCCAGTGAGTGATAGTGAGTAAGGAGTCAGCTGTGGGGCTGGACTGGTGTGATAACTTGTAGCAGTGTTAAAAACGTCCTTGCAGTAAACAAAATTTGAACACTGCATCCGGTGAATTTCAATTGAATAGAAATCGTATGTCGAGCAATCGAGCTAATGGCGTGTTTTTTTTACCACTTTTTTGTATTTGCTGACGGAAGTAACGGATGGGTTGGAAAAAAAGGGGAAAAACCTTGCAGTGCGGCGTCTGCTGTTGCTTGTTGCGCATGCAGAGCAAGGACAAGTTTGTGCGACCGAGTGTGTGCGAACGGAAGCAATGCAATGTGATGTAAATAAAATATGATGTAAAAAACAGGGTGCGCTCCTGACATGAGACACTCCTTTGTGTATTTTGTTTTGAAGAGAAAAATAGCAAATTTTATTTTCTAATTTATGTGTCACACCCTGTTTACAGTTTCCACATGATATTTTATTTCACTTCACACTAAATCGTTTTTTAATACGACATTTTCTGGATTTATTCTAATGCGAATTTTAGCTGGCTTAAGCAAAGCCAGTGGTTCAGTTACACAATTTTATATGTAGTTTATGATTAATTTTCTATTGCAGTTTGACTGCATTCCCATGCAATTAACTTAAGAAGAACTTTTATTTATAGACAAACTCTTGCTTCAGAGTTTTTATTAAGTTTATTGTTCTACGTTTGAAATATTTTAGTTATTTATCTCTAACTTAGGATAGAGATACAAGGAATAACGACTAAACTCAAAATATCGTAAAAAACGATATTTTAATTCCACGAACTAAGACCCAATTTTTTTAAATATATGAACCGTTACAAACAAAGTATCTGCAGACATAGGTGATGATCAATTCTGGGTAAAAAATGGATATCTGCACACTTTCAAAAATTGGCAATAAAGTTAATTCCATATCGCTTTTTTACGACATTTTGAGTTTAGTCATTATTCCTTGTGACCACAGATATATTGGCATTTCTATCGTACCCTACGCACCATGCATGCAGCTTAAGGTACGTTTTCTCGAAAGTTTGTGAGGGTGATAAATATGCCTAAAATATCTATTGTCACTTTTTTTTAGAAATTTTTTTTTATTATATATACCTTTGTTTTTAAAATATTAAGTTTTCAAAATTTTCAAATAAATGTTCAGTTGGAGAAAAAGCGAAATTGTGTTTAAAATAAAGAAAAAAATAGAAAAATAAGAAATTGTGTATATAGTTATAAAAAGGACAAGAATCCTAAATAAAACGAAAATTATAAAAAAGGAATTATAAAAAGCCCTGATGAGGTAAATTTTTGCAAGCTATGATAGAATTACTCATTTTAATCTAGTTTAATTTCTTTTGGGTTTTTTATTTTTTTTGTTTAAAATTCATCTGTTATGAAACAGAAAGGAGCGAAGTGTTCTGGATATATAAAAAGAAAAGGACAGATTTACAAAATTTTTTCAAAGGATTTACAAAGATGCCAATAAAAATAAATTCTATTAACCAAGGATTCTTATAAATACATATCCACAAATTAATTTTTTTTACGTAATAAAAAGGACAGTTAATTTTTGTTTTTTAAGAATAATTCAACTAATTAGTTGATGCAAATTTATTTAAAGTACTAATTTAACTTACTATTAATTAACCTAATATTCCTAATTAAATTAACTATGAAATTAACTACGTTGAGAAAAACTTTTAAATTCCACGTTGAGGTGTAGATGAGGAATTGAAATTTTTAAATATTTTGAAAAAATTTATAATTAAGGTACTACAAGGAACATGATTTCGGTCTAAACTTAGCATAAAACAAAAATCATGTTAGCTTGCTTTTATCCCAAAACAAAACGGTTTTGAAAATATATAAAAATTAAAAAATATATAGTTTTCTACACCAACGTAGGACTACGGTTAATAAACTTTTTTTAGCTTAACGTATTAATATTTAGTTGGTAGTTAAAATGAATTAAAAATATCTCTTTGGTAAAATATGTATAAAACAGGCGCCTGCAGACATCGTGGGAAAAACATGAGTCTTTATGTATATTTTAATGGCCCTTAGGTATATGGTGATTTTTAAAAGTTAATATTTTGCTGCTTTTTATACTTTTTACGAATGAAAAATAGTATTAGTAGATAAACATTCTACAAAATATCGTACAATATACGAATTCTTAGTTCAGATCAAAAAATATAAAACCGAAATCGTCTAACCTGTTTTGTCGAACAACTACAGAATAAAAGGGACTGTTTCATTGCAAAGTGGTTGTAGCCTAATGTTAGAGTGCGTGGTCCGTAAGCTTAGGATCCGAGGCTTAAAACCCAGCTCAGACAGACTTTTTTTTTGCCTAGTTTGCCGAATCACTATAGAATATAAGTAACTTTGCTAACATTCGCAAGACGAACTGAGGATGATATAAAAGGGCTTTGGCAAAACATCAGCCATCTAGTCCAATTGACAAACCAAAATCGGCAGCTGCTCTGGATGATCTAGTCGATGTACTAACCAAAGCAAAAAATTGCTCTCTTGCTTCCTCAGGTCCTAAAAGGACAACAAGGGGGAAGTTTAAGTCAAAGTGAAGATCCTCCATACTGGATGGACTTAGGACTGAATGAAGAAGGCTCTTCAACGCGGTAAAGTGCTCGACAGCTGAGCTTGATTGGACCCTAAAAACTTTCACAACTGAAACTAGGAAAGCTAAAGGATGATCTTCTTGGAAACAATTCTGTTAAGGAGTTGAAGAAATCTAAGAGGAATCTAGGCTACACAAGATTCTCGCTAGCACATTTTGCACACCCAGCTATCTCAAAAGGTCGGACGGCACATGGACAATGTCTAGTGAGGAGTCTCGAAACCTCCTATTAGATACGAACTTCCCTTGTAATAGCGCGCCTATTGGTGCACAACTGCCTAACCCTAGCTGTTTTAAGCAGGAAACTGAAGACATAGTCTCCGATAGGAAACTAAAATAGGCGACAAAGTTTCAAGCCCTATAAAACACCAGAGCCTGATGGAAAACAAGAAAAACAAGAGACTGCGGAATATATCCTGCCTTGGATTCGTATTATATTCAATGGCTCCATAAGCCTAACTTATATTCCCAACGTTTGAAATAAGGCAAGAGTGGTCTTTATACCTAAAGCAGTGAAGACATCATACTCCACTTCTAAAGATTCCAGGCCTATAAATCTATCGTCATTCGTCTTGAAGACGTTAGAACGGCTATTAAATTTACATCTATGCAGCAGCACAACATTCAGCATTACAGCATGCATGCATATAGCAAGGGAAGGTCCGTGGAAACGGCTTTACACTCACTGGACCGTCGAAAGATCCTTCATGCATAATGAATTTACTTTAGTTACTTTCCTATACATCAAGCCAAAATCTATACGACTAGAGTGGTTTAGGTTAGGTGCGAATAATATCATTGCTGATCTCATAGATAAGCTACTCAACTGCCGAGTAATCTAATGAGACTAAGGTGCGTATAGCGCTGTAAGATCGGTGACAAGAGGAATGCCACAAGGTGGTGCGCTATCTCCAATCCTATGGAATCTGGAAGTGAACAACGTACTGCTGTCTCTAGTGATGGTTGGATATTGGGTGGATAATTCATGGGGCACGGCCCCAAATAATATACTACAGCACGCTTCCTAATTTTCCGAAAAAGGATTTTAAGAATCCTTAATTAAGCTAATGAAGTTGCGTAAAGAGGATTGTGGTTCTCCTGTGGCATTAAATTATCGGGAAAACAATGGTAATTTTAACCTAGACATGAACAATTAGAGTGACTGAAGGTGTCGCATATAAATGTTCTAAGATGCTCAAAATTGTAGCATCTAGCGTAGCGAGTTAGGTTTGAATGAGAGGAAGCGGATGCACGCGTTATATCCGGCTAGGGATCGTCGGCTTGTAGGGATGGAGTTCTTGCACCCAATCACTCAATATTTTCGTTGCTACAAAAACAAATTATCTTAAAATTTGCGTGAGTAGAAATTGACTTTAAGTTTACCAAAAGCAAAGAGAAACAAAATATATAAATGAACGGAAATGAAGTTTGTACGGACGGACATGTTGAACCGGAAGTAGCTTATATCTGACACCAAAACCTATTAGGAAGTTTGAAGGCTGCACAAAGATGTGTATGCAACAAATGCCCTCCCAACCATGATCTTAATATTTCAGTTGCCAAACTAGATAAACAAATCACGAATAGTTATTAAGATCCCTACTAAATTATCACAACGTAATCACTTTTCGCTAGAAATCACAAGATAGTATTTAGATATTCATTGTATAACAGTTTTATTTATTTATGTATAATAAAATTTATAGTTATTTGCATAAATGCGCTTTGATGGATAAAATGAAAAAAACTAATTATAACGCTCGTTTGGTTCGTAGAAAAAAAAATATAAATCATTAATTCAATATATTATCTTCAGCATATTAACCGAACGTAAACTAAAGCATATACATTTAAAACTTGTTGCTTATTACAAAAGAAATACTTTTGCCGCAATACTAAAACTAACATATTAGTTATGAATTTATAATTATTTAAGTATCGAAATTTAGTAATAATTCTGCTTTATATTACAACTAAAATTTTTTTATAAAAATACGAAATGCCTGTATCAAATACATACATCAAATACAACACATACCATAGGTCAATAAACTTTAAAGTTAAAGTTTGCAATTGCATCACATATAGCCCTGCAGTGTAAGACTAGTCAGCATTAAAACATGAGTAGTATTTATACTAGTCAAAACAAACTAGTTTATATTTTGTCACGATTTACTAGTTGCAAAAGTAGTTTTAACCCAACTAGTTTTTGTCAAGTCACATTAAACCAGCCAAAATCAAACTATACTACATATTATCAAAATCAACCAGTTCCAAAACCAGTTGGAGCTGGGTACCCCATTGGAACAAACTAATAATAAACAAATTAAAACATATAAAAACTAATTTAAAAACATGTAGTTGATAAACTATCTTGAATTATATTAATGCGACATATACTCTAATTTTTAAATGTTTTTATTGCAACTTTGTAGTAGATTAGAACTTAGTTTATGTATACCATAAACATGGTATTTCATCAAATAGCTTTAACTTTAGCCTTCAGCTAATATTTTGTTGTAAAAATATATGTTCTTTGAACCTATGAACTATTGAAAAAATATGAACCTATGAACTAGTTTTAATTCGATAATTACTATATTGGTTAAAAACTAGTCACAACCCAACTAGAATTTTACTTTACATAAAAAATGAGTTGTTAACTAGTTAAAACTTTATCTATAGTAAGACAATTGTCTTTAATGACATCACCACGTAAAAAATACCAGTCGGTTCTATGAGAATAGGACATAAATCGAACTAGTTGTTGGATATTTCCAACTAGTTGTTGACTGGTATAAATCTAGTTGATTACACTGCAGGGAGGCTGTTCTTTTATGTGCCTAGTTTGTATAGGTATTGAACAATATTCACGCACCTAACTTGTCCACAGTAGAGCAACATGTTGCCAGACAAAAATGTAATATTTTTCAATTTGAAGAATAAATTTTATTCAAATCGCGCTTTAATTAATTAATTGTAGCTTGACATATGCCTTATATAGCGAATAGAAAAAACTATCATTTAATTAAAATAAAAGTTTTTAAATTCAACTCTAATATTACATGGGCATATGTTTAAGGCCTTTTCCACACTTGGTCAACGCCATTCCAACACAACTTCAACGCAAAAGCGAAAAAGTTGTGAAGCAATGCAACTATAAACTGAATGCTTTCAGACTTGCTTCAAAAGTCATGCATCATATAATAATTGTTTTTATGTAATAACTCATGTTTTTCGACTTCTTGCACTGATTTAATATTTAACACTTGCTCATTCATCTTGCAAACTATTTCTTCTTCTTTTAGATTCTATTAGGAACTAATTAATTAGCTTATTCACCTTAATTAATATAAAGCCTACTGCACTACAAATACTTGAATTCACAAAACAAACAAACTGATGCAACACGTCGCCGATGAAAATTGCGGAAAGCGGCGTTGCGTTGAACAGGTTGAGAACGTGTCGAGAACTTGTTGCGTGCAAGTTGCTTAATCTGAAGGTTCCGGTATAAATACACAGGCTAGCAACTTGAGTTGGAGTTGCGTTGACCAAGTGTGGAAAAGGCCTAACACCAAAAAGAGCGAAATACAGGAAAAGATAACCTACATAATGGCAATTCATAATTGTATAGAACATTTTAAAGAGAAGTTTTTTTCACTCTTATATATATGTAGGTTCTATTTTAACTCACTTTGGCTGCGCTGCTCCCACGTTGAAAGTACTTTCAGCGTTTTGTTGCGAGAGAGCCGATGATCTAAAAGAGAAGGCGCTTTAATCTAACCACCAATACTAAGGTTTTTTTTTCTTCTCCGCGTTGTTTTATGGTAATTAACATGATTGAGTTAAAAATTAAAATTTATCGCTGCACATTAAGCCAATATTAACATTTGTTTTAGCCACGATGCTAACAGCAGGCTTCTTTAAAATTCTAATGGCCGTGATTAAATTTTATTCTTTTACCCTTAACCTTAGATTTCACTTTCAACTTTAACCTTTAACTCTTAATTTGGAATATTTTAAATTTATAATATTTTTGTTTTACTGAAATATTTTCTATTTTTTTTTCTTTGATTTTACAAACATAACTACGAAACTTTGTAGCTATTTTTCCCATTTTTCGTCTCTTAATGACTATTATTTTTTCTTTGAAATTTTTGCTATTGAAATGCGAAAAGCTGATTTCACCATAATTTTTTTTTACATATTTTTTTCTTTCTCTCAAGATTAGCTGGTTGTTGCACTAGCTTTTACAACGGGGTTAAGCTGTTCTCGAGTTTAGTGTACTTTACACTAATGTATGTATACTTATGTGTGTTTCTTTTTTCTGGTTTTGCATGTTTTTTTTTTAATAAACTTAATATTGTTTTTATATAAGCAAAAATTTTTTTTTCGCGCCTGTACTGTTGTCTTTGTTTTTCTTTTGATATACTTTTTATACCTTTTACTTATTATTTTAAACTTAATTTACCACTATTTTAGCCCGTTTTCAATTGATAGTGTAAAAATGAAATATTCTAATAATTTTTCTTGCACTAGTTTAAGCACGAATGCACTATTTTTCTCATCTTAACAAAATTATTTCGGAACCCGAGCGATCACGGCGATTCGGTGTTGACTGACGATTGAAAACTTTGATGAATTTGATGAGCCCATATTATCATGTTTTGTTAGTTGGACTTCTCTAGCGGCAACTTATGCCACGATGATGATGATAGAGAAAAGAATGACAAACTTTCTCAGTTTTTCTTTATGTTTGCCATTTGTTTCTTAAATGATTAAAACTTTATTGGCATTGTATGATTTTAATTAGGCGTCAATCTATTTTAGAGAATGTTATTAGAATTGAAATGAATATTTAAGGAATTTATTCAAATTTACCCCTTTCGGTTTTGACGCCATAAAAATTATATTTCTCTATTTTGCGTAAAAATATTGAATCAATTTTAGGTAAAGATCTCAATCCAGTGAAAATAGTTTCAGAGAGGCAGTTAGGTTTTTTTTTTCTACAGTATAAAATATACAGAAAAAAAAAATTATCGAAACTATTTAAACAATTTATAATTTTAAGTTTCTTCTTTTGAATATTATTAATACCAAGAAAACAAAACTTACTTGTTTAGGGTTGTATAGAGGTTCACTATGTCTATTTAAAAAAAAATTGAACCTTTAACAAATTTAAATATTTTTTCAATTCTACTAGATTATAACTTTATTCGGCGGCTGCTGGATAGAAAAGATCGAAACATTACACATGCTATTAGTCGGCAAGTTGCATATTCGCCAAGAGTAAAGCAATTTCCGGCAATTGGAAAGAAAATTGGAAGAAAGATAGCAAAATTTATATGAATTTCCGATACAGCGGTTAATAGCAAAGATAATAAACTTGACAACTAGATGGCAACGCTTAGTCTTTGCATCAAAGAGTTAACTAAGGTTTAAGAAAATAAATAAAATATTTTTATCAGATTTTAAAGCTCCAAGTACCCTACAAAATCCATCGAGCATTCCGTTGGCAACTGTCAAACTGCTGCTTCAAACTGAGTGCACCACATCAAAAGCCAACTAAAGATGGGCTATACTGTCGACATGTAGAACAACAAGGCTTATCTGGCCGACTCTAGACGTTCTATCGTTTATAAGACTAGTGGTAGCCACGCTAGTGGTTGTCACCGACTGGGTTGTTACAGACTGGGAGTCATCGCAAATGACTTCTGCAGAAGTTGCATTGATGATGAGAAGGAATAAGCCATTTCCCACTTTCTAGGTTCCTGTCCCGCGGTCGCTAGAATAAGGCACACATTTTTGGGGTCATTCTTCTTTACTGAGCTTGACGACCTGTCAAGGACAAACGTCAAATATTTAATAAGCTTCACCAAAAGCTCAATGTGGTCCACTCGAACTGAAGGCCAAGTGTGCAGCGGTATCACAATGGACCTTATTGGTCAAAGTGAGCCGTGGTACGTGCAGTATGGTTTACGCACGTACAGCGGCTGCCGTCTCAACCTTACCTAACCTGAATATTTTTAGAAAAAGGTTTTTATCTTGAGTACCGTAGTTAAACCACTTTGCCTTGTTTGCTTCTGTTTATTTTAAGCATTTGCTTTACAGTGATTTTTTTGTACTTAACTGCAACCCTATTTTTAATAAATGTGTAAGTATCTAAATTGTAATCTATTAACACTGCATACACATAATTTTAAAAAGCTTTAAATAAATTCAAGCATCATTTCATCATCATCATCATCGTCATCATCAATGACGTGATTATTTTTATTACGATTGCTACGAGCAATTTCTTGGGAAATTTCATATTAAAAGTGAATCAAGTTAAATTTTCGGTAGATTTAATGCTTCAACAGTTTAGATAAACTAAGCATTTGATACAAACAATTTTTTGCGTAGAATTTGCTTCGCACACACACACTTACACAGAGACAGGATTTCATGGTTTCATGGTTTTTCATCGAATATTCACATTATTTTTCATCGTTGAGTGAGGTTTGCTGACGTAGCTATATTTTAAACAGAATTTGAATTAAATGAGGTGAACTTTAAGTGACGATGGGATTTTGAAAAGCTGAATTTTTTTCGCCAAAGTAGACACACACACACACATTTGATACACATTTACAACTCAAGCATAGTGTCCGAACATCTTTGTTTGTCTTCTATTCAGTCTAACATTTTGGCATTGCTTTTTTCCGTAAAGAATGTGAAAAAATTAATTGGAAGACAGTTATAGAGGTTCAAGTTCAGAGAAGCTACTCTTGAACATGTCTGAGTACTTTTGGCAGTGAGTGAACTTGAGCCATGAACTGTTCTAACTCATGGTTCAATCACTGCACTTATTTGTTTAAGATTATATATCGATTTCGAAATCATAACACAGTTTGAGTGACATAATTCTCTAATATAACAAATTAAAAAAAAAACCACAAAACCTATCAAAAATATATTTATTCTTATACTCATATCTCTTTTTATGATAATATGTAATCCACAACAAAATAATTTCGCCTTTAAAAATAAAAAGATATTTTTAATATCTCCATTCAGTAATGCCCAGAAATTCTATGAAATTCTAGAGCGTGAATATTTTCATAAATATCATAATGCCATAATAAAAATTCGAAAATAATTAATTGGATGAATAAATGGCTGAGTTATTGTAGAATGTTAACAAAGTGGCAGACATAACTATAAAAAACTGTCAAAAATGTCAAAAAGACTGTGAACAAAACTAAAAGATCGCAACAAAATCACAAACAAACTACAATAAAATAATAATAAAATCTGAAATAGAGATAAATGTAGGCGATACAAAAAAGGACATCATGATGCACAGAAGCAGACCACAAGAAAAAAATTTATATACTTTTGAAAATACAATGAAGTTAACTGCTGTACGAAATAAACCTTATGTTGGACAAACAATAAAAAACAGAGCCAGTGAAGCAATAAAATAAATAAAATACACAAAAAAACCAAAACACATCAAAACACAATACCGAGGTGCAGCAGTGGAAGGCAACTCAGAAAGGGACAGCTTAACCAAGACGCCGTTTGTTGACTTGGGTTTCGGTTACAAGCGTATAAATTATGCTAACATTAACGATGTTTACTTTGAAGCAGATTTTCTTCTCTATTGTTTACCTAAAACTTTATAAATGAGGCGTGAGCCAAAAGTTAGGCAAAGCTTAATGACTTCTTTGAAGACGTAGTTCTGGCTAAAGCTGGGGTGTTAAGTGTAGCAACTGGTCGCAATGCGAAGTCTCAGCGTGCGGATTAGTTAACTGTAGTAGTCTTTATAGCCATTAGCTTGGGTTGAGGATTTTACTTGATTTAATTAGTTTATTAATATTGTGGAAAGCTTTTGTGTGTACCTCGAAGCTCACCCAACTATCATTCTATGAAATTTGAAATCTTAACTGCATGTGGTTAAGCCTCTTCATTGCCAGTGATAACGCATTTATTTTTTTTAAACCCATTTGATATTTTTGGAAAACAACACGGAGAGAAACTATTTTCTTGCATCGAGAAACTATTGCGCTTGATTCAAGAATGTGTCAAACTGATCCACGTCTACTTGAATCAAGCACTCACTCACTCACTTTTGGTATTTGTTTCTAATATTCACTGTTATTAACAATTTCTGGAATCCAGTAGAGTTTGCTTGATTCAAGTAGCTAGAATAAACGTTGATTTTACACATATGAGATTTTATATTTCAAGGTTACATTTTTAAAAGAACAGGACATAATAATTGCTTTTATTACTGCTTTAACCAATATAGACTGAAAGGAAACTAGACTGGAGAAAAACTCGTGAAATTTAATAAAATTAAACAAATAATTTTTCAAAGAAATGAAAAATTAAAAAAAAAAAAGAAACAAAAATGAGTTACTTGCATTAAGCTAATTGTCTCTTCTTCGGACAGTGATTTTTTATTTTTGCCATAATTTCTATTTTTGAAAAAAGTATCAACTTGATTTATTAAGATATTGTAACTTTGAGAAAATAACTGAGAAGAATAAAAAAAACTAAAATTCTTTAACCAAGTATTTTTGTCAGTACAAAAATTGGCAGTTATCTGATTCTTTTACCCTTTCGTCTGATCTACATATTGTTTTGATTTATACTACGAACTCACATACAGACACACTGTTTTTTTTTTTAATCTAAGGGAGAGTTATAAAGAGAATGAGAGATTTATAGAAAGGCTGCGAGCATTCTAACAAAAACAAACTACATACATACATAGTTTTCGTGAGCAACAGTTGCAAAAAAAATTTTGTGGCTGTTAAATGAAAAATTATCAATGAATATGGGATAATAATTTCAAATATTTGTGGCATCTAATTTAAATTGGCACGTATGAAATTGGCACTTAAACAAGTACATTTCATACGAAACTGAAGAAATGGGTAAAATTTTGTGGTTTTTGGCAGGTATCTCAAATTGGCAGCTAAAAGAGTGGCAGTTAAGTCAAAATTACTGTATAAATTCTTGATCAGCATCACGTCCTGAGTCGATTTCGCCATGTCCATCTGTCTGTCGACACGATTACAACCGCAATTTCAAAGCGATCGTATTGAAATTTGGTATATGTGCTTATATTCAAAACAAAAAGATCAAATTTGAGAATGAGCAAAATTGGATTAAAAATGCCTACCTCCCATACAAAGCTCCTTTATCAAAAAAATAAAATCTCTAAAAATGCCCCAAAAATGTATGTAATTACTTGGAACTATGCATACAAGCTTTAAAGTAAATTAATCACCATATATTTAAAATTTTAAAAAAAATCGAAAAAACCACGCCTAGCTCCCATACAACATGACTTAAACACACTGTTAAAATTTCTTTAAGTGCCAAAAAAATTAATTGAATTAATTAAAATTGTACGCATATGTTAAGCATAATACAATAATCTTTGTATTTGAAATTTGGCAAAATCGTATAAAAACTCGGCCAATCTCTCATACAAAGTGACGTCATCAAAATAGTATTACTTTAACCCCTGAAAACATATGGTAGACGACTAGAAGAGAAGTAAATTTTGCGATTAGCCAAGGTTCTTCGGAAGATGGATCGCTTTCGATCGCTCAAGCGATGACTTCGCGAGTAAAGAAAAATTTTCAAAATCTTCCTTCGCTCATTCCGGCGATCGTTGGAAGATGAATCGCTTGTCGAAGAAGATGGCTTTTTTAACAATTTTCAAAACCGATCGATGGAATATGAAGCAGGCTCTGAAAAATTCTGAAAACTTCAAAAATTATTGAAATATTCTGAAAAAAATACAAACTGAAAATATTCAAATCAGCACGATTTGCGGTGGTCGATCTTTTTGTTGACAAATTTGACAAAAGATGTCCCCCATAAAAAAACTTATAACGTTTACCAAAGACGCTCTGCAATAAATCGCTGTGGAGCCCCAAAAGCGATTCGTTTGCCACTCTTGTCGGCGAATCGCATAAGAACACTTTTGCTTGTTCGTGTGCTACTCTTCCCGACTTCTCTTGGCGATTTGTTTGAGACTCTTCCCAGTGAATTGCTTAAAACCTCTCTCAACGAATCGCTTACGAACGCTTTAGGCGATTCGTTTGTAAATTTTCCCAGCGAATCGATTTTATGGCCTCAGCTGCTTACAATCGGCGATAGCCGGATGACTCCCAAATGAGCTCGTCGGCGATTGTGTCATCTTCTAAGTGATTCTGAGGCGATTGAAAATGTTTGCAAGGACAAGTTCTATAAAAATATGTGTATTACTTACCTACTTAGCTGGCGCTAAAACCGTATGTTGATCTTGGCCTCATCTAAGAATGTGTGCCAGCCATTTATGTCTTTCGCTTGATGGCGCCAGTTGGAAATTCCAGGCTTTGTCAGGTTGCCCTCTATTTGGTCTTTCCATCGAAGATGCGGTCGTCCTGTTCTGCGTTAACCGCTACTGGGCACCAAAGCGAATATTTGCTTCACTGGAACATTGTCTTTCATGCGCTGAACACAACCTAGCCAGTGAAGCCGCTCGATTTTAATGCGCTTGACTACTGCGAATGATTCAGTCTATCATTCCACTGTATTCGGTACTCGCCATTGACGCAGATTGGTCCGTAGATCTTACGAAGAATCTTTCTCTCGAATGCTCCTAAAGACTTTTCATCTAAACTGCTCAGCGTCCAGGTTTGTGATGCGTAAAGTAGGATGGGCATGATGAGCGATTTATAGAGCACGATTTTCGTTCGTCGAGAGAGGGCTCTATTTCTCAGTTGCTTACAGAGCCCAAAGTAGCACCTGTTGGCAAGAGTTATTCTTCGTTTGATATTAGTGCTGATGTCGTTCGTTGAGTCAATGCTAGATCCCAGATAGATGAAGTCTTTCACAACCTCGAAGGAGGTATTGCCAACTGATACATGGGTTTCAAGACACTGGGAATGCTCGTTTGTTGACACCAAACTCTTTCTGACTCTCTTTCTAATCTGGAGAATGCTGAACTGACTTTGCGCGTATTATGGCCAATGATATCGATGTCAACAGCATACGAAAGCAGCATAACACTTTTATAGAATATTGTGCTACTACGTCTCAGATCAGCAGCTCGGATGATCTTTTCCATCATTAGGTTAAAAAAGTCGCTCGATAAGGAATCACCTTGTCTGAAACCTCATTTGGTAACAAATGGTGGGGAGAGGTCCTACCCAATTTTAACTGCGCTGCTGGTGTTGCTCAGTTTGATCCTGCAAAGTCGTATTAGTTTTGCAGGAATACCAAATTCAGACATGGGAGAACAGGTGCTTCCTTATTGGGCTGTCGAAGGCGGCTTTGAAGTCGACAAAAAGATGGTGGGTGTAGATTTGTTTTTCTCGGGTCTTCTCCAATATTTGTCATAGCGTGAAGATTTGGTCGGTGGTAGACTTTTCAGGTCTGAAGCCACACCGATAAGGTCCAATCAGTTGGCTGACAATAAATTTTAATCTTTCACATAAAATGTTCGGCAGGACCTTATATGCGATATTTAGAATACTTATCTCACGATAATTAACACAAATAGTAATATCACTTTCCTTGTGGGTTGATCAGAGCACAACAAGACTCCAATTGTTCGGAATGCATTCCTCCAACCATATTCTGCATAGAATCTACTAAACGCATTTATATAAATTTTTAAGATCAAAGAACCAAAGCATGCTCCTTATACAAACAAGGTTTGGTCTTTGACCTGAAAAGAAAGTGATAGATTATTTAGAGGAATTGGTTGGAACCATACGTGAATTATCTGATTATAATGATTAGGCGAAACATCCGTGAAAGACAATCTGAATTGCTTTTAACCGAGACTAGTGTTATACCTTAGCCTCGGCAAGCATTGCCAGCCCTTAGTTGTGATATTTGTTGATATTTAGTTTTCCATAATTATTAAATGTAGGAAAGAGCAAAGAAAGTGAAAAGAGCCATGCCCGAGCCCGGATTCGAACCAGGGACCTCTGGGTTGACAATCTAGAGCACTCTCCACTAGACTACAAAGGCTGACAAATCCGTAATTGGAGTTTCTGAATAATATTATATATCTTTTTGAAAAATTTTCGTGCCTAATTCCTGTCGCCATATCTCTCAATCTTCTTATGCTACGCTTTTCTGCCTCTCTTTTTTCCGCCTAAAAAATCTCCCTTTCCTCATCCTCTTTTTGTATTGCTTTTTCAACGACTGCAGGGAGGCTTTGTAAGAGGCGTCTTTCTCTGCAGTGGCGTCGCGACACTCCTGATTGAAACATTGGTTTCGACGAGGGCGGTGTTAGCCAATCAACCGCCGCACGCATGCAGTGGGAAATGTGTGTCCACTGCGCGCATATATCATCGATTGGAGGAGTGCTTTGAAGCAAAAGTAAGAGTGGAGTGGCGAAAGCTTTGGCTGTCTGTTTGGATTGCAGATTGTCGACGTCTAGTTTTCTCTGTGTAGGGTTGTGTGCATTCTTAGCTGCGCAAAGACGTGTACGGATCCGAGTCAATGTTTGCACCACGGATCGTGCGTACACCCAATACACTGGAAGAGTTCTTTCCGTCGATCAAAACGTGATCAATTTGGTTTTTGATTTTTTGATCGGGGGACATCCAGGTGGCCTTATGAAAATTTATATGCTTGAATATAGTGCTACTTACGATCATGTTTCGTGCTGCGGTGTAGTCAATCAGCCTTATTTCGTTATCGGAGGTGTTGTCGTGGAAACTGAACTTCCCGACTGTTGAACCAAATATATTTTCCTTGCCCACCTTAGCGTTTAAGTCACCAAGCAAGATTTTTACATCGTAATGAGGGCAGTGTTCCTGAGCATTTTCAAGGCGCTCGTAGAAAATTTCTTTGGTCTTATCGGTATTGTCTGCTATCGGAGCGTGTGCATATATTAGGTTTATGTAAAAGAGTTTAGCCTTATAATGGCAATAATGGAGATAATGGCAAGCCGTTCGTTCACAGATGTGAATCGCAGGACGCGATGCCGTATGCTCTTGTCAACTACAAACCGGCATCTTAAGTCGTGTTTCTCTGCAAAGCCGCTGTATTAGATATCACAGGGTTCATGCCAAATGCAACCCTGTCCTTTAAATCATATTTCTTGGATAGCAGTGATGTAAGCTGTGTATCTTTCCAAGATATAAGTCAGTTGGATAGAGGCACCTTCTCAATTAAGAGTTCGGACATTCGAGTTGCATATCCGTAAATCATTAACAGCTTTTCGTTTTTGGTAGCCATCATTAGATTTGAGTATCAATTTGCTTATATATTGTTATTGAAACGGGTATTTATGGGTAGGCTTCAACCCAGACGCATAACCTGTTTTAAAACTAGGGGGCCCGCCGCTCAAATAAGCTGATAAAATGACGGTTGCCAGTGAAGGTTTGAGTCAAATTGAAACGATTCAACATGTGTTATGCTGGTCTCGCCAGGTTGAGGCAATCAGACACGTTGCCATGTAAAGGTTCGTCTTCTTTTTCCCGAATTGTATTAACAGCATATAAAAATGTGTGTATTAACAGCATATTTAACACATAATTTTCCATATCTTAAATTAATTCCCTATACAAAGTGACGTCATCAAACTTTCAAAACATGCATAACTTAAAATATACTGTAGGGGTATAATTTAACTTCGATCCAGCACTAGTTTTATGTTAAGTTTAACAAAATGTCTTTCATCTCTCGAGCGCCATTCTTCGATACTCTGGCACCAGGCATTCTTTTGTTCCTTGGTGCAGTAATTTTTTGTTGGTTAAAAAGATGTACCTACATGTAGATTAATTTCCAAATTTATAATGTACTGACAGGAGTAAAGCATTATGCTTATTTTATATATTTTATTCGTTAAATATATGCAACAAAACATCTCATAACTATTTCCAGAACGAGTTTTTTTTTGTAAAATAGTGTAAGATATAATTAGAATTCCTTTAACCTTTAGAATAAATAAGGGCAAAAAAGAATCCATTAATTTTGTTTATAAATTAGTTTTAATTTGCATAACATTGCAAGAATGTCTAATGTTGTTCTTTCAATTCATCGAAGAATGACTTTGTATAACCTACATAAATTTAAATAATTTCTTTGTTGAATATTTTATGGTTTCCTTTTGGTCTGTTAATCCAGCTGTGGATATAAAAAAACACACAGAAAAAAGAGTTTATTTCTATAAATCAAGATTTAACGGTGAAATAAATATTTGGTCATTGAAAACAATTTGTATATTTGAGTCTTCTAACTAGTGGGGAGAGAAATGTTTATTTGGTTAAAGTTATCAACCTACAAAATGCTTTCTTGAACAAGGGAAACAATTTAAAACACTATTTTTTTTGATTATTTTTCTGAGGCCATTTGTTTTCAATCCATTAACTCTGATAATGCAGTCATGAAGGTGGTTATAACATGCTTTGAGAAAGAAATACACATATAATATATTTAATTTTAAACGAAAAAATTACCCCGAAATATATAGTAATAATTGCCTCAGAATGTAATTTAGTCATTATAACTTAATCCTTATTTATTATTGCTTAGGCCTAAATAGTGGATTTAAACAAATGTCAAAGCACTATTTAGTTAATACAAACAACATATTTAAAATAAATAATAGCTTTGACTCAGCGTACATGAGTTAAACGAGTTCTTTAGGTATAAACTTGGTAATATTTAACAAGCTTTTTTAATAGTCAATAATTCAAAACCTAAATGTTTTAATTAGTTAATAAAACCAAACTATTTTTTCAGTGTAACTGAAAGAAAAGTCACAAAATGTTATGCTTTCTTGTTGGATTCTTGTTGTTGTTTTTGTTGTTGTTAATAGCCAGTTGGGTTGAAAAAGTAACGCATTCATTCGTTGATGTACAAATCCCGTCAAAAGGAAATGCATAGTTGCTTAACGGCCAGCCTTGAATGGCACATGATTTAAACTCTTCTTTTCTCTTTCGACGACAGTTTATCCTTGATTGAACGCAATGTTTGCATTCAATGTGTGCGTGCGTTTGTGTATGTGTTTTTTTTTCAACAAAGCTACCCGGAAATTGTCAACGCAATAAAACTCAGCTTCCATGAAATGAATTAAAATTGATTTTCGCAGACTTTTCAGGGATTTGCTTACTTTGGAACTTTTAATTAAAATCATTACGAAACATATTTAAGGTTGACATTCGCAAAAAAAAGAAAGGTTTTAAAACGAAAAGGAGTTGCATTTCAAATAAATTTGATTATATTAAGTAACGTTGCTAAGTGGTACATTAACTCAGAGTTCAATGGTTTATATTTTCCAATAAAATTATGAATGCTGTGCAGTTGGTTGCGATTTTATCTTTGCCGAGAGAGAAAAGTTCTGCCATTGCACACAGGGCCAGCAACACCTGTTCGGTGGGCATAAATCGCAAAACAAAAAAATTACGAAATAGCAAAAATGAGTTATGGCATTTGGATTGCAAATACTTAAACTATCTCTATTAAAAAATCTAAAGTAAATTGATCAAGTCCTGCTTGGTTGGCAGCAATAAAATTATCGAAAATCTTATATATTTAAAGGCAAACATCAAATGTTGTCGTACATTTTGTCGATATTAATTTCAGAATAAGGGCAATGAAACTTATATCATTCGAAAGGTCAGGAAGAGGTAGACTGATGAATGAGGTATCAAATAAAAGATCTGGCTGCACAGTATGATTATATTTTAGATTGGTGATCTTCGACCTGAAATATGAGCACTAAAAAGCATTTATTAAATAAAAGCTTAACTGTAACAGATGGAAGATTATAATGCAAGAGGGAATTTTAGACATTGATAAGGTGTGCAAAAAATACTTCCGACATTTTGCGCCATCTCTTATGGATACCCTACAATAAGCATTTTTTTATGTTAAAAGTGTGATTATATATTGTGATAGTAAAATTTCTTACAAATAGCAAATTATGAAAAATTTCCGTTATTTTGACATGAAAATTATTGTGATAGCTCGAAAGCTACAGATGTTTCCAGTACAACGTATTTTTGTATGAAACGTCGTTGGTTCAGAAATATAACGGTATACGAAAGCTTTTTTGGTAATATTTTTTCTTGGATAATATGTTAAAAAAATGCCCATTATAATAACATCAAAATTACTGTGATATCTTTAAAAATAAAGATTTTCTCAGTACAACGTATTTCCTTGAAGCAGGGCATCGCCTTAGAATGAGAAAAAAACGTTTGAAATTTCAAGTTTTGATTTTGCAAGCAAATTTCTTGGCCATTTTTCAATCGATTTTCATCAAATTTTCTTTGGCTAAAAGATCAATTAATTGACTTCGGAGAATTAAAAAAAGATTTACCGTTATCTCACCAATTCAATGTTTTATGTGTTTTAAAAATACCTCTAAAATATTCAGTTTTTGCTCAAAAAAAAAGTCCAAATGTTATTGTTGTTGTAATTTTTTGTCTTGTAAAATATTATTTTTTCACACTCCTTCATATGACATATTATTTATTAGCAAAAATTGCTTCATTTTGACACATAATGCAAAAAGCAGTTTTTATCATCGAAATTCATGATTTTTTTGATGAAAATTAAATATTTCAAAATGTTGTTTTTATATTTTTTACAAAATTCAACAGCTTAAAAAATAATTTCTGTGAAAAAAGTTTCCAAATGTTTCAAACCACTCCAAAGTTTTATATACAAATCTATGTTTTAAGCCATTTCGTTATATATAAAAAAGGGGTAGGAGAAACAGTTCTTCCGTGTTTCTGAACCGATTTTGATAATTTTTTTAAATAAATTAGAGTAGGGAGAAGAAGTTCACTGAATAATTATGTGACCTTTGACCTGAAATATGAGCATTAAAAGAATATTTCTGAAGTAAAACCTAAACTATAAGAAATGGAAGAACATGGCGTAGGAGGAAGTTTTAGATATTAATACAATGTAGGAAAAACATTTTTCGCTATCTTTTACTGATACCCTACAATAAGCATTTCTTTATAGTACATTTTTTTATTTTACAAATAGTAAATTCAAAAAAATTTTGATATGAAAGTTATGACGATATCTCAAAAACTGTTGTTTTCTCTCGAAACTTAAGATTTTCTTAGTACAACACATTTTCTAAAGACAAGGTCAATACCTCAGAATGAGAAAAATGATTGAAATTTCAGAAAGTTGGTCGAATTTCGACCACAGGTAATACTAGTATTGATAAAAAGGGCACATATCTTAAATATGACTTAATTTTATGGTAACTATGATAATACATTTTCAATCCTAATTAATTTTTTAAATATATCCCTAGATATATGCAAGCCCGAAAAAAGTTAAAGCTTTGCAAATATTTTGTTTTTGCGATGAAAAATAATGAATGCATATAAAAATTAGAATTTTTTTTAAATAAATTACTTTTTGATTTAAAAGTTCCCCGAAGTTCCCCAAGGCCGACCTGAAAAGGCCAAGAAACTGGCGTTACGAACGATTTGTACAAATAAATATTAAAAAAAAGAATGAAAATGTCTAATTTTTAAAAAGACTTTCTTATATTTGCGTAGTAATGCATGCTATTTTAAATAAAAACAAAGACAACAATCGACTCTAAAGCCTAGTACTCTGTTCGTTTGCATGAAATTTCGCTGGCAACATCTATTTATTTGTTGCGTGAAATTTCTGACTTGAAGTTTCTTGCGAGGAATTCCAATGGCAACGTTTCTCAGAGAGACTCGGAGAATAAGTTGGGAGATTTAATATGATATCTCTCTTTTCACTTCAAAATAAATAGGCAGTACAATTAAATTGTCGTGAAAAATGCTGCTCAGAAACATGTTGCGATAATTTCACGCAGCGGAACAGAGTACTGCTCTGACGAACATGTTGTGAAATTTTACACGCTTGTTTTGCAGCTGTCACTTTTTGTATGGAGATTTGAGTGGAAATTCACATGAAACTAAAAAGAGTACCATGCTTAAGGATTTAAAGATAGAAACAAAAATATGTGCTGGCGTAACGTTACAAAAAACGGAAGTGATTTTAAAATTGGATTAAAAAATTTGCAAAACTCTCCGAATTGGGCAGGATTTTTGCATACAACTTTTTTAAGAAGGGTTTTAAATAACATAAGTTAATGTTTCAAGTGATCAAATATAAAAATCTTCTCGTGTTTTTTTTTTGTATTAGGCTTTTGATATGGCTTTACGTAGCTTAAATTTCAGTTGTAGTTCAATTGGGTAATAAAGTAATTAGGTAATTATGTTATTAACCATTTTTTCATTATGCCAATGCATTTCAATTTTATTAAAACAAAAAAGTTTGTAAAACATTTACTAAACATTTACGAAAAAGAAAAACTACATTTGTGAGTGCAAACGATTTGATCATCATGGTAAATTAATTTATGCATAAATTGCTTGAATAATAAAATAATAAAATGAAAGTGTTTCTCTTAGATAATATCATAAAAATAATATCAAATAATAAGTTGTTAATAAGTATTAATTTTTTGGTAGACTTTTCTGTGGAAATGCCCATATATAAAATCGTTTGTGCCGTTTGGTGTCTGTTAAGATTTTAGGAACGGTAAGACTTAAGGGCATCAAATGTACATTTGGTGTCAAGGCGAATATCTCAAATAAAAAAAAAAAAATTTGCCACACCCTCATTACTGCCCATAAATCAATAAAACGATACATTTCTTTCTAAATTTTGGAATTTAGTTCGTATGGTTGCTATTGGCAACTCAATCAAAAAAGGCGTGGTTGAACTATAACTATGGCCACTTTTCAAAAATCATGATAGTTTTTGAGTTCTGCATGATTTTATAATGATACTTTGTGTGTATATGTTCTTAGACCAAGTGGTGGTCACTATATACATTAAGGCATCTCACGATCCATGTAAAAGAAAAAATTATTCTGGACAAATGCTGAAAATAGTCCTTGGTTTATGTTATAATGATTCCCTAAATATTTCGACTCTAGCGATAGCCATCCGTGAGCTGGAATGGTTTGAAATAACCTCTAAAATTCGAGTTTTTTGCAACAATATTGGCTTATCTAATAGTTGTAAGAAATTAACCTGTAAAAAATTGTAAATGTTTACAATCAGATTAAAAATAATAGTTTTCATGCATATTTTTGTTTTTTTTTATTTTGTATACAATACAATACAAAAACTTTCAAAATTTTAATAGCTTCATTGCTATTACTTTTTTTTTAATTTCTTACATTATTTTTTTAGAAGGTGCATATTTTATAATTAATATTTTAGATTTGATGTGTATCGATTTAAGTAATTCTGACCAGGAAACAATGCAAGCACTCAAAACCTTTCCAACGGTTTCAATCTTGAAAACGAGAATCGCATTAAAAGTAATGAAGTTATTTGAATTTCTGTAAAAATTATATAAAATAAAGTCAAAAAATTCATGAAAATCCACATTATCTTTGGTCACACGAAAAAATTTAATATTCTTTGATGAAGATTGGAAGAACTTTTTTATTACTATTATTTCTGACCATTTTTTTATTTAAATTACCACAGCAGTCAATATTTTTACAAATAACAGATTTTTAGAGGTTTCAACCATTCCAGCTCACGGATGGCTTTCGCTAGAGGCTAAAGATTTGGGGAATTATCATAACATAAACTAAGGATAATCTTAAGCAACTGTTCCGAAACACCTTTTTTCGCGAAGTGCCTTAATATACATATATGTTACCAGGCCTACTTTTACCGCCCTTAAATACATACAAAATCGGAATGTCGGAATAAAGTCTATGCGCGTAAAAAAAAATCAAACATTCTGTGCTTGAATCAAGCAAATAGGTTATCAGTTTACACTCAAGCGTAAGTTTCTCAATTCAAGCATTATTTTGCTAAAATTGAGCAAATCTAAAACACATGATTTAAGAAAAAATACTAAATTCAAGCAATATTTGCTTAAAACTTAAGAATATTTTTTTATATGGCTGAAGACTGGAATAACTAGCTAGATTTGAGAAAGTTATTTTTCATGAATTGAGAACAACTTGCTTGATTCAAGTAAACAATTTACTGAAAACTGAGAACAGTTTGCTTGATTCAAGAAAATAATTTACTGAAAACTAGACTAATTTGCTCGATTTGCACAAAGCAAAAACACTTTCGCATGCTTTGTTGACACACATTGGCAACTGTGATCTTGAGCGTAGATTTTGTTGTCTAGCGACTCTTTTATAACAACTTCAAGATTTTCATGATTGTTGTAGTTCACTGAATTGTTCGAAGGCGACAACTTAATTGTTTGCTTAAATTAAGAATATATTTTCTTGATTTGAGTCTTGTTCCAGGTTCTAGAATCAAGTATTTTATGCTCTTTTCAAGCTGTTGTTTATTTTGCTCAATTTATAATTTTATTTTGAATAAATGCTCATTATAATTGTTTTTTCTTAATTTTAGTTATTAACGCTTAATTTGAGCAAATGAGACTTGATTTTAAATTTTCTGGTATCAAGCAAAATAGTTGCTTAATATAAAAATATTATTTCTCTCCGTGTAAAAATTACAAAGGTTTCACAGTTAAACTTTTTGCCGCGAATCAACCATGGAAGATATGTTCTATTGCGATTTGGATAGCAGTGATCCGATAATTTCTTTCTTAAGTCTTCAGTCTAGATACAAAAAGATAGAAGTGTTGGGGTTAAGCCAAGAAGTAAGAGTTTTACTTGCGATTCCTCAAACATCTGAAGAGTTTGAATGATCCTCTGTTGAGTAGCCAGGTATCATTCAAACATTTAATACTATAGATAAAATGGAATTAACGGATGATAAAATAAAATATAAGTTACATGAACTTGAAGACGATGAATAAAAATTAAGAAAAAAAAAACAATAAAAAAAATAATAAAAAGAATTAAAAAAATTAAAAACATTAAAAACTAAAAAAACAATAAAAAATAATGAAAAGAATTAAAAAATTTTTAAAACATACAAAATTAAAAATTAAAAAATGGGATCTGTTAAATCTTGTCAACTCCTCTTGGTTAACCCTGGAAACTACACTGGTTTTTGTAGGCTAATGACAGGAATATTTTTATCCATTCCAACTCGACGACTCCTTCTCATTGCTATACGAATTTAATATGTAAAGTGTTTTCCTTCAATGTTTACTGTTTATCTAAATCCAATATATTTATTTGTTATAAAAAAGTATGCTATAGAAGTAAGGTATATAAGTATTTACCATCTCTGTAAATTGTGCGTCAACAATAAGTTTTGTAAAATATATATTCCAATAATTGCTTATAATAAAAAAAAAAAAAAAAAAATATGTAAAGTATGGGAGGTGGGCGGGGCAATTATTTTTTAATCCACACCTACATTTTATATCTTAAGTGAGTTATCTATACTATTATATAAAAGGAGACTCACGAAATTTGATCCAGAATAAACTCGAAAACCGCTGAACCGATTTTGGTAATTCTTTTTTTATTCGATTCCAATGATAATATAGATTGCTATAGCTTACCAAGTTTTTCGAAAAATGTATTCTTTAATTATTGCAAAATCACGCATTTTATTTGATGCCTACATTCAACCAGCAGCACAATATAACAGCAAACAAAGCTTTTCTCTCTTTGTCGAGAGAGCTTCTCTCAATATAACACGACAGCCATGTTGTGTAGTTAAGCTGAATTCACTGATAACCTTCAGCATGTTTTTGTGTGATTTAAAATAATGATAATCAAGTTGAGAGAGTGCAGAAATGTTTCTCTCTGAGCGAAAACTTCATATGAAAAAAACTTTCAAAACATGCTGAAGGTGATCAGCTAATCCAGTTTTTACTTTCAGGGAGATTCTTGCTTTCATACAGTGTTAATTAATTTTCTTTGTTAATGTTTTGAGGGGAGTTGCTAGAATTTATTTATCTGCATTAATTATGTTTTGCAACCTTGCCAGCCAGCTTTTCCCCACTTGAGATTGTGTTAGTCTATCTATACGAATATATAAAAGCATTGGTGACACGGCACGGATGTTTGACAATCTCGCAAGAACCTCAGAACTGATTAACACGATATAGGTATCAAACGATTTGTTATTCCAACTTTATCATAATATGCTATGTTAGATTTGCCACGTCTACTTTTCATGCCCACTTTTTGCAAAAAATACTATATTTCAGACGATTTTGGTCGTATGAGACTAGAATTTTGTAATCTTTTTACTTTCGCTAACTTTACTAAAAATGGACATGACCCACTTTAGTTAAGTCCTCTTTTTGGGGGATAAGTTTAGAGTAAAGCAAAGCGCACTAGGTTTAAGCTCAATTGAGCTGAAATTCTGGCACTCTATAGTTTCGAGTATGAGATGGTTTAAGTAAAAAAAATTTGCCACACCCCCATTACCGCTCAGAACAAATAAAAGTGAATGTTATTTTTCGAACAGTTTTGGTTGTATTAGACTAAAATTTGATAATTTAGTTCATACGGCTATTTTCGACAACTGTACTAAAAAAGGCAAATACATAAATTTTTTTTTCCGAACAGCATGAAAATTTGTATATCGCAGTAAGGTGGTCTGCGGCAGGACAACGTCTGCAGGTCAATACTATACATCAATAAGAATGCTGTATATATCAGAAAATTCTGATCGTCATGCATTGATGTTTCAAACGGAAACGTCTAGCATGTGTTTTGCTCGAAGGTCAATTTACATTTTTAAAATTCACAACACGGTCACAAAAAATTCATTGAATTGGGTCAGGACAAATTCTACTATAACTATAACTATAACTATAACTATAACTATGAATGTATAGATAAGGAAATAGATTAAAACATAGATTTATGTATATAATTTTGGAATAATTTTAAATATTTTAAAAATTTTTTACAGAATTATTTTTGAAGCTATATTTGAAAATTTTTTTCACACAAATTAGTTTTGAAGTTTTAGCACATTGCAAAAAACATAACACCATTTTAAGCAATTTAGTTTTCATAAAAAATCACAGGAGGGGGAGGGTAGAAGGCCCATGATTTTTAATGATAGAAACTGTTTGTGTGAAAATATAACAATTTTTGCAGGTAAATTATGTTCTATAAAAGAATAAGGAAAATGAAAAAAAAAAAAATTAAAATGAAAAAAATATGTACAACAAAAGCAACTCTTGGCCTATTGCTTAGTGGAAGTTGGATATTTTAGAGGTTTTATGAAAAGAATATAAAATATTGCATTGGTGAAATTAAACCTTTTCTCACTTTACCAATATACTTAATTTCTTAATTTATTTAACTTTCAAACAAAGAAAATTGGATGAAAATCGATTTGAAAATGGCGGAAATGTTTGCTGGCTAAGTCAAAACATGAAATTTTAATCGTTTTTTCTCATTCTGAGTCTTATGAGTTATACTGAGAAAATCTATAGTTTTGAGATATCGCAAGAATTTTAATGTCATAATAACAGATTTTTTAAAACATACCTAATATCCGTACGAAATATTTCCGAAAAGAAAAGAAAACTAGCGTTAATTTTATTAATAAACGACTGTCCATACAAGAATGCATTGGTATGCATTGAGAAAGTCTATAGTTTGGAGATATCGCCAAAAGTTTGATGTCATTATAACGGTTTTTTTTTAAATTTAAGAAGAATTGTTGTTTGGCTGAAGCCCAATAACAACAATTAATAACTGAAGAAGGCCGATTAACTACAAAAATTTAAGAAGAATATATTTATTTTCAGAATATATGTAAAAAATTACATTTTTGATTACAAATTTTAAAACTTTTTTACCCAAATTTTTTTATAATGCTGTTATGCATGACTTTTTCAAAAGTAAAAAAAAAGAAAGCCAGGTAAATTTATGTCATCGTAACAATTACCGTTAAAATAAGTTATTCAAATTAAATAAAGTAATTTCTTAATATATATATCATATTTTCATAATTCTTCATTTTAAGATTTTAAATTTTAACATGGTATTTAATATTTTTATCGCAGGCGAAGCAGCGGGTATTTGCTAGTTTTAATATAACTTCAATACGAAGTAAAGTGTTTTAAATTTTTGTTTTATATTAGAGGTAGGCGTGGTTGTGGTCGGATTTGCAAATTTTTTCGTCAGTGATCTTATATAGCCGATTTCAACTAATATACCAAATTTTATTGATAGACGACAAATTCTGGGAGGTGGGCGTGGCAAAATACTTCTTAGCAATGTACACATTTATCACACATATATAACAGATTTTTGAGTGAGCTATTTTGATGTAACTTCAATACGAAAAAATGTATAAGAGGTAGGCGTGGTCATTGTTCAATTCCGCCCATTTTAGTTCTTAAGAAGGTTTATTATATATTTACTCCAAGTACAAAATTTCATCCATCTATAATTATGTTAGCAGAGTTATTGACTTTTGTCCACAAAACAGTAATGGCTGGACCACTGTGCATTACTGTGTAAATGAAGGTTAGTTCAACCCATTAAGCGCCATTTGAGTACAGCAAAATATTTTTAACTTTTAAAGTTTTCTTTGTTGTTAAGCATAAGAGAATTTTTTTATTAATTGCGAATTGTTAAGCGGGTCAATTCCATTTGTTTCTCATCTTTTTTTTTAAATATGTTTTCTAAAAAAATACAAAAAAAAAAAAATAAAAAAAATAAATAAAAATAAAAAAAACATTTTTTTGCTATTTTAGTTTTTTTTTTCTATTGTAAAATAAACATTTTTTGGACTTTTCACTTTTACTTTTCATTTGGCTGTTAATGGGTTAAAAAAGAATGGTTTTCGAAAGATTTTTTATATTAGTACCGATGATATTGTGTTCTATAGAATACTAGCTGAAACCCGGCGCGTTGCCGCCACTCTCCCTATTCAAACGCCCATAAAATGTTATCAGTTAAACAGCATGTCTAAATTGAGGTCAAATACTGAATTCTGAGACTGTGCGACCTATATCCACAAAGCTATTCGATATAACAAATTTGGGTTGTATAGGAAGTGCCACTCCCTCTTCATCACCGCTAATAGAATGTATTCAATTAAACTGGATGTCTACATGGCGGTCGAATACCGAATTCCAAAACTGTGCGACATATAACTCCAAAACTATTCGATAGCACAAATTTTGATTGTATGGGAGGTGCCACTCTCCTTTTCCCTACGCCCATAAAATTTTAGCAATGAAACTGCATGAGTACATTGAGGTCGAATACTAAATTTTGAGGCTGAGTTACCTATAACTCCAAATCTATTCGATATCGCAAATTTGGGTTAAATTGGAGGTGTCATGCCCCCCCGACAAACTCTAAAAAATTTTATCAGTAAATCTGCAAGCGTAAATTTTGGTCGAATACTGAGTTCCGACGCTGTGCGACCTTGAACTCCAAAGCTATTCGATATCACAAATTTTCGTTGTATGGGAGGTGCCACTCCCCCTTGATCAACGCTCATAAAATGTAATCAATGAAACTGCATGTGTACATTGAGGTCCAATACTGAATTCCAAAGCTGTGAGACCTATAACCCCAATGCTATTTGATATCTCTAATTTGGGTTAAATAGGAGGTTTCACGCCCCCTTGTCGTACGCCCATAAAATGTAATTAATGAAACTGCATGTATAAATTGGGGCCGAATACTGAATTCTGACGCTGATATTCAATATTGCAAATTTACGTTAAATGGGAGATGCCACGCCCCTCTTACCTATGAACATACATTGAATCAATGAAACTGCATGTGTATATTGAGGTCGAATACTGAATTTCGGCGTTGTACGACTTATAACTCTAAAACTATTTGATAGCACAAAGTTGGGTTGTATGGGAAGTGCCACTCCCCTTTGCCCTACGACGACAAAATGTAAGTATTGAAAATGCATGTATAGATTTAGGTCGAATACCGAATTCTTACGCTGTCAACCTATAACTTCAAAGCAATACGATATCGCAAATTTGGTCGAATACCGAATTTCTAAGCTGTGCGACCCATAACTCTAAAGCTATTCGATAACAACAATTTTTTATTTATATATGGGAGGTAAAAGGGGGTGTGGCATTGCCCTTAAACCATCTCGTACTCAAAGCAAAGCGTACTTACAAAATTTGAGCTCAATCGGACCAATGGTTTCGAAGTATTTTGATATTTTCTTTAAAGTAGGCGTAGATGAAGTGTGACCACGCCCATTTTTTTCAAAGTTAATTATAGTTATCATACGAACTTATTTACCAAATTTTAATTTAATACGACCAAAACCGTCTTAAATACAGCATTTTTATTGATTTGTAGGCGACAAAAGGGGGTGTGGCACAAAACGTGCAAAGATACACACATGCAATTTCTTATGTGCACCCTCCACACAGACCCCAATCACCCGTAAAAATTTCATTGAAATCGGGCAAGCCGTCTAGGAGGAGTATGCGAACAGGAAGTTTTGCCACTTAATTTTATATATATAGATATCAAAACAGTGGGCGCAAAAGTGGGCGTGGTCAATTTTTCTTTCAGTAAACATTTAAATTGGATTACTACGAACATTTGAAAAGAAAAATTATCCAAATCGGTCCAGCCGTTTTCCGATTTTATATAAATCGAAAAAAGTGGGCGCAAAAGTAGGCGTGGTCAATTTTTATTTCCGACAAAACTTAAATTGGATTACTACGAACATTTGAAAAAAAAATTATCCAAATCGTTCCAGCCTTTTTATGATTTTAGATAAATCAAAAAAGTGGGCGCAAAAGTGGGCGTGGTCAATTTTTCTTTCCTTAAAAACCTAACTTGGACTTAAACGAACATTTAAAAAAAAAAATTATCCAAATCGGTTCGGCCGATCTCGAGTTATGGGATTACATCGCATTCGGACACTTTCTTTTATATATATAGATTATTGAAGTGTATTTAAAGTTTTATGAATTGAAATTTACCGAAATAAAAAATTTTTTTTATTGTTTTGTTTCTTTCAGCTCTACAGTCATCTTTTTCAGGAATTGACACTTAAGAGACATGAAGAGTCAAAAATCATAAATCAGAAAAATAACATCAGATACTAAAAACAAAGCATGAAGATTCAGAAAGAAAGAATTGAGAACAAGACTAAGAATCAAGAATCACGAGTTCGGTAAAAATGAAATTAAAATAAAAAATCAAGATATTCTTAGTAAGATTTGGGTTCAAAAACTAAGAATCGATAAGCCCAGACTCAAAAATCAATCATTAAGAACTAAACATTAAGAATCAAGGTGTTGAATACCATAAGTAAGAATTCAGAATCAAAGTTGAAGATTCAAAAGGTTAAAGTCAAGTATCTTTAGACATCAAGAACAAGGACTTAAGAATCAAGGTATTCAATAACAAACGACGTAATCAAAGATCAAAATTAAAAAGAAAGAAATTAATTTTAAAGAGCAAAACCGAGTATTGTAAAACACCAATTACTAAGAACTAAGTACTCAATATCAAAAAGTAAAGTTAAAAAATTAGGTTCAAGTTTAGCAAGACAAAAATTAAATTCAACAAGAATGATGTCTAATAAATCAAGAACTGATATTCAATAACCAAGAATACTGAATATAAGAGCAATTATCAAGAATAACGAAATAAATATCAAGAAAATATTTTGACAAATTAGATATAAAAAAAGTCAAGATTCAAATTTTAAGATATTAAAATTAATTTTCAAGGTGCAGAAGTCAAGATTTAAGAACCAACATTTATATGACAAACGCAAGAGATATTGGAAGCACTAGTCAACAATCAAGTATCACAAATCAGAAGATCAAAAATTAAGAACTGAGATTTATTTATGTATATACATATATTTATTATTAATAATTGAGAATTCAAAACAAAAATTATAGAAGAAAGAAGCTATAATGAGCTATCATTGAAAAAATATTAAAAAAATTGAACAAAAGAGCAAGACTCGTAAAAATTAACAATTTGGACTCAAAGAACAAAACAAAAAGTTTTGAATCAGAAAATTTGGAGAATAAAAAAGCCATCTTCAAATGACTACGAGCAGGAAGAGAAAAATTAATCGGAAAGAAAAAAGTCACTCAACAATTTAGCATCAAGACTCAAAGTCTTTCAAGCAAGAGTCTAAAGAGCAAGAGAATAAAAAAGAAAGAGAATAAAAAAGAAAGAAATATGCAGAATAAAGCACAGAAAGCAAGAGATAATGGCAAATAAAAAGTTTTGAAGGTTAGTAAAATTTTTTTAGAATTATTAAAATCTTACAAAATTTAATTGAAAGTAATTCATATTAAAAAAGTTATGATAGTAAATAAGTATTTAATAGCCATTAAACGACTTATCTCAGTGGTAAAAGAACCTGAGTAAAAATAAAATTTTTTTAGCTAAAGCCAAACAACGGCTAAACTAGGCCTAATTTTAACTATTTGCCTCAGCCGTAAAAAGATCGTACAGCGGCCGTACAGAGGCCGCTAAATAATCTCTGCTGTACAACGGGCGTATATCGGATGAACATCGGCCGAACAGTGATTATTCTACAGTAAAATCTCTATTCAAAGTCTCTCAAATAAGTGTCCAAAGAAAATAAAATAAAGAAATATGCTGACTAAGGAAAAGAAAGCAATAGATAAAGGCAAATAAAAAATTTTAAAGGTAAGTAATTTTTTTTAGAATTATTAAATTCTTACAAAATTCATTGAGAGTAATTCATATTTGAAAAGTTATAATAGAAGATAAGTATTTAATAGCATTGAACGAAGATTTCTTCATGTTTCTTTAGAAAAAGAGTGGCTTATCTCAGTGGTAAAAGGACTGGAGAAGAAATAAAATTTTTGTCTTGCGGAAATGTCCGAGGGAGGCTTGCTTTTGTTGTTGCCCATATGTTTGTTATTGAATAAGAGCCTTAAAAAATTTGGTGCTTACAACGGTCTTACAGCAGCCGTACAGCTTTATTTTGACCTTGTACGGACGTTGTTCGACCAGTTTTTCGGCCACTAGGTTTTTTTAATTATTTTTAGACCATGTTCGATCCTTGTGGCCCATTTTCGACCACTGTTCGCGAACTAATATTTTTACTCGCGGACAAATGACGTTACCGACTATTTCTTAATGTAGGTGCGAGGCCTACAAAACCCGTAAACTACTTTCAATAACTTTTACTATTCCATCGAACATGGCTATGCAAAAAAAGCAACGAAAGATAACACACACTTAAAACAAACAAACGAAAGCAAATGACGCCACAAATTATTTGTACAAGATTTTATACTATTCTATTAACGGAATTTTGCCTTTTTCATACATAAACATCAACAAATTTCATAAACGCACTTTATTGAATGAAAAAACGAATGAAGCCAAAGGGTTAAGAAAAAGATAAGCTCTCAGCAATACACATTTGATTTTTTCATATTCTGCCTTACGTTATGCATTATAATGTAATAACCAAGTAAGTGAGACATAGAAACAGAGAGAGAGAGAGAGAGAGAGAGTGAGAGAGAGAGAGAGAGAGAGAGAGAGAGAGAGAGAAATAAAATAGTTTTGAAAACAAAATACTCTGTTTTTTATAATAATAAGATATAAAAAGGTAAAAGTTTTCTCCAAAATAATTCTACAACTTCTCCACTTTAACTTAATAACTTCAACTTTCTTATTCGTGCAAAGAGATATGGCATCATTGAAAGAATTTTGCTTGAAATAAGAAAATTTGAGTTTTAGTTGAAGTGTCGCATACAAAAAAAAAAAAGAATGTATTTAATGGCAAAGTAAAGAAGTATAAAATATTGTAATGAGTATAGAAAATATTGACTTGTGTACTTTAAGTGAAAGGTAAACAAAAAAGTAGCTGTCAGTAACATGAAATAACAACTGACATTCTAATAATGTGTAAGTGTTTTCATCACTCACATGTTGCACCTTATTAGAATTTGTGTTTGTTTCCTTTTCTTTTATTATTTATTCTTTTCCTACAGTTGGATACGAAGTGAATTGGCAGATGTTGCTTTGAACAAAAAAATTCGTACATAAATCGTCATTAACAGAATTATTCGAAATCTAAACAACTATGACTGCAGCAGAAGTTTGTGACATATTAATTTATTTAAAGGCGCTAACATTTAAAAAGCTGCAATAAAAAATAGTTTTTGGCTTCTGCAGTTTTTAAAACCTGAGCAAAAAAATTGCTTGACACAAATCAAAATAAAATTTATTTTGTTTTTTTGTGTTGTTATTATATTGTATATAATAATGTATATATATTGTATATATATGAGAAAATGAGAAAATGAATTCGCGACTTCTAAACCTTTACCAATTGAGATGCACTTCACAGAAGGTGTTTCTAAGGTCAAATGGAAGTGGAAAAGCCGAGGATATAAAACACGATTTTATTTGGGACAGCCTAATATATATATATATTAATATACCATATACCCTACACCCTAATATATATAAACCCTAATATACATATATATATATATTATATCAATACCCTAATATATATATACTAGCTGAAACCCGGCGCGTTGCTGCCACTCTCCCTATTCAAACGCCCATAAAATGTTATCAGTTAAACAGCATGTCTAAATTGAGGTAGAATACTGAATTCCGAAACTGTGCGACCTATATCCACAAAGCCATTCGATATAACAAATTAGGGTTGTATAGGAAGTGCCACGCCCTCTTGATCACCGCTCATAGAATGTAATCAATTAAACTGCATGTGTACATGGAGGTTGAATACCGAATTCCAAAACTGTGCGACATATATCTCCAAAACTATTCGATAGCACAAATTTAGGTTGTATGGGAGGTGCCACTGCCCTTTTCCTTACGCCCATAAAATTTAACCAATGAAACTGCATGTGTAAATTGAGGTCGAATACTGAATTCCGAGGCTGAGTTACCTATAACTCCAAAGCTATTCGATATCGCAAATTTGGGTTAAGTTGGAGGTGCCACGCCCCCCGACAAACTCTAAAAAATTTTATCAGTAAATCTGCATGCGTAAATTTTGGTCAAATACTGAATTCCGATGCTGTGCGACCTATAACTCCAAAGCTATTTGATAGCACAAAGTTGGGTTGTATGGGAAGTGTCACTCCCCTTTTCCCTACGCCCATAAAATGTAAGAAATGAAAGTGCATGTATAAATTTAGGTCGAATACCGATTTCTTACGCTGTCAACCTATAACTTCAAAGCAATTCGATATTGCAAATTTGGGATGTAAGGGAGATGTCAGGCCTCCCTGTCCAACGCCCATAAAAAAAATCATTGAAACTGCATGTGTAAATTGAGGTCAAAAACTGAATTCCAAAGCTGAATTCCTATAAATTCAAAGCTATTCGATATCACCAATTTGGGTTGTATGAGAGGTGCCCCTCCCCCTTGTCCAACTCCCATAAAATTTCATCACTGAAACGGTACGTCTAAATTGTGGTCGAATACCGAATTTCTAAGCTGTGCAACCCATAACGCTATTCGATAACACAAATTGTTTTTATATTAATGGGAGGTAAAAGAAGGTGTGGCATTTCTTCTTAAACCATCTCGTACTCAAAGCAAAGCCACTTACAAAATTTGAGCTCAATCGGACCAATAGTTTTGGAGTATTGTGATATTTCCAAAAGTAGCCGTAGATGAAGTGTGACAACGCCCGTTTTTATTAAAGTTTTAATTTAATACGACCAAAACCTTCTTAAATATAGCATTTTTATTGATTTGTGGGCGATAAAAGGGGTGTGGCATTACTTTTTACCTAAACCTTTGCGTAGCAGTTACGAACAAACCAGTAGAAGGAAGTATCCTATTTGGTCTAGTCGTTTTCAAGTTTTAAGCATCCGAACAAATCACGATTCATTTTTATATGTACAGATATTGATTTGTGGGCGCTAAAAGTGGGCGTGAAAACATTTATGTATCGTGACTGCCTCTTGGAGCACTTACACAGCAAGTTTCAGTATAAAAATGTGTAGAACTCCGGAATTGCCATGATTTCGAAAAAGTGAGCGTATATATATTGCGACGAAAAAGTTATTTTTGTACAGTTACTGACAGTTACCATCTGAACAAAATGATAATATCTTAGTTTTTACGATCGAAACCGTCTGATATAAATCCCTTATTTGGTTTGTGGTCGATAGCGCAAATTCGGCTTGTATGGGAGGAACCACGCCCCCTCGTCCAAACGTTACCAAACCTCACAGGAACAATCTATCTCCTCGGCAAATGTTGTTCTGCCACAGACCGCCTTACTGCTATACACAAAAATGTCAAGAAATGTCAAATATATTCACCATTTTCAGTACAGCTGCCGAAAGTAGCCATGTGCACTAAATAACCACATTTTAGTCTAATACGATCAAAACCGTGCGAAATATAGCATTTTTGTTGTTTTGCAAGCGGTAAAAAGGGGTGCGGTGAAATGTTTCCCTTGAGCCATCTCGTAATCGAAACAAATCGACTGCCCAAATTTCAGCTCAATTTAGGTTAAGCCTGGCGCACTTTACTTCACTGGACGCTAACTCCCCGAAAAGTGAGTTTAACTAAAGTAGGGCAGGCCTATTTTTAGTGCACTTGCCGAGAGTAACCATATGTACTGAATTACAAAATTTTTGTCTAATACGACCCAAACCGTTGAAATAAAACGTTTTCATTGCTTTGTCGGCGGTAAATGGGGGGCGTGGAGACCAATTTTTAGTACAGTTGCTAACAGTAACCGTACAAACTAAGCCAACATTTTAGCTCAATCGACCCAGTAGTCAATTTTGATGGTTTCTTAAAAAGTGGGTGTGGCTATATAGCGCTGACTCCCTTTTTTAGTACAATTGCCGAAAGTAACCATACAAACTTAAGTATCATATGTTAGTCTCATACGGCCAAAACTGCACGAAATATAGCATTTTCACTGATTTGTGGGCGCAAAAGGGGGCGTGGAAACCAATTTTTCGTACAGTTACTGTCAGTAACTTCACAAACCAAAGTAACAAATTTAAGTCTTATACGACCAAAACCGTCTGAAATAAACCATTTTCATTTATTTGTGGGCGGTAAAAGGGGGCGTGGAAACCCATTTTTAGGACAGTTGTCGACAGTAACCGTACATACTAAATTACAAAATTTTAGCCATATACGACCCAAACCGACTGAAATATAACATTTTTATTGATTTGGGGGCGGTAAAAGGGGGGTGTGGCAAATTTTTTTCCTCAACCATCTCGTACCTGAAACAAATCGACTGCTAAAATCTGAACAAAATCCCCAAATCTTAGTTTTTTACGATTGAAACCGTGAGATATTTTTCTTTTTTTTTGTTTGTGATCGATGGAGCAAATTTGGCTTGTATGGGAGGTACCACGCCCCCTTCTCCAATCGTTACGAAACCTCACAGGAACACTCTCAAGATATGGCTTTATTTTCCCTGAAAATTTCATAAAGATCGGTTCAGCGGTTTTGGAGTCTATACGTGATATAGCCACATACCCACATACCCACATACCCACATACCCACATACATACATCCATTTTTATATATATAGATATATATCTTTGTTTTTTTAAGAAAAAATACATATGTTCTAACACAAAATTAAATATAGAATTTCAATAACAATATCTTGTCAAACGAGATGCCTCACTGGATTTTTATCCACAGTGCCCTGTGGGAAGGATATTCGAATCTAAATTACACTCGTAAAAGCACAGAATTTTTGGCTGTTATCTGATTGTCTAAATTTTGGTGGTATTGCTTATAGCTTAACGTTTTTCTTAAATTTTTTAATTAAAGTGCATTTAATTTCCTTTCCTACGGTATTTCAAACTTAACATTCGGTTAAGAAGTGATTGAGATATGAATTCTTGTAAAAATCGATTTTCGACTTTTTTGCCGATTTTTGCCAATTTTGTGCACCCTGTAACTCCGCCAAAAATAACTCCAGCATTTTTTCCTTTAAATTACGTTTTTTATTGCCACCAGTGATGCTCAATGCAAAATTTCACCCAAAATCGGAGATGGTCATTTCGTAAGGCCGGTACGATCAAAATCGAATTGCTGTTTTATTTTTTTTTTCTCATAGATAGTAGATAATTTTTTGAATTTCTACCTGGCGGCACGTGTTAATAAAGTCCAATTTCTTTGAAACTGTTTTTTATGCATTTTTTATATATAGGAACAAAATAAAAGGGTGCTCAAGAAAAACAAACGAATTTTTTTTCTCCATACAAATAAGGACCAGTCTAAGATATATACATATATAAACATTTATAAAAATTTTTTTTATATTTTAAATGCATAGTTTTATAAGATTTATTAAAAATTTAATTTGGTTATTAATATGCAAAATTTTTCTTAAACAGTTATAGTTCCGCTTTGGTTAAGAAAAACTGCTTACTAATACTAATAATCAGTTGCAATTGTAACCGCAAACAGTTCAGTCGTTTTTAACCCGCTCTTACATTTAACTTTCAAGAATTTGTGCTTGTTTCTTTCGGCTTGCAATTTTAATCACCTAAAATTCAATAAAAAAAAAACAATAAAAATTATCCAAAAGACCTTTGTAAAAAATTAAATAAAGTAAAAAAAAAAAAAAAAAACACACACACATTTCACTGGATCAATAGTTCATTGTGCTATTCTATTTGTTCTCTGACCTATATATATGTGCAGTTGCATATAAGTGTGCCGTGAAAAAGTGTGAATATCGCAATAAAGCAACAACATTAACAATAAGAAAAAGTGTGAATATTGCAATTAAGCAAAAACAATAACAATAAGAGAAACAGCCCACTCCAACTTTTAAGTGCACCTGAAATAAGTGCAAATATCAAAAGTAAAAAAAAAAAAACTTTTTATAAACAACCAAATAAAGTAAACAATAAACAATGGAACCTGCTTGTGCCAAAATTAACTGCTCTATTGAGGACAAAGGTGCAATTAAGCTAAGTTGCAATGGTCTTTGCGGAAAATCTTACCACGGCACTTGTGTGGGAATGACTAAAAGAAGTTTAAACTACTTTCAAGAATACACATCACATTTTAAATTCTTCTGTGATGAGTGCATGGATCTATCACTATCCCATGTTATGCTCGCCATAAAATGTCTTAGTGACTCCTTGAACGTGATGCATTCGGCTAATAAGCAAGTCATCAGTAAAATACCAAATTTTGAAATAATGACTCACGTATCCGATGATCTTGCAAGGGTAGAGTCCATCTGCAAAGCAAATAACTCGGATATCTCAAATGTTTCTAAAAACTTGAGAATTCTAACAGATTTAGTCCAAGATAGCGAAAAAAATTTTATTTGGAAAACGGCCATAAGCGAGCTTAATATAGAAGTAAAAAAAAGCCTCGACGTTTTAAAAAACGATAATACAGCCAAAAATATACTGAGCATGCTAACATCTTTGCGCTATGATGTGGATATCGCACTTCAGTCAGGCAAACCCCAACCATCACCTCCGCAATCAGATCCAATGCTGGAAATATTACATCAAAAAATAAGTGATATCAGTGATGATCTTGAAGTGTTTCGAGTGACGCTTGCAGATGTAGTGGATGAAATAAGATCTGCACCCAATAGAGCTGAAATAAGTTATCCACAAGCCTCTCATCATAACTCTTCCTCTATTTTCGAGGAAATAATGGAAGCATCTATTCGTTTGCCACAGGTCACCTCTTTACCAGCTAATCTGAATTCTTTAACTGCCTATGACACTACGGAACATATAACACCGATTGCTACTCCTCAAAATATTGCAATGAATCCACCCCAAATCGGATCTCCACCATCAACAGTACCCACAATAGCTCATTCTATTCGTTCATCAACAATTTCTCCAAAACAAAACAAAAATACCAATAACTCACAACCTGGATCTCCCTCTGCCACTTCACCTCGTGACTCACCACCAATTGCAGCCCCTCGTAACAACTTAATCCATAAGTTTGGAACGTCATGGACTTCAACTCAATGGCAGAATAGAATAAAGAAACTCCATGATTCTAATGAAATTGACAAGACCACTCTGTTCATTAAGGGCCCATCAGTTAAAACAACTATATCCTGGATGAGCACTTACTTTCGTAATAAATTTGGCATATCTATTACAAACTGTTCAAAGATATCCAATAAAGCAAAAAAATTCTGCAGTTTCAAACTAAACATCCCAAGTCAATATGCGTGGATGTTCTTGAACAACAGCGGTGAGAGACACGGCGAATGGTTAATAACCGAATGGACGAATAAGCCTGGGAAAAAGTCTAAGAAATCAAGATCTTTACAAAGTTCATATGATTTACAAAGGAATCATAACATTAACAAGAATCCATTATCTAAAAGTAATTATAGTTCTTGCTCTAACTCTTTTACATATATAAATTCCCGTCCTAATTCTAAATCTAAGTTAAATTCTTATTCTAATTCTAATCATAATTCTAAGAATCCTCTATATAAAAGAAATGTAAACCTACCTGTTCTTGAATCCAAACCTTATTCATCAAACAAGTTTGTGCAACCTAAGTCCCACCATAATTCAGATTCTAATTGGAATCTGAAAACTAGCATTTTCCCCATATTTTCTCCCATAATTAACCAGAATACGGCTTCATCTTATAATAAGATGATTACTGGAAGCAATCTAGCACCTAAACCGCCAACTCATCAAACACGTAAACGGGTTTCATTTAATCTTAACAATAATGAAACCAATTGTGAGAAATATCCAAATTTTATCCATTCTCATACTCTTAATCCTTCACCACCAACCGGAAGTGGTTTACCAAAACCATCTTCTGTTTCAAATGAGCTTTGCAATCAACCTGGTAGTCCTACGTCATTTTTAGACCCCCTACTTCCTCCAAAAGTGAAATTGACACTAAACTCTTGCGAAGGCACTGAGAGCAGATATGCCCTTTCTCGCCTCAGGGAGAACAACGTTTATAACAATGTTCGCCTGTATCTCGCTTATATGTATAAAGCCCCTGATTCAACATGCATTGAAGGCAAGACCAAAACTAATCTTAGAGTACTAATTCAGCAAGAAGGTCTTCCTACCGGTGTTGAAGACTTGCGTAATTTATTTGTCCGCTTTCACGAGCACCTCGGTGTAACGGTTGATCAAGTCAAGGTGGATCTGGAAACCTATGGCGCTCATGTCAGAGCTAAACATGTTTCTCTTCTTCAAAAATCTCGTAAAGAGCAACAGCAATATTATCGTTCCTAACTCTTCTTTCTTAAATATATTCTACCATAACTGTGGCGGCATGAGAAGCAAATTAAACAAACTTTATGTTGACGCTAAATCATGCCACTTCAATGTCCTAGTATTCACTGAGACATGGCTAAACGAAACCTTTAATAATGAGGAAATTCTTGATAGCAATTGGACTGTCTTCAGGAAGGATCGGGACTACTCCTCAACAGGTCTTTCTCGAGGAGGTGGTGTCCTTGTAGCATCTCACAATTCCCTTTCAAGTGAGCTAATAGACACACCTAACCATAAACTGTTCGATCACCGAATTATTAGAGTTTGTTCAGGTAAAAGTCTCAATGTGTACATAGGCGTCGTTTACATTCCTCCCGGCTCAAGTGAAACAACATACAACGAGCTATGTGAAACACTGACCACCTTTACCTCCTCTCTAAAAGAGGAAGATAAAGTTGTTATTCTTGGTGACTTCAATCGCCCAAATATATCTTTTGTCACCGACGAAAACGACAACTTTCTTCTTCCTGTAAATCTTTCTAATGCCATAGACTTCAACTTACTTAGCACCTTTTATGGCAGTGACTTGCAGCAAGTCTCTTCTGTACAAAATCAGAATGGCAGATGGTTGGACCTAATTTTTACTAACTCGTATGAAGAAGTGAAGGTTAGTCCATGCATGGGAGCAGAAAATTTATTAACCAACACTGTTCATCATACAGCCTTAAAAGTTGTTTTCTCTGCTAATAACATCAACTTTACCCAGTCTTATAATAACACCATTGCGTACGATTACCTCAACGCCGATTATGAAAGAATAAAATGTTATCTTAGTTCTCTAAATTGGAATCATATTCTATTCAATTTAGATTTAGACAGTGCTGTCTCTATATTTTATCAGCACATTTTTACCGCTATCGAAAGTTATGTGCCAATAATAAAGAAAAAGAATAAGCTCACAGAACCATGGCTAGACAACAATCTCAGATTTTTGAGGAATCAAAGAAATAAAATCTACAAACTTCTCAAAAACACTGATAATATAAGCGATGAACTGAAGCTTATATATGACGAGCTATCAAGAGAGTTCTCTATCAAGTCAGAAGAAGCGTACAAGTTGTACACGAACATCATCGGAGAAAAAATTGTCCAAGAGCCGAGAAAATTCTTTGACTTTGTTAACATGAAGCGCAAATCTAGCGGCTATCCATCGTCTATGTTTAAAGGTAATGTCACTTCGTCCAATTCTCTTGAAATAAGCAACTTGTATGCCGATCACTTTAAGGAGGTCTTTTGTCTTCCTACCACCTTATCTGAAACTTCTCCTAGCTCAACTATTATAGTTGATAGTTTATATTTAACCCAGGAAGAGATTTCTAATGCAATAAAAGAACTGGATATATTAAAGGGACCAGGACCAGATTTAATACCTACAAGCTTTTTGGTGCGATGTTTAGACCAACTGCTATTGCCATTACACATAATCTTTAACGAATCACTGGTTTGTGGGACATTTCCTTCATATTGGAAATCATCCCATCTTACGCCAATTTACAAGAATGGTGATAAAAGATCAGTTGAAAATTATAGAGGCATAGCAATCTTGTCAGCCATTCCAAAACTTTTTGAAAAACTTATTTGTGAAAAGCTAACAAGTTTCATTAACCCACGTCTAAATGAGCAGCAACACGGGTTCCGAAAAGGGCGATCTACCACCACTAATCTCATGATTATGGTATCAGATGTTTTAGTCAAAATGGAAAAAGGGCACCAAATAGATGCTGTTTATACTGATTTCAGTAAAGCTTTTGATCGAGTTGATCACAACATTCTTATATATAAGTTAGAAAAGTTTGGTGTTGCAGGGTCCATACTAAGTTGGCTAAAATCATATTTAAACGGCAGATCCCAGTTTGTTAAATTCCAGGGAGTTCTATCGAAAAAAATTGCAGTCTCCTCGGGAGTTCCGCAAGGTAGTCATCTTGGTCCTCTTCTTTTCAACATATTCATATCCGATCTGTCAGAAGTTCTAAACGATATCCCACATCTTATGTATGCAGATGATTTAAAAATGTACTATTCAATTCAATCAGATGTAGATGTAAATTTTTTGCAATCAAAATTGTTGTCTCTTGAGCAATGGTGTTTTCAAAATAAACTACATCTTAATGTCAATAAATGCAATGTTATTAGCTTTTCTCGTAAAAACAACGTAACATTACATACCTACCACCTCAATAGTATCGAACTAAAAAGGGTCAACCATATAGTGGATCTTGGAGTTGTCTTAGATTGCAAGATGCGCTTTAATCTGCACTATGATAAAATTGTGTCCAGGGCCAGTAAACAGCTCGGTTTTATAAAAAGACGTGCAAATGAATTCAAGAATATATGGGTCACTACATCCTTGTACCGTGCATTAGTGCGCCCAATACTTGAATATGCATGCATAATTTGGAATCCATCTTTCGATTCCCATAGAGAAAGAATTGAGTCTATTCAAAAGCAGTTCTTACTATACGCGCTTAGAGATATGTACAACCCCCATGATTATTGTAGCCTTCCATCATATGAACATAGACTCAGCCTTTTAAATTTGATGCCACTATCAACAAGAAGATCGTTATTGGGCTCATGCTTCACATTTGATGTAATTAATGGTGCTATTCACAGCGAATATATTTCTAATATGATTTCCTTTAACGATCCAATTAGGCGCACTAGGCATACTCGATTGTTAACTGAATATCAGCACCAAACTACATATGCAAATGATGAACCCATCAATCGTTGTTGCAGAGAATTTAATAATATCTCTATATACTACTCACCTTCTATGTCCAAATCCTCTTTCAAGCAAACCCTATATAAATCACTCAGTAATCAGAATTAACACAGGCCTCAGATAAACTACATACATGTATGGATTTATATGTATAAGCATTTAGTTTAATAAATCAAAATTCTTTAACATCCCTCTCCAAATCTCCCATTTACATCCTTTTGTCCTTATAGTCTTTAAGAATAATATATAAACATCGTATCTTAAGTGTGTATATAGTCTTTCTTGTTTTCCTCCTCTTCTCTTAGTTTTGACATGGTTTTTGAAATCATGTCAATCCGGTGGGCGGAGTATGCCCACTAAGAGCACCAAATAAAAAATAAAATAAAAACAAGGAAAGGGGAAAAGAAAAACAAAAAACTTAGTAATAAGTAAACAAAACCTGTTAGAATAAGTTAGAATAAGTAAATTGCATTGCCTTGTTTGGCCAATAAATAAATAAATAATAAAGACATAAGATACCTTTGACAACAATTGCTCTAAATAAAAGTGGAAATATACGTGTATCAAATGAAGTTTTGCTTTTTCCAATTTTCATTACAAAGCAAATGATTTCATGACTCAAATGCAAAATTTATTTTATATACCTTCACGCGTACGGCGTAGGGTGTAAATTGACTTTGGCACTTCAGGCCATCACTGATCACCATCACCATCACTATCACTGTCACTATCACCATCACCATCACCATCACCATCACCATCACCATCACCATCACCATCACCATCACCATCACCATCACCATCACCATCACCATCACCATCACCATCACCATCACCATCACCATCACCATCACCATCACCATCACCATCACCATCACCATCACCATCACCATCACCATCACCATCACCATCACCATCACCATCACCATCACCATCACCATCACCATCACCATCACCATCACCATCACCATCACCATCACCATCACCATCACCATCACCATCACCATCACCATCACCATCACCATCACCATCACCATCACCATCACCATCGGAGCAGATTTAGTCATGTCCGCCTTAGTGGTCATGTGGGTTTAGACTAGGGATATTCGATACACACCGATGCATCGGATTTACTCGATGTTTACAATTCGATACATCGACTTGATCCGATGTTTTGAAAAGCTTTTGATATACTTGATGAATCGATGTATTTTCATATAACATCGAATGAATTTTAACCACCTAATGAAATTATTATATAAAAAAATAGAAAAAAATAGTTAAAAAGGAAAACACTGAAAATAAGACATTAATACTGGAATTTCTGACTGTGGAGGCTTTTTCGTTTTTAATTTTTGTAATAATTATGACCAACATTCTTATATATTGGTTTTTTTTTTTAGAATAACTAATATTCTTATGTTTATTTCGTTTTTTTTTAATAAACAACAACTGAATCAGAGAATGATTGTAAAAAATTTTGTTTTTCTTTTCCTTAGTTAAGGTGCCCCCAGACTATATGTTTCATACAGATGACATGTCAAAAAAATTACTTACCGAATTTCATCTGTGTGTCAAAATTTAGTTTTTGTCATTCAGATTATTCTTTTGTCTCCACACTATCTGAAACGTTATTTGAAAATAAAATACAGCTTTTGAAATTTTTCTTAGACGTAAAGCTCTAAAGTGTCCACTTTTGGTCATTCAAACTAAGAATAAATTCTTTAAAAATCAATTTATTGAATAAATATCTTAAAATTTGCCTTTTCTTCTATTTTCACATATAAAATTTCTCAAACTGACATTTTGTACAGATGGAAAAACATACGAAATTAGAGACTGTTCTAATTCAAAAATTTACAGACGCAAATACAAACGACATTTCAAAACGACATTTTCATATGTTCCACACTATCTGTAGCTAAAAACTATTTGTAATTTTTGACGTGTCATATGTATGAAACATAGTGTAGAGGCACTTTTACTGATAAAAGGCGTGCGAACAGGGACATTGGTTTTGTTGGAGCTTTTAATAAATTAAAATAGTCATAGTTAAATTAAAATAGTAAAGGAAGGGGCTGACTTTAGTGTTGTGATGCAATGCTAGAAAAAGAACGATTTTTAAAAAACATCATTGTTTCTCAACGATATATGAGAAAGTATCGATGCATTATATAGAAAAAAACATCGATGTATTTTCTAAGGACACCCCTAGTTTAGACTGCCTGAACGAACGAAAAATTCATCGCGAACAATTTATTGCAATAAATTCTTCGTTTGGAGTACTGTTTAGACCGTACAATCATCAATCGCAAACAAATATTGGCCGCCTTGTATGTTCTTGTATGTTTAGGCTGTGTAAATAGCAATTTGTGCATTTGGCAGAACATCAATAAACACAGGGCTGATAAATCCTTTTTTTTATATTAGTACTAAAACTTGTGCTCCGTTTCTCAACAATAAATGGTTTGTCGACGATCAAAAATTATTTTTTCACATTTTTCGTATGTATAACATCGTAAAAATGTTCTCAGGAAGTTTTTAGTCAATTAAATAACAATTGTTGTAGTTATAAGCACAAACTTAAAAAAGAAAAGACAGTGAAAACTATACATGTAAAAACTTTAAACGCGTTTTTCTCGAAAAGTGCTGTTTGAAACCGATGGACAGCATTACTCGAACACTAGCCAAGGATCGCTTCTAAATTGTGTGCACTTGTTAAGCAAATACAATTAGTACATTTAATCATTAGATTTTTATTTGAGAGAAATACATTAAATACTTTAGAGGAATAGCTATAACTTTAAAAAATTGCTTTTAGTCAAAAATCCAGTTTTAAACTACCATTTTATTTATTTATTTATTTGATTGGTGTTTTTGTAATAAATAAGCCTGTTGGCCATTTTAGTAAACATAAAAATTTTTAAAATCACCGATTAAAAACTCAAAAAGTTTCAGCAGAACCTAAGATGTACAGGCATATGCTGCATTTCACTTTCGTAAGAAATTTGAAATCAAAATACCTTGTGCTGCTTCCACGTTATACTTCACCTTTTATGACCATGTCAAAGAGTCCGTTTGAGAAAAATAACAGAAATCAGGTTTTTACTATGTTACGTCATTTTTAATTCGGTCAGTTGCTTTTTTATAAATTGAACTAAAATTCGAATTGAATTCACACTAAATGCAGCACATGTCTAATATTTTTTTATTTTAGATTAACTTTACTTCATACTCCTGCCATGTTAAATAATATTTGCTATCCATAAATTCAAAAAGTTTTGATTAAAAGTTATATAATTGTTATTTAAAAAAAAACTACCTCAAATAAACATTCGCTTTAAAATGAAACTTTTAATACAGTGTTTCTTTGCTTAAAAAACTTTAATGGGACCTTTACACAACACAATTATTATTGCTGCGAAAATTAACGGAGCACTTCAAAAAAAGAAATCATAAACTACTACGTATTTTGGTACTTTCCATGATTTATTCTCATAAGCTACTCCTTTTTGCAACTTTTTTGTTTTTAAACACAGCGAAACACTGGATTCGCGCAAAAAGATCGAACGTTGTTCGCCAAAAAAGTTCTAAGATTCTAAAAGTTCTAAAGTTTGAGCGCAACTTACAATTACAATAACAATTAAGAAAGTTTTTTGACTCTCCTGTAAAATTTTTTAATTGTAGCTTACAAACCGGAAGCTTTGATTTAATTTGAAGATATTTAAAAAATTTTCACTGCGCTTTTACCTCCCTGCCACCCCCCGTGGACACCAATGTATAGATCCATTTATACAGGGTTGCCAATATTCGAAGCGCCCATCTGGCAACACTGTAACTTTCCGCAGTGATGCCAAATCGACTAATGACATACCGCGTTTGAAGCGTCATTCCAAGCAAATGTTTACAATGGAACAGTACACGCCACGCGAACGCTCTAAAATTGTTGAAATTTACATTCAACAAAACAAGTCAATAGTGAAAACTCAACGTGCTTTCAAAAAAATAAATAAAGTGAAAAGTGCGCCTTCCAAGAAAACAATTTATCGTTTGTATGAAAGATTTACAACTGGTAATACTCTTGGTAACCCAAAGAGGCCAAATAAAAAGCGACCAAGGCGATCGGATGAGAATATTGCAGCCGTACGAGCCAGTATTGAGCAGTCACCAACAACATCCCAAAATCGCCGTTCTCAGCAGCTCGGCATTCCCCGATCCACTTTACAACGCATTTTACGTGAATTTGTTTCCGTACAAAATTCAATTGGTAAACAAATTGTTGCCTACCGATAAGCCACGTCGATTGGAATGGGCCCAAAGAGTCATCGAAATGTCTGAAGAAGACGAGCAATTTTGGCATAAAATTATCATGAGCGATGAAGCTAATTTTCAGTTGAACGGAACGGTAAACAAACAAAATTGCCGTATTTATGCCACTGAAAATCCACAAGAGATTCAAGAGGTACCTCTTCACGATGCAAAAGTCACTGTTTGGTGCGGCGTTTGTGCTAAAATGCTCATTGGGCCGTTCTTTTTCGAAGATGATAATGGCCACAGAGTTACTGTCAATCAGGAGCGTTATCGCGATATGATAAACAATTTTTTCATGCCAATCGTTCGTCGAAAGCGTATCAGGCACTACTGGTTTCAACAAGACGGCGCGCCACCACACACAAGCCGCACTACAATCGATTTTTTGAAGCAATTGTTCCCTGGCCGTTTGATGTCAAAAAATGGTGATTTCGATTGGCCGCCAAGATCACCAGATTTAACGCCTCCAGACTTCTTTTTGTGGGGTTATTTGAAATCAAAGGTTTACGTCAACAAGCCAAAGACCCTAGAAGAGCTGAAAACCAACATCCGTCAAGAAATATCCGCCATTCCCATCGAAATGTTGAAGAAAACCATGGAAAATGCTGCAAAACGGGCACAATATGTCGTAGAGGCCAATGGCGATCATTTACGAGATATCATATTCAAGAAATAATGTAAGCAAATCTACTTGAACCCAATTAAATGATATTCATGACGAACAGACAAAAAATTGTGGTTTCTTTGATTTATTTAAAAATAAAATGGGCGCTTCGAATATTGGCAACCCTGTAGAAAAGGCTTAGATAACTTTTTTCTAATTTGTTGCCATAAAGCACCAAAAGAACCTAGTGCATTGAGATGCATTAAACTCGATGAAACATTTCCGATGATATATTTAAAGCAATAAATTTACGTCGTCTTTCTATTTAATCGAATTATAAAAAAGTGACGTTAAGTTTAATTAAAAATTTAGATATTTATATATAACACGGTGTTACAAGAAATAAATTTTTTTCTGTCCTATGAACCAAATGCACATATTTGGAAAGAGGGGGAAAAATAAAAATACACGTGTATCGTCGATTTTCATGTACACGTCAAACCCTGTATGTTAGTTTTAGTATTGCGGCAAAAGTATTTCTTTTGTAATAAGCAACAGGTTTTAAATGTATATGCTTTAGTTTACGTTCGGTTAAGATGCTGAAGATAATACAGGGTCCGCCATCTAACATTTTCTTTTTAACTAGTGCTTATTTCGTGAATGGTAATACTTAGCTCATGTCTGATCTGACAGATAATTAGTTTTATTCTTCCGCTGAACGAATATGGTTGTGTATACGCTTGAACAACGCTGGGAAATATTGCGACATTACTTTGATGCAGAAGATGCCGATTTTACCAAAAAAATCATCTTTTCAGATAAAGCTCATTTTCATCTTGGCGGGTATGTAAACAAGCAAAATCGCCGCATTTAGGGCACAAAAAACCCGCAAGCATAATTTGAAAAGCCGCTGCACCCAAAACGAGTCACTGTTTTGCGGATTTTGGTCCAGAGGCAAAATTGGGCCATTTTTCTTCGAAAATGAGCAAGGAGTGGCCATTACAGTCAATGGCGATCGTTATCGGGCCAGGTTGTTCACAAAAATTGAAGAGGAGGATATTGGCAACATTTGGTTTCAACAGGACGGCGCTACGTGCCTCACAGCCGAAGCTACACTCGATGTTTTGCGCCCTGTTTTTGAAGATCGCATTATCAGCCGCAGAGCTGATGTCGTTTGTTTGATGTCGTTTCGTAAGTGTGACGCCGACAAGCCCGAGCCAATTGATGCTTTAAAAGACAATATTCGTGAAGCCATTGGTGAAATACAGCTGCACACAATCGATAATGTGCTTAAAAATTGGACCGATCGTGTAGGCTACTGCATGGCCAGCCGAGGCAGCCATTTGAATGAAATTATTTGCCATTATTAACCGGAAGGATTGTACTTTCAAATAAAAAAAGAAATTTGAGAAAATATTTAGTAGAATTTTTTTATAGAATTTTCAAAAAAAAAAAGTTATTTGGCGGACCCTGTATATTGAATTAATGATTTATATTTTTTTTTGTCTACGAACCAAACGAGCGTTATAATTAGTTTTTTCATTTTATCCATTAAAGCGCATTTATGCAAATAACTAAATTTTATTATAAATAAATAAAACTGTTATACAATAAATATCTAAATACTATCTTGTGATTTCTAGCGAAAAGTGATTGCGTTGTGATAATTTAGTAGGGATCTTAATAACTATTCGTGATTTGTATATCTAGTTCGGTAACTGAAATATTAAAATTATGGTTGGGAGGGCATTTGTTGCATACACATCTTTGTGCAGCCTTCAAACTTCCTTATAGGTTTTGGTGTCAGATATAAGGTACTTCCGATTCAACATAATATCCTTGGTTTAATATCAGATTAAAAAATTTAAAAAATATCAAAAATAAAGCTTCCAAAATATTTAAAAAAACAAATTGTGAGGCTGACAGATGTTTTTTTATTCGTATCAGAAAAGAATTTGATTTCCTCCATAAATTTTTATACAAACAATATATTTTAAATATAGAATCAAACCTTTTCCATCGAAATGTTGAAGAAAACCATGGAAAATGCTGCAAAACGGGCACAATATGTCGTAGAGGCCAATGGCGACCATTTACGAGATATCATATTCAAGAAATAATGTAAGCAAATCTACTTGAACCCAATTAAATGATATTCATGACGAACAGACAAAAAATTGTGGTTTCTTTGATCTATTTTAAAATAAAATGGGCGCTTCGAATATTGGCAACCCGTAGATACCATCAGTTCAATAATTTGTTACAGACAAATTTCGGAATACAAATATGAGCACTTTAATTGAAAAATTCTCTTCATTCGTAACTAGTTTACAATTCATTAATTAAATTTCTATTTCAACGTAGAAAATTATTAATCCTTTTGTAATATTTCAACCCTTTACAGCCGAGAAAGTGATGAATTTTTTGGAATTTGATGACAGATTGTGTTCTTTACCAAACGCTCTGAATTTATAGCCTTAATTAATAAACAGCATTATGTGCCTAGTCACGTGATTTTCTGGAATTTTATGATTTCTATCTCAGTCATATCGAATTTCTTCTTGTTATGATTTAACTTGTGACACTGAGATTCCGTTGTCAATTATATAAAAATCATGACATTCTTAGAAATATTTTATATGAATTTTTTCCTTACTTCATTTTTATTACTAAACCTGCCTTATTCATGTAATTTTCCTACATATCCACCCCCTCTAAAGCAAGTATTTGTACAGCTAGTGGTATAACAGAATTAATCCTTGACGTCACTCTAGAATATTTATTTTGATTAAATTCAGTTGATGATGATGATGGTTTTTTTATGCTTCCAAAGACCTTTTTCTCACTTTCTGCTGACTGGCGTGTGGAAATGGTTTGCCTCTTATTAATTTGGCTGTCATTTGAAGGCATCAATTTGTGATGTTCTGATTAAGGGTTATGATTCGGAGAATTGTTATCACGTTTTTTCCGTAATCCTTTAAATTTTGTTTGTTTCGTTTGTTTTGCAAGCTAATATTTCATTAATTTGGCTTCTGTTTGCTTCATTTTTGTTTTGCTAAATGTTTGAGGTATTCATGGGAGCATGGAATTATTAGAGTTAAAAAAGAGCATTCGATGTTGATATTGAAAATACATAAAAACTGCAAATTTTCAAGTAATCTGACCATTAAGTTAAATTTATTTATGGACTTGATAGATTTGAAATTTATAGGTATTTTTTAAATAATAGAAAACAATATTCCCCAACATAGAGACAAACACATGTTATACAATTCTAATCCATCACAATAATGTGCTCAATAGCGGATGTGCTGTCATGGAAACCAACAGCATGAATCTATCCGAATGCGGTAACAATGCAAACATGCTCAACTGCGGCTTAAAAAAAATATCTATAAATGTCACATTATTTCGATTAATGTTTGTGTATTTAAGTTGAGAAGTTGAGACGGTTGTATTTATAGTCAAAGCGATTAAACTTTTATGTAAATGTGCTCAAAGTTTAGACTAGTTTAATGGCTTTCATGACTTATTAGATGTTTAGCCTTTAATAACTTTAACAGTTAGGACCAACTCTTATATCCATATTAGTAGCATTATTTATTTTTGGTCTAATCGCCTTTGAGCTCAGACTTTGTTGATCATAAAACAAAAATAGGATAGGATAAAAGAGAAGCTCATAACTCCTTGTTTGTGCTCTCGGAAATAAATAACCTTCAGTATTTTAGCTTCCTACGACACAAAAACAATAAATTTTTTCATGAAAATCTGTTGAGAACAGCGTACTTCGTTACCGTTACGCAGAACATTAGTAAAAGATTTATGACTGAGATCCAGCTGAAAAGTTAATCGGATGAAATCTTTTCCAACTGAATTTCACAACTGCAATTTGAACGAATTCAAAAAGATTCTCCTCTGCCAAGTTGCCATGCGACATCAAAACAGACGCAAGAGTAAACGACGCACAGTGATGCGATTAGTACAAAATAGACGGAAAATATTGTTTTGTGGATTTTTTGGTAGTTTTTGATGTTTAAGGTATAGAAAAGTAACAAAAAAAGTATTTGAGAAAGTTTAGATAAGTAGGCGTGGCAGCTGCAATAAACTTTAAGCATATTTTACGCTATATCTTACATAGACGTCTAGTGGGCGTGGCAGCTGCCATATAATTTAAACGAATTTTGTTCTTTATCTTAGAAATGAGATAAACAATGATAAAAAATCAAACAATTGTTAAAAATTTGAAACTAATTGAACAAGTAGGCGTGGCAGCTGCCTTACAACTTAAACACATTTAGGGCTATATCTTAAAATTACGTTAAAAGCAACACTTATATAACTATCGATGGATAGCTGATATGTGAGATTTAAATTCTTTCTAAATTTCAGTGGGATTAAAAAATTAGGCGTGGCACCTCCCATATATGTGAAATATATTTTGGCTTATAAAAAATTAAGCAGTAAAAACTTTTTAAGTTCCATAAAAAACATTTAAATTAATTTATATTCGGCATGTAAGCTTAAATATCAAATTATGAACTTTCAGTTTCAAAAAGAGCAAAATCTGATGAAAACCATATCTACCTCCCATCAAAGTGACTTTATATAAATTGTAAAAACGCTTTAAATTCCACAAAATTTAATTTAATCACTTAAACTTTATCAATAGAGCTTCAATCTTAAGTACACACTTTGAATTTGAAAATGAGTCAAATCTCTTGAAAACCACTGCTACCTCCCATACAAAACTACTTTATATAAACGATAAAATTTCTTTAAATTCCACAAAAATTTATTAAATCACTTAAATTGCGGGTAAAATTATTACTTAATTAGCTTAATGGTAATTTCTCAATATCACAGCTATAAAAACAGTTGAAAAATTGTTTTGAAAAATTGAAATAGGTTCAATGAATTCAAACAGGTTAAAAAACAAGGTAATGGAAAATTTTGTCACCTTAGCACTCTTAGAGCTTAAAGAAGACATAATAGAAATAACAAATGAGTTTAAGGTTTGAGGTGGCCCTTTTTTAATCTCATCAAATGTTTTACCAAATTTTGAGTTTTTACAAAGAAACTCAAAGGTTGGTGGAAAAGTGTCAGAAACGAAGCTCCTTACGCTTTTTTTTCAACTCCGAATGTAATTCGAAATAAAATCTGTATATTCCTATTTCTTTTATTTTTATGTTACATAAATGTAACAAAGAGAAAAGTGTAAACGAACAATCAAATCAAAAAGTTTAATTTTATATTTTAGAAAAAGTATGAAAAAGATCTATTTATTGAAAATTGAGATGCAAAAGTCGTATGTGAGATGAAAATAGGCAGTTGCCGCTGCCAGCGATGTTTGTTTAATAACGCAACAAGGCTTTGAGCATTAAACATTCATCACGTTTCTCGTATTGAATTGATTAAAAACTGGACTTACTTAAGAGTATTAAATAAAAATCACATATCACATTTTTAGAGTCCAACCTAGTGTTAACAAACTTTTTGAAATTCTTACATCAGATTCGAAATCAGCGACCAGCTCATCTACAAAGAGTATAAAAGAAAAACAAATTTTTATGGTCCACCCTAGTGTAAAAAAATTATTGAATTCTAACATAAAATTTGTGATCAGTGACCTCGTAATACCATTAAGGAGTATAAAGCAAAAATCATAGCTTTAGGATCCACCCTAGTATAAAAACTTTTTGATATTCTAACATCAGATCCGAAATTAGCGCCCAGCGCATCTACACACAGTTTAAAGAAAAAAAAAAACAAAACAAACTTTTAGGGTGCACCCTAAAGTCAAAAACTTTTTTAAATTCTCATTTTTAGGGTCCGCCCTAGGGTCAACATTTTTTAAAAATTCTAACATAACATTCGAAATCAGCGATCATTGCATCGACAAAGAGTATAAAACAATAAAACACATATTTAGGATGTACCCTAGTGGCAAACAACTTTTTGAAATTCTAACATCAGATTCGAAATCAGTGCCCAGCGAATCTATACACATTTTAAAGAAAAAAAAAACAAAACAAATTTTTAGGGTGCACCCCGGTGTCAAAAATTTTTTAAATTCTTACATCAGGCTCGAATTCAGCAACTCCTTAATACTGTCAGCACACATACAAAGAATATAAAACAAACACACATTTTCACGGTCTGTCACGGTCTTCTCACGGTAGTGTCAAAAAACTTCTTTAAATTTTTACATCAGGTTCGAAATCAGCGACTTATATACTGCTAGCACACAAACAAAGAGTATACAAAACACATTTTTAGAGTTCACCCTAGTGTACTTTTTATTTTTAAATTATAATATAAGATTCGAAATCAGCCTTCAGCACATATACAAAGTCACAAATTTTTTTTTTTTAAATTCTAACATCAGACTTAAAATCAGCGACCCTTTAATACTGCCAGCGCACACACAAAAAGTGACAAAAAACTTTAAAAAAAAAAATTCTAACATCCGATTACACTGCTCCCGTACAACATCAAAAAATAGCATCTCCATTTGCATAGTTTTGAGAAAACTGAGTTTTTGTATTTTTTGCATCGGCCTTTGTAATTATTGTCTAAGGCAAATATATAAAATGCTAATAAGTATCAAATGCTCTAAATTTAAGAATCACTCAAAAATTATTGGAAATATTGTGTTAAAGTAACAAATTACTTACTTTGTTTTGTAAACCTTTTGTAAACATTTGTTCGAAACAAAAGGTTGATTCCTTGAATCATTGATTTTCGTATTCTACGTTAAATTCTAAGAAAATAAATCTTCGAGATCATATAGCCACAGTGAAATAATTTTCTCCGTAATTACACGCTCAGAAATCTTGGAATTAATTTTAAGCCAAGCGTTGGAATCATGCAATTTTTAATATATTTTTGATTAAAACTCATACTTTCAAGTATATTAAAAAATTGATTTAATGTTATCTGTATTAAAGTATAATGAAAATTGTATTATATACAAGTTATAATACAAATTGTCTTAAAATACAAAACAAATATCTATCAAGCATCTGTCAAATTGTCATTCTGATTCTGAAATCTGACATTGTTAAAATAAAACCTAAAGAAATAGTTTTTGTTAATGAAAAACCGTATGTTATAAAAGAAACTTTCAATGAATAAATATTTTGCTATTGGTTGACCAAATATTTTCTTTTTATTTCACTTGGAATTTTAAAAGATTTATAGCTTTATTCCATAAATGTTCCATAAATTCATTCCATAAATGTTGATTCTTCCTTTCACCTTTTCAGGACAATATCTATTAAATGTTATACATCTTGTATTACTGTTTAATAAAATCTGTATTACTATTTAATACAATTTGATACAATTTGTATTACTATTTAATACAATTTGTATTAATATTAAATAAAATTGTTTTTTAATAACTGAAGTGTTACACTTGATTACAAATGTATTAAAATATAAACCAGAATAGTATTGTTCTAAACTTAGTTTCTATTACAATTCTGTATTAGAATTTAGTATTATGGGATTAGAATTCAATTTTAATATATGACATATATTAGATTCTAATGCAATTCTGGTGTGGTCATGTATACAATACAGATTTTATTAGAATTCAATCCAAGATTTCTGAGCGTGTACGTTTTAAAAAGTTGTTTTGATATGGAAGTGCACTGTGGCGTATGAATGACATTTTATATAACAAAAAGTGTACAAAAAGGGTAGGAATGGTACACGGTCAAAAATCTTGGAATAAATTTTAACAAAAACTGTATTACATATATGACCATTCCAAAATTGTATTAGAATCTAATTCGTACCAAATATTAAAATTTTATTCTATTCCATAAGTGTTCAATTTTAATACAAATAGAATAGATCAGTGCTAGCCTATCTTATACTTAAATACAATAGGAATAAATTTATATTCTTATTGAATTAATAGTAATACAAATTGTATTGACATGATTATATTTTAATACAAACAGGAATAAAATCCAGTACCTTTGAATTGAAAAATAATACTTATCGTATTAAAATAAAATCAAATTAAACACAATAATATTAAAATTTATCCGATATAATATTAAAATGATAAATGTTTAAATTTTTACTTACTTCCTGAAACTGTTGCCAAGTAAAAACATAAGTAGTTTTTTTCAAAAATGAAATAATTTTTAATCAATAATAGTTTCTTTTATAATATAAGCTTTTTCCTTTACATAAACAATTTCTTTTGGTTTTTTATGTACAACGTTTGTAAATTTTAAAAGTAAGAATCGGTTTGAAGAAACAATTTCTGTACAGTTCAGTGTTTCTGCAAAACATAACTTATCATAAGAACGTATGTAAAAATAAACTTCAGTGTTAAAAAGTAAAATTTCAAACCATATTGATTCTCATTTAAAATTGATTTTATTATAAATCCAGGCCGGTAATGAAATCCGAAGTCTTCCTCAAACCACCTTACAGAATAAACTTCAGAAAATGTACCAGCATTCAAAGTTTTAAAAATTAATATTATAACAGGGCTCGTCAGTGCATTTTGTTTTATCTTTAGTTTTCCAAATGTGAGCTTTTTTTAAATTCAATGTTTTCCCATATTAACGCTGCGTTTGTTTGATGAGCTTTTGCTAATGTGTAGCACTTATTAATGTAATTATCTGAAATACTACTGCTTTTTATCAACGATTTGTGCTTTCCTTGATACCGCATAGCCCAATTGTGTATCGGTGGACCCATGCGCCTTATTGTAGAAGGATAATGCGTAAGCATATGGTGTTTGGGCAGCAACTTTTGTTTGCAAGTTTCTATTATTATTCTTAAATGAGTTTCTATGTAGTCTTCTAAAAAATCAATAATATTCAAAGGTATTTCTGTTGATAGTAAAACATTTATAATTTGAAGCAATGAAGTAATTTTTTTCCATAAATGAGGAACTTTTTGTTGAAAATCGTAAAAAATTAATGGAAAGTATAATATCAAACATAAGTTTTGGGCAGCTGTAAGCCCGATATTTGTGTTGCCTTTATCAATGCTGATAAAACTTGGAACATTTAAGATGTAGCTGCAGCCATTAGTTTTCAAATACGTTTCAAAAACCTTAAAAGAGAAGCATTTTTTAGTAACCAGTTCAGGGGAAAAAACAAAAAAGAAGTTAGCAGCCTTGATGAGGCATAAACATTTATTCTATTGATCTAATTACCTCGCGATTAATTACAGAATCGGCTCCACGAACACCTGCGCACCTTTTTAAAGCCGGGCTTTCTGGGGAAACTAAAAGTTTACAAAACAATAATTTTAGAGTTAAGTTTCTACAGCTATTCACACTTTTTCAGCAAGAATTATTCATCATTCTTGCTTTGGACAATAATTACTCATTTTAGTCCAAAATACAAGAAACAGTGGGCAGTTCCAAGAGCAGTTGTAGAAGTTGTCAAAATCAGCAGCATTATGATGCAATAAACAAGGCGAAGCAGTTGCTTTTGTTGTACTTGATTATCATGGCAGCTTCCGAGAACACTGGATTTCGACAACTGCTTACACTGCTGTAGCAACGTCTACTGCGGCCTTTGGTTGGACGGCCTTGCTTCTACTTACCTTCTCTTACATACAGCAGAAATGCAGCACATGAATGGAATTGCTGTAGAATTTGCGGCAGCAGGCTTTTTTCAATAAGAGCTCCGTAGCTCGTTCTTATTTGCAGATTTTTTCCACCGAGACCAAAAGCGTCTGAAACTAAGCTCATAAAAATATAAAATTCCTTCCTTTATACTGATTTAATAAGTAACTTACTTGATCTTAGTATATCTTCCAACACAAATGAGTTATCATTAATTTTGACCGCAACTAGTTTCGAATCGGAGTCCGTTCGACAATTTATGTATATAATTTTATTCTCCATTTTCTGACTTGTCAAGTTTTTCTCAAGCTATTAATTGTTAAGTCAATTTGTCAGGGTTGCATTTTTTAACAATTACGAAAAAAAGTAAGATTATAGAGAAAGTAGCATATTTAAGTTCGACCTTACAAACAAATAGTTAATTATTATTTAAGGGCTATGTATATATATGTCGGTAAATTTTAACTTATATACCTCGATAAGTTATATCTTTGTTTATAGACGAATTCCGAAAACCAATAAACGCACTTTTTAATGTTCAGAGACATAAGCCAAAAACTAATGCAGTGGAACCCGCTTTACATTTTCAAAATGTTTTAATTGTATAAATTTAAATATAGCTTTAAACATGTTCGGCCTCACCGTTTATTTTTTTAATTAGTTCTCTTCGGCAATTATCGGCTTTTGATCGATCTCGGATTTCAAGTACACAAACAAATTAGCTTTTCTGTGACTAGTAATTAAAAACTAAATTTTTTTAACGATTCAAAAACAAATAGGATCGTGTTTTTATGTAAAAAAATTTTCCACTCCTTTTTTTTCGCCCACAAATCCATAAAAATGCTATATTTCCGATGGTTTGGATCGTATTAGACTAAAATTTGGTAATTTAGTTCGTATTATTATTTTATTAAAAGGGGCGTTGTCGAACTTTTTAGGCGCCTACTCTTCAGAAATTATTATAATTCCTGAGTGGTACATGTTTTGATAGTAAACCTTGGTATGTATTTGGTATATATCCAAGTGACGTTCACTACATACATATCTTTACTATCAATTGAAGTGCACATTTAGAGTTGCCACTTTATAGCCGATACACATTGACTGCAGCAGTCGTTCACCGACAAAACGAAAACTTGCCGTCAGAGATAAAAGTCGAAGTATTCTCGACGACTTGATTATAATGAACGCAACAGCGACAATCTGTATTTCACACAAAACATAAACAAACTCTGCTTTGTTCGCTCTTGTCGTCTATCAAATTAGAAATAGATTGAAGTCTGCGGCAGCAAAAATTGTGGTCGTGTTCTATCTTTGTCGTGCCGTCTTCAAAAAATACATCTTCATAAAAAAACATGCGTTCTATTTCTTGACAATTGGCGTTCGTCGCTAGTCGCAGTCAATGTGTATCGGCTATAACTCCAAGCTACTGGGACCGTTGTTACTGCCCATCAATACATATAAAAAGCAAAACAGCGTGTGTATGGGCGTTTTCACATTTACCGACACGACAACGACAACGATGTCGGTGGACGCGTAAGCTCATGTAAATAAAGGAATGCTTTCACACTCGCCGATATGTCGGTATCGTATCGTAGCAGTTACTCCACTCGTGTCGGCGGCGACTTCTAATTATTTTTATTTGATTTTTCCGAATTGTGGTGCTTTTTTGTGATTTTCTTACAATTTTTAATTGAAATTAAAAAAGAATATCAAGTTTCAAATATGATAAACAATATAATACAATTTTTCAAGTTTCCCCATAACATCTCTCCGAACGACACACGACAACTACATGTGCCGTGTCGTTTAATGTGTAAATATTCTGTCGTTATCGTGCAGGAGTCGGTGCTGTGCTGATGTCGTATCGGTGTCAATGTCGGTAAATGTGAAAACGCCCTATGATGGGTATAGACTCTAAAACTACTGTGCCGATTATGCTGAAATGTTCGCTTTTTTAACTGTTTTTCCTATTTTTCAGTCCTATAAATCATTTAATTTATCTCTTCGGAGTTATTTATTCGAGCGTGTAGAAATATATATTCAATCATTAATTACGTTCATCACGTTAGTATTGTTAATTTTTTATTTTTGCGTTGTGGGAACCACAGCAACGCGTGGCCGGGTACAGTTTGTATGCAATAAAAACGTGTTATAAGTTGAATACTGATTGATTTCTATAAAATATACTACATTTTTCGTAGCAAGATGCTACTTTTATAAAAATTGGTAACACTGCTTTGAACGTGAACTTGAGACCATTGCATGGACAAAGCACTTAATGCTGATAACACATAAGAATGAAAGAGTCAACAACTGTTTATTTCTTTGTTCTTAGCTGAGGGCTTAAAAGCCATTAATATAGTACTTGTGCTGATCTTTAATATGGACTTAAAATTTTTAATAATTATTGAATTAAAATTCCAGCGGTATATCAGCTGGTATAATATAAATTTACCTTTTTAGAGTCCTTACATATTTTTACCTTAAAATTTTATTTCTCCGTTTTTAGAACATTTATATGTAAGAGAGTATTTTAAAAATTTTGTGCTTAAAATATTCATTTAATTTTTTACATTAATTTATTCATGTAGTATTTTTATAAGTAAACCTAGTGTATTTAGTTGTATACTAATTGTATTACATTATGCTTCTAATATATTCATTAGTATCAATTTTAATACAAAATGTATTTAGAAATGCTTTATTCCAACGCTTGGAATAAAAATTAGTCCAAGATTTTTGACCGTGTATGAAAACACCTTGTACACCAAATAATCCTATTAATCATATTCATACAAATAACCCAATTAATATTAATATTATAATTCAGAAAGTGTGTTTGGGTGTGTAGATGTTCGGAAGTTTGGATTATAGATATTTGGATATTTAGATGTTTGGATGTTTAAACCAGTATTATGGCCAAACGGCTAATCCGATTTTTATGAAAATTGGTATGTAGGTGCACTAGGGACTGGAAATAAGCTTAGGCTACAAATAGTTTGAAAGACTTCTATAAGAAGTCACTTTACGCAATCATATGTTTGGAAGCCAACTAGACATGAACGGCTAGACCGGTGAAAATGAAACTTACCACGGAGATACATCACTGCGTCGAAAAAAATATAAAAAATAAAACGTTGACAAAATTTGTGTTAGAGGGTGCTTTATGCGCTTTATGTTGAGAAGTAATTAAAAGTTAAATTTTATATATCTTTCGGATTAATGTCGAAGATAAAAACGAGATTTGTTCATTTTATATGTTGTTTAGGTTTTTTGCATAACGAATTTTAGAGAACGACTTTATTAAAATTAAGTTCTATGTCTGCCTCATTCGTTTCAAACCTTGTTTGCTTTCGATTCTCGGTAATTAATATCTACTTTTAAGTGATACCCCAATAACTTGTTCGCGATGCTTGTGAATAACACGATTTGGCACAGGGGTGCATAATTGAACGTGTCTCTCAGTAGCTTGTATGAGGCAAGAAATTTCTGGAAAATTTTGAATGGTGGGATATCGTTATTATTTTAGAGCTGTTCTTTTAATTCGCCGTATGGAATGTGCTTTGTGAAATCAATTATATTTACCTAATCTTCACAATCAAAATCAATGTTTGTGGGCTTGTCCATAATAACAAGATACCCACGATCATCTCTAAAATTTATGTTCTTAAAAAGGGCTATTGCTAAACATGCACTTTGTCTGTCCTGTATACCGAATTTATCACGTATCATAGCGAAATTGAAAGCACTATATTATGATGCGTAAGGTCCACGTGTCATTGCATCTTCTGGATCATTTACAGACGCGGACTTACCAACATCCACATAATTGCATAATTTGGAATGAGTTGGTTCATATAAAGACACCTCTGCAAAAGTTTGTGATATTTATATTGTAGCAGCTACTGGTATAGTAAGTTTTCTAATTTTTTGCTGATCAAGTATGAATTATTATAGATGTGTTGGTAGTTTGCCACATGAGCATTGCGTTGTTTGTAAATAACATTTATATAGCCCAATATAAAACAATTTTAGTATAGAATTAATATATGTTTCAAATTACTTGCTTGTGGCTTTTGATTTTCGCTCTTTGCGGTAGCTATCAATAAAGCTATTTAGTTTTGTACAAATGACTTTTCTATCATAAAATTCTATATTTAATTTGCTACAAATTTCAATAATTTTATTTGCAACTTTAGTCGTAAATGAATTGTACGAACACAGTTTGTTCCTCGCTCTAGCACGTGGATAAGAAGACAAAGAAATTGTTGTCATTTCTGTAGATGCATCAAATATCAAAATATCGTGTTCTTTTATTTTTTTAAATATTGGCGATGCTCCAAAGACGTTGTTGGTATAGATTCACCAGCTCCTACAGAACCGCCTCTAATAGACGATGTTGATGGTTACATTTAAAACCGCAAAATTGGACACGATTATGGCTGAGTTTAATGGTTCAAAATATTTTATTTATATATTAAATATTAATTTAGCACTTACCTGTTGAAAATACACATAATTACTGCAAGCGTCCTATGAATGATGCAGTAAAAGAATTTTACCAAAAAGTAGCGTGATTAGTTGCTGGTACAAGTATGCTAAAATATTCGAAGGCCACGATGAGTTTATCGAAATAGTTGCAGGTGCAGCTGAGTACTAAAAAATATTCTTAAATGTGATAACAACAACAACAACCGCTTAGCGAAGCAAGTTGTTCTTTGTTATGTTGACATACACTCACTGCAAAATTTTATTAGTTTTTAAAGCACTTGTGAGTGTTTTTTGAAACTCGAACACTATTCTTACTCTTTTTGTGTACTTTTTGTACTTTTACAAATGTACTTTTGTACACTTTTTGTACACTTTTTGTTATATAAAATGTCACTCATACGCCACAGTGCACTTCCATATCAAATCCAATTTTTGAATCGAAATTACGGAGAATATGGATATACCGTATCCATATGCACCCCAAGAGTTTTTTCTTAAAATGTAACGTAGACTACGAACAGCAATGATTAAAGGACAATACAAAAATTGATCCGCCCTAATGTGCATGCTATGTTTAGACAGTCCAATATCACAAAAACTATCCTGAGAAACAATTTCATATTTTGTGTCAATAAAGTATCTGATATGTGTCCGGTACCCGTGTCGGTAAGTGTCTGACCTCTGCACCGAAAGAAGTGCTATTTCTGGAACACCTTGGGCAGGCACATTGTACGAACGAAGACCAATTCGGGCACTCGTCCGTTAATTGTGTCCGAATATAGTCGCTCGTTTTTGAACACTTTATTGACATATTACAGACTTACTACTGTACTATTTCAGATTCCTTTCAAGGTACTTGTTGGATATGTTTCGGGTACATTATAGTTAAGACTCAGGCCAGTTTCGATACATATCAGCTACTTTATTCACGCAATATATAAATTTTTTTCTCGGGTCCTGCTCGCTTAAGCTCGTTTGCAGTCTACTTTATATCAACGTGCGATTTATTTTTTATCATAAACTTCGCAGTTTCTCTTTACTACTCGTAGCTTTTAAAAATAAAATTGAGTCCGATACTCTGGACTTTTGTGCCTGAGTTGTTTGGTACGGATACAAATTGTTTCTCGGGTATACATCGTAAAGACTAATGAGTGACTGTTTTAGATAAAGCAAAAAAAAAAAAAAAAAAAAAAAAATTCAAATTTAAGTTTCATCACAACGTAAAAATCCTAGAAATAGCGTTTATAATGTTTTGTGCTTGCACGGGATACTGTATTACACACATTTGCTGCAGTTTCCATATCTTAAAACTTAATTGCAATAAAGATTATAAGGTATGATTTAAAACAAACACACAAATAATAATAACAAATGCGTTTTAACGAAATTTCAATGTGTCAGAAACAGCTACACAGAGAGAGGGAGAGAGAGAGAGAGAGAAAAAAAAAGAGAAGCACTCACCTGCTAGTTTCCCAGTGTGCCTAACAGATCCATTTCGACTTCGAGACGGACTTACTTCTTCGTATTTTTTACACGAAATGGATTGCGTTTCGCATCTGGAACTGATCCTTTTTTTGTATAAAATTCCTCTCAAAAATACGAATCGATTTGTCCATTTCGGATTCGTCACGGACTCTTTTTTTTTAAATAATGCAAATTCGCAAGGGACTCGTTTTTTAAATAGTTCGTATTCAAAATGGAAAAATGAGGTTTATGCTGTATTCAAAATATGTTTTTTAATTTTTTTGTTATTTCAGTTCTTACTTTCTTACATATTACATTTTAAAAAAATAGTGAAATGAAAATTTATTTTAATAATGATATATGCAGGCTTTCACTTATATAAAAAATTTATATAAAATAAAAATAAGTACACAACTTTATTTCGTATCACTACAAAACGTAACAAATTTAAGACTGCCTTTTATGTTAACGTTGTTATAATTTTTTTTTCGTAATGGGTCCGTTGAAACATAAAAAAGTGAGTTGTGTACTTCCGAACTTGCAAGGGGTTCGAAACAGATTCGCATCCGTTTTTGTGCATATTGGGTCGATACTCGCACGCATACACACAAAGCAATCTCACTGTTACGTGACGGTCTCTACCAAATCACACTACTCGCAAGCCGCGAAAAAACCACCACTAAAATATTTTTTTTATTTATTTCATATGTAGTAGGCTGGGTCGATTTGCAAACCTACGTTGCCTAGGCGATTTTCAGATCTGGCATGAAAAATTATTAAAAAAAAAATTGGGAGATAGCGGTGCACTAACCCTATCACATCTTCAATTTTCTGAATTTTTTCTTTAGGAATTATTTAAAATTTTTTTTTGTATATAAAAGTAATATATATATATAAAGGGTGTTTTTTATAGAGTAATATAAGTTTAAATCATAATAAATCATAGTAATATATTTTTAATATCAATGAAACAAGCTTTATCAAATAGAAAATTTTATGACATTAATGACTAAATATGATTTTGGCCATGTGGCTGCCATGGCTGGCGCGTACAAGGCACAATCTAGAACACCAAATTTCACAAACTTTTCACAGCATTTGCGGCCGTATCTCGCCGACAGCTCTTCGAATGTTGATTTCCAGGTGTTCAATTGTTTGTGGTTTATCACCGTAGACAAGTGACTTTACATAACCCCAAAGAAAATAATCCAATGGGGTTAAATCACACGATCTTTGGGGCCAATTAATTAGGCCATTTCGTGAAATTATTTTTTCGTCAAAAGTATCCTTGAGTAAATCAATTGTAGCGCCTGCTGTGTGGCATGTAGCTCCGTCCTGTTGGAACCACATATCAGCAAGACTAATGCCAGCTAATTGAGGTATGAAAAAACTTCGAATCATGTTCCTATACCGTTCACCATTGACAGTAACATTCATCATCGTTTTTGAAGACATATGGGCCAATGATTCCGCCAGCCCATAAAGCGCACCAAACAGTAATTTTCTGTGGATGTAATGGTGTTTCGACAAAAGCTTATGGATTCTCCTCACTCCAAATACGACAACTCTGTTTATTTACGTACCCATTCAACCAAAAATGGGCTTCATCCGAAAATAAAATTTTCCATGGAAATTCAAAATCAATATCAATTTGTGCTTTAGCCCATTCGCCGAATTGGCGGCACATACGAGGTCATTCGGCTTTAATTTCTGCACAAGATGAATCTTGAAGAGTTTTAAGCCAAGATATTTTCGTAAAATCTTCCATAAAGTGGAAGGACACAATCCCAGTTGCTGAGAACGGCGACGAATTGATTGATTAGGATCGTCTTCAATTCTTTCCAGTACAGCGGCTTCACTGTACTGTTCGGCGTCTCACGGGATGCACATTATCAGTAACAGTAAATGCGGTCCGAAAACGATCTATTGTTCTTCGAATTAGCAGCTCTGAAGGACGATTATGTACGCCATAAAATGGACGAAGTGCTCTATAAGTTTGACGAACAGAACCATATTTTGATTAAAAATTTTAACAATTTTCAGGCGTTGCTCTGGTGTAAGTCCATAATAAAATGTCAAAGCAAACTAAACTAAAAGCAAAAAGCTATCAGCTGTTAAATGGGTGATCAAATAAAGCAGTGATGTCAACTCAAAGTTGTATTACTCTATAAAAAACACCCTTTATAAACGGTTCAGCCGTGATGGTCAAAAATACATACGCTCCAACGTTAAAATCATACCTTGAATTTCGTGAATTTTTTCTTTAGGAATTTTTTACGATAAGTTTTTGTATAAAAACGTATAAATATGAGACTGGTTTTAGGTTAAATCGGGTACGAGGATTTCATTTTTGGCATCAGCTTTGCTCTAGCTGCGCACTTTTATACTATCGAAAAAATTCAGAAATTTGAAGATGTGATAGGGTAAAGTTCATGCCGTATCCGAAAATTGCCCAGGTAACATAAATTTTTTTACCTCCATGCAAATCGACCCAGCCAAATATATATTACAATTTTTTTTTCAGTTTAAAAATATAGTGTGACGTGTTGAGAATATTCAACCCCCAAGATATAGTCTCACCGAACACAAATTCAATACCTTTCATACGAAATGGTCAAAGCCTGGCTTATACAGGCATCTCTAGTACCATCATAAAGATTAGAAAACCGTGGCATTCCCAGAGCTCAAAGAAGATATAATTGCTATTAAATAAAAAAAAAATTTGCAAATATGAAGTGTCCCTCTTTCTTATTTTCCAAAATATTTTAACAAATCTTCCGTTTTTAAGCATATATATTAGGGTGGGGCGATTTGAACACCTTAATGGGCGCTTCGCGTTTCTGATTCTTGGGATTGTACTGAGCAAAAAAGTCCACTAGACCATACGTCTACGGTGAAAATCGAGCTTGCAGATTTTGACTTGCAGTTTTTTGTCAGACTTTTGTTACGTTTTTTTTGGATATTTTGGCCTATAACAGCCAAACCATTGAGATTTTCGATCCAATACTAAGACAAAAATCTCAATGGTTTGACTGTTATAGGCCAAAATATCAAAAAAAAAAAAAACGTGACAAAAGTCTGAGAAATAACTGCAAGTCAAAATCTGGAAGCTCGATTTTCATCGTAGACGTATGGTCTAGTGGACTTTTTTGCTCAGTACAATCTCAAGAATCAGAAACGCGAAGCACCCATTAACACTTTTTTCCTTCCATACTAATCGCCCCACTCTAATATACTTATATCCTTAAATGCCGTTTAATAGCACCAACATTTAAAAAAAAGTTATTGAATTTATTTTATTTCAAAAGAACATATCGTAGTAATAAAGCATGTCAATTTTTTAAATTTTTTGAATACTGGGAAATATTTTAGAGCTTTAACTAAGTATAACTACAAAATTCGGGAAAAAGTTCTAAAAATATAATTCTTAGGCCAACTAAAGAATTTTTGTATTTTTTTGTAGAAAACGGAGGTAAGTAAAAATTTTCCTAAGAGTTCAGCATGCTCAGAAATTAAAAATTAGATTTAGAATTAACTCCATCGAGCACGCCCTTTCACAGCACTGTGCGATATCAGGATGATGAAAAAAGTTAATGGAAGAAAATGAAGAAGCAGAAGAAAAAATGCTAAGAGCCAATTACTGAAAATAGTACTATGCGATGACGGCAAGTTTGCCGTAAATATAAACATGTTAGTGTGCATGAAAAGCTGGGAAAGGTTATTTTAACCTTTGGTTTTAGATTAAAAATAAACCGAGTTTTGAGCTATTTGTGCGCAACACACGCATTCGAGTTTGAGTTACTATTTTACTTATGTCGTGTATAGATAAGTCAAAGCTTGTGGTTTTGCTGTTGGTGTGATAAAACTTGGGTGTATTCTCTATTGAACGTTATCAACATGAACATGTAATAATCCCACCATAAAACATTTTTGTAGAAATAAAAGTAAATATGATTTTAACAAACCTTATTTATCTGTTATACTAATTTTGATTTCAATGAATTTGTTTTTTATCGAAAAAATTATCGATTTTTAAGTTCGACCTTTTGCATTAAAAATTCAAACATTAACAAATAAATTAAAAAATTGAAACTACAGATTGAAAGTTTAATACTTTGAATTCACATTCTTTCAAGATAATGTACTGCAGAATCGTGAATTTGCAGTGCAAAAAATATTTGATTTGATTTGAAATTAGTTAAACTTTGGTACTTTAAACATTATTTGAACCTGAAAACATGTGTGACACTATTTTTAGAAATGTTGTTATCAAAGTTTCGTTTTAACTTGTTTAAAATTTCCCAAGTAAAATAAAGATTTTAAAAACAGCGGCTGAACAAAATGCGCTTACAGAACTTTTTGGTCGAACAACGGCTAAACAATGATTGAACAGAGATACATTTTTTTTTACAACTATTAAAAACAATATTGTAATTAAAATATGCCATCATTAGCCTGGAAGCATTCATTTATCATTCCGCAGCATAAATCCGGAAATAGGTCTTTAATTGATAACTACCGTGGCATCGCAAAATTAAGCGCTTTGCCTAAACTTTTAGAGGCAATTGTTACATCACGACTATCGCATAGCGTTAAATCTTTAATGTCTCCTTTCCAACATGGATTCCTTTCTGGAAAATCCACTGTTACTAACCTTCTCGAATTTACATCAAAAACTATAGAAAACTTTGGAAAAGGCATGCAGACTGATGTAATTTACACGGATTTTAGCAAAGCTTTTGACGTTGTAAATCACAAACTACTGATCTTAAAATTACATCTTGTTGGATTTCCTATACCGTTGGTAAAGTGGATTGAATCTTACTTTAGCAATAGAACACAATCTGTTATTTTTAAGCTCAATAAATCACATGAGTTCCCTGTTACTTCAGGAGTACCTCAAGGAAGTCATCTTGGGCCCCTTCTGTTTCTACTTTTTATAAACGATTTGCCATCCGTCATAATGCATTCTAGCATCTTAATGTTTGCTGACGACGTCAAACTCTTCCTTTCTTTTAAAAATGATAATGACACTGTATTTTTGCAAGCCGGCATTGATCATCTTCATAACTGGTGCAAAACGAACCGTATGAACCTCAACATGACGAAATGCAAGCATATGTCTTTCTCGCGCAAACCACCAATTAAATGTACCTTCAAAATTTGTGGTTATCCATTGGAGTCCTTAGATATTTTCAATGATCTTGGAGTTACAATGGATCCTAAACTACGCTTTTATATTCATGTAAATAAAATAATAAATAAAGCAAATAGTACTTTAGGATTTATTAAACGTTGGGCAAAAGAGTTTAATGATCCATTCATAACGAAAACCTTATTCACTTCCCTAGTGCGGCCTATCTTAGAATACGCTTCAGTTGTTTGGTGCCCACGATACGGTTGTTACATAGACGACATTGAATCAGTGCAGAAACAACTTCTTTTGTTTTGCTTAAGCTATCTTTATTGCAATACTGATTTTCACTTACCACCTTATGAATATCGGTTACAACTCTTAAATCTTCCTTCTTTAAAAATCGGAGAATTATGATGAATGCTTGTTGGATTATAAAACTTTTACATGGTTATGTAAACAGTCCATATCTTTTGAGTAAAATAAATTTTAATATTCCTCTTCGTCCTAGAAGATCTTTTGAGTTACTCCACATGAACTTTTGTAGAACTAATTATTTGCAAAATGAACCTCTAAGAAGCGCTTGCGGTGATTTTAATTTTGTATCTGATGTTATATCCATGGACTCAATCAAACATAAAATTATAGATTACCTGCAGTACCGTTGTTGATTATGTAAAGTTCTTTCAAATATATATCTGATGTATCTGGTGATTTGTAAACACATTAATATAACAATCTAAATGGATAAATGGACCTAAGCGTAAAATGGAAAATTTTGGTGTATAAACATCTAAATAATCTGAATGGACCTAAACCTGGGATCTTCAATTGCCTCATTGATTGTAACTACACTTGTCGACGGTACCGTGGTGTCTTGGGTCTTTTTACCTCTTGATCTTAGATCGATTTGTAATATATTAATATGAGTGGCCGATAAGACCTAGTTTGTCTTGGTGCCTGCGTTCGCAACTGGCTTTCTTTATTTTATGAAAATTGGTACGGTGAAGTTGACCTAGTTTGTCGAGTAACCACCCTGTCAAGCCAGGATCTCACCGGCTTCAGGAAGACAGAACGATATATATTATATATATATATATCTATTGGAGTGGTGTTTTATTGGGTATGAGACTTTGTTTGTCACACGACTCCCGTATACAAAAACTGTTGCTAACTTGACCTTGTTTGTCTTGAAAACGCAACCCTGCTTGCTGTCTGATAACATTCGATTTGACTTAACATTTTACTTTGTTATTTTTTATACTTTAATAAAATAATATACTTTAAGCAATTTATTAAAACTTTTTAGTTTGTTAATAATACATGATTTCAATCAAAATCATACTTTATATTTTTGAATTGTATTAAATATCTTATTTTATAATTTCAAATTTGCTATAAAACCTGTTAAGGTTTAGCAATCAAGTAAATAAATGAATAAATTAACTTTTCATGTAAACACTAATAAAAGCTCGACCTACGAAAACAAGAATGTTATTATGTCTATACATAAAACAACATAAAAAAACCTTCTTCACGCCTTCTATGGTTTATACAAGGAAACTGTTGGAGTCTATATTGATTCGTGGTAAAGAAGCAAACAAAGAGCATAACTTAAGAATGCTTGCAGAATCAATGCAGTCGCTTTTTAGGACCTTTGTTTTTGCAAAGTAGTAGAAAAACATTGCTTTGAAGGTTGCACACAGCACATAATTCTGTTTTGATGTAACAGAAAATGTTCGTATAGGTAAAATTATATTTTTTTTTAGAATTATTAAAAACAATATGGGCTCACACAATGTTCGAATAAGGGTCGAATAGCGGCCATTTCCTGTAATTCTCCAAGCTCTCACAATTAAATACCTAAGCAGTCTCAATTAAGATCATGTTATATAACTACTTAATGAGCTGACCACTTAATGTGGTCAGTTTACCAGCGGTCCGGCTGAAAGATAATTTTCTGAAGCAAATAAAATTTTTAAATATTTTTTGTCCCCGTTATTGAAAAATATGTGTGATACAACTACATATGTTTTTTTTCTAATATAGAACGATTTGAATTGACAAATTTATGAATGTTTTGAATTTTCCACCGCTGATTTAGAACCCTGTTCTCAATACTCTCCAAATGGCTAGTCCAACTCACTTCCACAGAGATATTGGCCACGTTAGAAATATTTGTGGCCTTCGGAAGCCAAACTTCTTTACAAATTGCAAACTGCTCATTCAAGCTTCATTTTTATTCAATTCAAAAAACAAAAAAATCACAAGAAGTGAAACTATTATGGTTGCCAGCTGTTTTTCAAGAAATATGAAATCACTACCTTTAGATTATTTTAATATTTTTAAAATTTTATGGTACTACTTCTGACACTAAACAATTTTTTTATGACTAGCCAATACCCAGCAAAAAAAGTGCTTAAAAATGAAGCTAAAGTAGAAGGGAAAGTCTTGAATTTCATCTCTTCCACTTTCATACTCAGAAGGCATTCTTTTAACATATGCATTTCATTGAGAGGAATGCTTTTCTTAGGCTTCTCTAGAAGTGCTTCCAGAACTTTTTCAAAGGAAAATTTCTTTGAGCCCTTCAATGAAAAGATTATAGTAGGTGTTTTCCAGAAGAACTTTAAGAAGGCAAAACCATGAATTGGAATGGGTTTTGTGGTTTGGGGGTGAAATAAATCCCTGGGAAAATGTCCCTTTTCCAGACATTTTCACGATTTTGGGGTTGGAAATAAGAAGTTTTTGGGTTTTGTTGGGGGTTTAAGAAAATTCCACGTAAAATATTTCCCCAATTTTCAAATCATTTTGGTGTTGGAAATAGTAAGTGGTTGGATTTCATTGCGGGCTTAAAAATCCCACGGAAAGTATCTAAAGCATATATTAGAATTATATATAGTTTTGAACTTTAATTGAATTTAAATGTCTTCCAGAATTAGTTTATGAGAATGCCTCTTGAAAGAACATCTTTTTGAGGCTAAAAAGAATCACATTTTGATCTATAGAATGTCTTCTGGAAGCACCGCACTCAAGAATGCATGTCAAATATGCTTTAAAATTTTTGCTGGGTATGTCAATAATGGGCGCATTTAAGAAGATTTTTAAAATATTTATTAAATAAAGTTAGAGTTAAAATAATAATGTGATATTTTGAAGAAAGTTTCTTGATAAATCATTTGCTTAACTATTTGTCTCATTTTGGCAATAAGGCCAGGTTCTCATGCAGCTCAACCAAAAAAATTAATTTTATTTTTTTTATTTTCCGATAGCTTGTGATGTCTAGAATATGTTCCCAAAGCGGTTAAGCCGAAAACAATGGCATTCAAAAGTTATCGCATACGAAAAGACCCTATATTCGAAATAATCGTTAACCAAAATTTAAAACGTGTTTTCTGAAAAATCATGTTTTACAAACTAGTTTCCATGATATCTCAAGAACTGCTCTATGGATTGGCTTTGATTTTTATTTTATTTTAAATTAGATAAAATTTATTGGATCCTTAACCTAAATTCAGATAATATTGGCCAGTTGTTTTCTTTGAAGCACTTTAAAGAGCGAAAAATGTGAAAAAATCGCTGCTAAAAATTCATGTGTCCACCATTTATGTAATTTTCAACTATTTTTTCAACAATCAATATAATATAATTTATAAAGTTGTTTGGTTTTTTATATCAGATGAAATAAGCATGCAGTGCGATGGAGACCGTTTGGGTACCTTTTTTTTCAACGAGTCGTTTAAGGGCGTATTGACACTTCACATTAAACTTTTATGCACAAAAAAAATATTTCTCTACACTCTAAGAATATATAAATAACTGTCAGAAAACTCAAGGATTTCATTAATTTCCTTCTTATAAAAAAAAATCAAGAACATCACAGTGTTTTCAGACTTCTAGGTGAGAACCTGTTATTAAGCAATGCGTGGCATTTGGGATGATTTTTTAAAAAACATAAAATCTACTTTAATTACATAAATATACTACTTTTTTATTATTTTTAAAATGTCGAAAGGAAAAAACCCTGTTAAATGCACAATGTGGCCAAAAACATCGAGAAAGTGACATAAAGCTTGATGGTGTCTGTGCTACAGCTGCATTAGCGTAAAACAACTTTTTCGAAAATTTGGTCTTTCGAGTTTGGGTCATAGTTTATACATTTTTTGACATAATACACCACTGTTTTCAGTATTTTCATCAGAAAATAATGTATGACAAAATTGTTTACATATATTTTGCATGGTAAATCTCGTTCTTTTTATATGACCTCTTAAAAATGGAATTTTTGAAAGATTTCCTATTTTTTATATTAATGCGCCTATATCTTGAAAATCAATAACCGTAGAAAAAAAATGTTAATTTCAAGTGAAACCACTCATCTAACATGGAGAATGACTTTTAAAAGAATATGTGGAATCAAAAATACATTTACATTCCGTTTTTAAAGTTGACATAACAAAACGGTATGTGGAAATGTAAAAACGCGTTGTAGGGACCTTTAAATATTAATTTTTTTTAAATAAAATTTTCCGCCATTTATTTTTTAACATTATCAAAGTTATTTATCAAATTTGTTAAATTTAATCTTAATTTTTTTCTTATCACTTTAATGAATACAGATATAGATAAGTATAACATTGTCTATATCTAAGCTCAGTCTATATTTGCTTCAATCAATATGACGTTGATTTTTAATGTGCAAGGAGCTTTAAAGCACTACACACCAACTGCATGCGAGAAATAAATTAATTAAATTAAACAAATATTATTACCATTAAATCATACAAACACCCAAACAAACGCACACACACCCACTCACCCACATTTTGGCACTTTTCATCATTTTCATGCTTGCACGAAAAATTTTAATGCTAATTGATTTTGAATCCATTTTGATTGTTTGCCTAAATTTTAAATTTATAGCGGCTTAGTTACGCGATTTTCTACACGACTTATCTAAATATTGTACCTACAACAACGGTTAACAAACATACACACAGTACGTATCACACATAATAATAACACTGGTCAACAATTTAGAAACTTTTTCGTGCCACACGAACTTTAATAGCTAATACTGTTTAAGCTTACTTGCCTCGTTATGAAACTGTTTTTTTAACACTTAATGCAAATAAAAAAAGTAAAAAACCGTCTTATAGAAAAGTAAACAATCTTTTTAGTGGGTATTTTGGATTTTTCTGACATGTTTAGTCCATGTTTAGTCTGTGAGATATCAAAAGTCTGTGAGGTTTAAAATAAAATATTTGATATTTTTGTTCAAAATTTTGACTTCTACAAGTATTTCTTTTTATATTTAAAGCGATATTTTTTAAAAAATGTTGTTGTTGTATTCGTTCTCAAATTTCCTTAATTTTGATAAAAAACATAAAAATTCTCCGAGAGGAATAATTAAAATAAATTAAAATAAGCGAACACGCCATATAGCCATATGAAGGATTTAGCACTCTTATTATTTCACTTGCACCAAAATGATATTCAATGCAAAAATTTTAAAAAATGTTATTATAAACTTATCATCTAACATTTTCTAGCAAATTTAACTCCTTGTTGGTAACTTTTGATTGCCCAGCAGTAATTTATAGTAGGCCTGTGCGAGTAGCTTCAAGTTCGAGTCGAGTCGAGTAGTGCAACTCAACTCGAATTTCGATTCGAGTAACTCGGTATTTCAATTAACTCGAAATTACGAGTTACTCGAGAAATTATTGAGAAATTCGTGATATTTTCGAGTTACTCGTACAATCTCAAGTATTTTTCTACTCAATACTTGTTTTTTTATTCCATGTTCTCAACTTAACTCTAAACAGGGCTGCCACTTCCTTAGAATACTTATGATTTTGTAAATATGAGTTGTGTTGAAGGAAAATATTTTTCCCTAGAAGTCTAATAAGTCAAGTAGTCAAAAAAAAAAACAGAGAGAGAGAGATAGAGAGAGAGAAAGAGAGAGAGACAGAGAGAGGGAGAGAGAGAGAAAGAGAGAGAGAAATACAACTGCATTTGTGCATATGAATTTTAGCATGATTTTTCATTGCTGGTCAATTCAAATGAAGTCAAAATCTACAAACTTTGTGCTATAAGAGATGATCGTTTCTCATTAACAATATCCAATTGGTCGTTTTAATTTTCGCAGGCCTCATTAGTGTTTTCTAATTCAACAATCAATTCTCACTTCCATTGTTACACTTTATAAAAATATATTCAAATAAACTTGCACAACATTCACCTTGTGTCAGTTTTATTAAAATGAAATCCTTTAAAATTTCAAATTCCCAAAATTTTGAATGAAGGGAAAAATTTAAAGATGAATGAAATGTGAATATATTCGTAAGTTAAAAAACAATGCTTCAAATGAAACATGGCAACTCTGTTCAGAAATAACTACCCAGCAAACCAAAGTTTCCGAATTCGTAACGAATTCGTTACGAATTTTTTGAAATTATTCCGAGTTCGTAATCCGAATTCGTTCCGATTTCGTAACGACAATCATATGGAGGGGTTGACACGAATTCGTAACGAATTGTCGTAACGAATTCGGAAGAAATTTTAGTAACGAACTCGTAACAAATTCGTAAAGAATTGGAGTATCGTATTCGTAACGAATTCGTAACAAATTCGTAAAGAATTGACGTATCGATTTCGTAACAAATTCGTAAACAATTGAATTATCGTTTTCGTAATGAATTCTTTACAAATTCATTACAATTTCTTAACGAATTGTAGCACCGAATTCGTAACGAAATGAAGCATCATATTTGCAACGATCTCTTAATGATTTTTGTACTGTATGTAGTTAGGGCTTAAGATGCCCCAGACTATATGTTTCATACAAATGACATGCCAAAAATAACAGATCCTTTGCAACTACTATTACGGAACATATGTAAATGTGAATCTGACATGTCGTTTGTATTTGCATCTGTAAAAATTAAAATTAGAACCATATTTTGTATCATCTGTTTTAAAGACAAAGTTGTTTAAAATTAAATTATTTTACAAATGGAAAATTATTTAAAATGCCGCTAGGCTCATGGCCACCAATTTTTTTCAAGTCGAAATATTTAAAACACCTCACAATTTAAATTTGAAAATTTTATTTCGGAACTCTTTCGAATTATTCGGAAATGTTCCGAAATTAGTGTTGCGAAATAGTTACGAATTCGTTAATAACTCTCGCAATAGTTACGAACTAATCGGAATTCAGACAAATTAGGAAACTTTGGTTTGCAGGGTAAGTAACGTTATTCTATTCAATGAGTCGTTTTATAGCTTACCTTGAACGCACCATACAGTGTGTCAAACATGCAGATACAAGACGATAAATTAAAAACGTTTTTACAATATAAAGGTTATTTGAATTAAAAGTAAATTTTACTTCGACGTTTTTAATGTTAATTCAATAGGGAAAACTTAACACAAAATGTTCATGCTCTTCATTATATATCTATTACTTCGAAACACTTTGAAGGTTTATATATGTATATAAAAACTGAGAGTGTAGCTACCTATGTTGTTTATAATAGATGAAATATAATTATCTATAACAACTCCTAAATATTGGTATTAACATTGCTTTAAATTTTATTTAGTTTATTAGAACTACTCCACACAATAAATATATGCGATTATTTAAAAACCCATTCCACTGTAATCAGCTATGAGTCATAACTCACGAGTTGTAACCCAATAGGAAATGGAAGCATGTTCCCAAAACATACAATATCGAAATCCATGCATTGGAAGGGGTCCAAGATGAAACAAAAATGAATGTCTATATTCTTAGGCTCAATACAAAAGTATATTAAAGTGCAGTTTAGTTTCGTGAAAAAAAGTTGTTCATGTCGTATAATTTAAATAAAATTGATATAATCACAAATATTTTTAAGAAAATTTATAAAAAATACATGATTGGATTCGCTACACGCCACATTTTGTTCAGATTTATTTTTACACAATCATATTCTAAGTTCAATTCTACTGAGTATTTGTGTATGTAGTTTTCCACTTTTATTAAGGCAAATAGCTGTAAAACATCAATGAATATTGGCGCTAAAAAATTGGAACACATAAATTTTAAAAATCAATTAAAAGAGTTTTGACGGCATTGAGAGGTCAGACGGAGTGCGATGGACTCTCAAGATGTAATTCTTTGAGAATTTTAACGAATGGTTCCTGTAATTTTAACTTTTTTGTTTTTCGTCACATTGTGATATTAGAGTACTGTCCAAAAACCAAAACTGGATCAACAAAGTTTAATTTTTTCTTGCTTTCTTAAGTTTTAGTAACATGAAAGTTATACGACCGTTACATGCGCCACTAAGGAAATGCCCATATCGCATACATATTTAGTTTGGTTCCCAAGCCTAAAAGTTTGGCGGTTTTATCTTTACATTTGGGCAAATCAAGTCTTATAACAAAAACACCGCTTCAATACAATACAATATAATATTGCTAATTCGCTTAGATATATGCTGAATATCCACGCTGTTTTATTTTCTACTGTGTGTTTCCATTGATGAGTGAAAGCACTCACATACATTGAAATCAGTGTTGTGACTGTAACACTGATAGAAATATTATAGTAAAGTAATATAAAATAATATGTAAGGCAATATTATTTCTTTGTCCCTAAAACCGTAAAATAAATGATTACTTTCAGCGGGAAGTAATAACATCCAGTAATGTTATTACTTTTTGGCTAATAAAGTAAAGTACAAAGTAACTAATTAACTATAGTGTTTTTATCTTTGTTACAATTTTATTCAAAAGATAATAGTTATAAGTAACTAATTACTTTCATATTAAAGAAATATGCAATATAATATTATCATATTTATAATTTATCACATCGGTAAAATGTAATAAGTAACGATTAATTTATAGAACTGAAAAACTCAAATTAATCGAAAACCATCGAGTTACTCAAAAAATCGAGTTTTCGATACGAGTTTCGATTCGAGTTACTCTACTCGAACTGTGCCAAGTTACTCGAAGATCGAGCTACTCGCACAGGCCTAATCTATAGCAATCTATCAGTAGTAATATATCTGGTTTGCTTATTTTAATTTATTTTAATTATTCCCCTCAGAGAATGCTTATGGTTTGGTTTTACAAATTAAAAAAAATCAATACAAAATACTATAAAGTTATATCTTTTTTGTAAATATGGCTTTAAATAAAAAAAGAAATACTTATAAAAGTCAACACTTTTAGTAAAAAAATCAAAAATTTTATTTTGAACCTGAATATCTCACAGACTAAACATGGCAAAAAAAGAAAAAATACCCCACTTAAAAGCCTGTTTAATTTTCTATAAGATGGTTTTATTATTGCTCTTTGTTAAGTTTTTTGGATTCCAGAGCATAAAAACAGTCGTCAAAGTCGTAAAAACACAAAGTCCGAAATCACAAAAAAACAGAGGCCAACTAAAAATAAATTCAGTTTCATAACGAGGCAATAAAGCTAAAAGAGTATAAGCTATCAAAGTTCGTGTGGCATAACCACTGTTGGCCAGTGTAATTATCTACTTTTACATAATTGTTTTGAAAAATCACACGCACACTTAGAATTGAGTAAACACCGTGGTTCGTTTGTTTGTTTGTTTGGTTGTTGCTGATTGTTAAATGAACACATATAAGCTGTTTGATTGTTTGAGTTTTATGCATGATATCTGTAACCAAAATGCACATAACTTAAATTAATCACACATTCGAAATATAAACACATTTTATGCACAAACAAAGGCACAGAAGCCGCCAAAAATGCAGTATATTAACACACACGCACAGCAAATTATCATAAATTAAACCATAAGTAAATGGATTGCATTACACCAGAAAGCAATCACTGATATTTTAACTGCTCCTTAACTTCTATGAATGAAGCATCACTTTAGTGTTTAAGCAGACAAAGATGATTCCATCATTACAATATGTTGAACAATTTTCTCGATGTTATTTTTTGAAAAAAAAAAACAACATTAATTACCAAAAGACCAAATTGGATTTATTTCCTTTTCAAGTGGAAAGATATGAGCATATGCTGCATCCTATTTTGAAGACAGAATGTAGATAAAAGGATATATCTGAAAGTTATTAATATAATGTATTTAAGAAAGTTGCCTTGTGATTGTGTACAGTGCAATTTTTTATGATTTCTCTCCTTGGTTTAAATTTCCTTTTCAAATGGAAATAAGGCCAATTTCCTATTGATGGCTGAGAACTACTAATAAGAAAAAGTGTGAAAATAACACACATATAAATTTGCTGCAACATATAAATGTGCTCATGTCTACTCATATAATGTATACTCATATAAATGTGCTGCAACATATAAATTTTTATGTAGGCAACATTTATATGCAACATTTATATGTCGGCTGCTTGAAATCGTTATTGAAATTATGTTAAACCACGATATAATTTCTTCATTTTACACCTGTAATTTAATGTTTGGTTTACGATATTTTCTTAAAACAAAAATAACGCTACAAGTAATTCCCAGTAAAAAAACATGCGATCGCTTCTATGAGGAGCAAGAACAGAGCGCTCTTTTGCTGTTTATTTTATCAAAATGTGAGCAGTTGTGCTCTTGTGCTCCTTTACTGTTTTAAAAAATCAATAGGCGAGCAATCAATGAAAAGTGAGGCATGTGCTTTGTAAGAAACTCGATAATTATTTGCTGTGAAAAATCGGCCATTGTAGTCTAGTGGAGAGTGCGCTAGACTAACAATCCAGAGGTCCCTAGTTCGACTCCGGGTACGGGCATGGTTCTTTTCACTTTCTTTGTTCTTTCTTACATTTAAGAATTATGGAAAACTAAAATCCACAACTAAACTGTGGGAAAATGTGGAATTATTAAAGGACAGGAACAACTAAGGGCTGAAAATGCTTGCCGAGGTTAAGGCATAACACACACTAGCCTCGGTTAAAAGCGATTGAAAGCATTGTCTTTCACGTCTGTTTCGTCTAATCAATAATTCACGTATGGTTCCAATCAATTCTTCTAGCTAATCTATCCCTTTCCTTTCATGTCAAAGACCAAACCTTGTTTGTATAAGGCGCATGTTGGTTCTTTGATCTTTAAAAAAGAAACACAAAAAAACATATTTTAAATGTTCCTTTGCTGATCCATTTGGATCAGTTATTGATCGCTCCTTTTGAGCTCCTCTGGGATGTTAAAGGGAGCGCTACCATTCCTAGGACATGCAATGTTAAAAGAGAACACAAAATACACCTAGCTTGGATCAATAAGGAGCACTCCACTGCTCCTCAGGGAGCACTCCCAGATCGCTCATAGAATGATCCACTTTTCTGCTGGGTTATAACTATCGGTTATTTCTGCAGTGAGCGAAATATGTTGCCATGTTGCCATGTTGCCATCATATAACGACTCAAGGCCTGGCTTAGGGTAATTTATTCACATGCCAGTTTCTTTTAAAAATTAGGCTTGTAAAAGCTTTCATCTTATCCTTTGTTAAATCCTTTTGACAAGCTTTAAAAATAAATTTTAAAGTCAGATTAAAAAAACCTCGTTAAATTTTATGTAAACTTTGATGCTTATAGAAATAGAAATATACAAGCAAAGTAAAAGCCATTTTGAACGTTCAGTAATAAATATGAAGACATACAAAATACATTGTTTAAAAATAAATGGATTTAGCAAAAAAAATTTTTTGGTTTTCGTTACCATTTTCATTTTTCTACAAATTTTCCTATTGAAGCATATTGTTGCTAAAGCTTACTTTTTTATTAGTTTAACAAGATATCGTACACAGGAGACAATAAGGGTTCTCATCTAACCATTTAAACATGTAAACATGTGTAGCATTTAAACTTTTGATGAGCGATAAAGTGTAAATGTCGTCAAAAGACAACCCTCATTCACACACGTAGATTTACATGCTAGTTTACACTACAAAATAGGCTCAGAAATGATGTAAACTCACGCCCATACAAATTTTGACAGATAGTTTACGCGCATGTAAGTTCACAAGGTTTACAATGTTTACGGGCCAGCTACATGCTTAGATGAGAACCCTTAATATCTTTCCATATGGTATTAACGGAGGTAACACTTTTGTTTCTTTAATTTTCACTAAGCCAAATTTTCGAAAAAAATATGCATTTTCAGTGATTTCTTAAAAATATTAGCAATGAACATTATTTAAAGTCAAAATTTTTTCTTATTACTTGAACATTAGTTTCATACACGAAAATACAAAACATCTAAAATTACTTGTACAAATAATATGACAAATGTTAGAATTTGGCTGAAAATTTTTTGATAATTTTTTTTAAAATTTTTGTCCAACTTTCAAAGCATCAAAAAATTAGGTTTTGGCCGTCTTTTTGATGTTTGGATCCAATATGGGATGTCAATTTTTGGGATTTTCGGCTTCTGTAAATACAATCCCGGGTTCCCGGGATCGTCCCAAAACTCAAGTAGTTTTATTTTGTTAGATTTGTTTTGCCAAAAAATGCAACACATTTACTTCTATTCTATTCTATTACAGTACTAGGGAGTCCAATCCCGGAAGCTTTTCTCGATCCCGGGATTATCGGGATTGAAAATCTCAATCCCTTAAAAAATCCCGTGGTATTGATATCACACTTTACGCAGCAGTTTTTATATTTTTTGTTGTTTTGCATGAAATCTCTAGAAACCAAGAGTGTGGTAATTTTAAGTAGCCCAATGATATGCTTAACGAACGTGGTTTTTAAAGTTCCATTAGAAACTGATCGGTTGCCAGTTATTTTCTAATTGCAAAAATGGAAGAAGCTCAAAAAGCAAGTTAAACTTTTTTATGCCATATATTAATAAAATATATCAAATTGGATAGTTAATTTATTTGCATGGTAACAAAAAGCTATAGTGGGAGGTTCCTAACCACAAATTCTACTTTGAAGGGTGCTCAGAATTGTGATTTTCAACTATGGCAAAAAAAAACACAATACAACTATACCACACAGTTGTGAATACCCTTATTGTTAATGAATACAAAACTTAAATTATATTTATGACTAGCAAATTGTATTAATATAACCCTTTCAGTGGATTTGCCCAATATATTGGACACATCAGAAAGTCATTTTTATATGTATTTATTTTGCAAAACTTTTGTTTAAATCAAATTCTTTGGTGCTATGACATAAAAATCAGTTGGATTTTCGGTTTTGTGCCGAAGAAAAGCAAACAAAAATTTTCGGCCTATTTTGTAAGAAAAAAATGAACCGGACAAAAAGAAAATTTATGTTTTTTTATATTTTTTGGCTTTAATGATAAGAATAATAAAATAGGGTTTAAGAAACAAAGATCTAAAAGGTTGAAAAACCTTTAAGGGAATAAAAAAAAGAATTTGTGCCGACAAGGAGCAAAATAATTTTTTTCTTTGTAAAAGCTTGCAAAACGTACGTAGCGCAGGTTAAAATCAAAGTTATGTTTTTTCATTATTTAAGGACCTAATTGATAAAAATATTACCTAAAAAAATTATTTTGTTCTTAGTTTTGCCTAGCTATTGAAAGGGTTAAAGAACAAAATATATAAAAAAATAAAATACAGACCAGTTTAAGTTATTACTATATAAATGTTACACTTTTTTTTACACCGTTTTCATGATTTTTTGTGTTTAAGGCATATTAATTTTGGAAAAGACTTCTCAAAATTAAATTTTTTGTTTAAATTTTTTTTCAACTAATCATTAATCTGATCAATGTGTTTTATTTTTTATTGGAGAATTTTATTCGGATGTTATTTCAAATATAATCCGCTGATGAGAAGCACCGTTCTGATTCTATGCTAGTTGTAGAAATAGTTGTACGATAATCGTAAGCAATTTGTATGTTTCGATCACGATTGCCTTCACCACAAAAAAAATTATATCCTAAGTCAGAATATCTGACAATTTTTAAATACATAGCTTACTTCCCGATGTTGCAATTCTTCTAAAACTTTGCAAAGTCTTTGCTCCAGTCATTCGCACTCATCGTCCTAACAATCTTTTTCAGCCTCAATAAAAGGTTTTTCTAATTCTATATTCATATCAACTTAAAATGAAATGTTTGCATTTACATGAATATTTGTAATAGAAATTTTTTATTTAAAAATTCCCGGATCCTGAAAGACAATCCCGAGATTTAAGGAGGCTTAAATCATTCGGGATCCCGGGATTGACTTCCCTATACAGTACATATTCTGTATCAAATTGATATAACAAAGAAGTACAATTTGTACCAATTCAACAACAAAAAAAACCATAACATAAAATTTGAATGTTCAATTATCCTTCAATAAATCAATACTTATAATACAGATTCTAAAGGGCTTAAAACCTTAAGCAGAGCAACTTTAAACACGTTTTTCTCGAAACATAGTTTTTCAAAACTTTCTACACTACTGCTAACAAACTCATCGAGCAATTAAAATTTTTCTTTTTTCTGTTTGTATTGTAATTCCACACATCTTTTACCAATGTGCGTCTTTTTAAAAATTGTTTAGGTTTTACACGCAACAATATGGTCAAAAATAATGTCAATTTTTTCCACTTTTTTCCACGCTTCGTATTTTCTTAATTTTTCATTTTGGTAAAAGTTGTGCATTCAAGAGTCATTTTTCGAAAGCATTTTATTTTCAGGTGATCTTGAGACGCTGATGATGTAAAATTAACATGCAAATTAAATATTTTGTGTATGCAATAAAATTTTTTAATTAAACATTTTCTAAAATATGCCTTAAATTTAAACGCTTTGGCCTAAAACCTCCCTTTAATTATATGCTATAGTACATTTAAATTAAAATAAAAAAGTCAATACATTTAAGTACAAAATAAATACAACACCCTCTCTATTAAGAGCTCAGCAAAATTATTCCTTCTTTTGATCAAATTACGATCTTTAAGAAATTAAAGCATTGAAGGTGTGATGACCTTAATTTATTGCATATAAAACCTGCAGAGTGAAGCACCGCTTCGCCTCAACGCTTGTTAGTTCGATCGTTGATCGTTGAAAGGGGGATATTTGTGATGGTAGTTTGAACAATTTTATTAGCTATTAAAAAAAAATTGTTTTCAACAATCCCGGGATTCGAATCGAATAATTCCAGGATATTCGGGTCTTAAAAAAAATCGGGACCCCGAGATCGCGGGAATGACATCCCTGGATCCAATGTACGCACAGTTGTTTATCAAATACATGATGAATTTTATTATTAGCGTACTATAAGTGGGGATCTCTTTTGACCCCCTGTTTAGTTATGGGCTAATTTTGTGTTTTGCAGAGGTTGTTGCTCCAAAAATTCTCTTGCAACAAAACTTTTTCAAGTAAAGCTTTCTGCAAAGGCGTTTTAGATAATAGAACAAAGAAAGTTTTCTTTGACTAATAATACCACTCTATATTTTTTTCACCATTCTTCATTAAAACATTTTTTATTTGTGCCATTTATTACGGAATATTACGTTATCTTACCAGAAAATAAAGCCAAATAATTGGCTTAAACCACTTAGGCAATTTTGAAAAACGTTAATTTTCTTTCGTGTGTTTATACCAAATAAGAGACAATAACGATTATAACCTTTTTTCAATAATATTTAGTTTTTAAGCATCTTTGAAAAACTAAGCTACATCCTATTCATTGAAATAATTAAAGAATTTTCTAAAGATTTTTTTGTTAGTTTAGGACATACAGTAGCGAACGAAATAATAGCTGTACTCATATATTCAGAAATGTTTGGATAAATAATGCTAGTCAACAAATTTCGTATCTGGTAAACCCATTATCATTCTTATATGTACTTTCAACGCTGGCCTCAAATATTTGCTCAGTTTCCTCTTATATTGTAAAATTTTCCAGATACAAAGTGTTTTACGTTTTTGACACGTGTTTAGTATTATTGATCTAGAATCTGCACTACTCACCATAAAATAAAAAATTATATTTTGTAATTTAGAAAAAATATCAACTTTTTAACCAAAATGTCGACCACTATCGTGTTATATGCGATAGCTGAGTAAAAATTTTGAGATTTTTCAACGAAATATCAACAAATTTTGTATCTTTTGTTTTAGTGAAGCTGTAATCGTCGAAGTTTATAATGTTTTTTTTTCATGTAAAAATACACTTAATCAACAGTTTTTTTCCAAATTCTAACTTTGATTGTTTGAGTGCGAAGCGTTTCGGTACTTTGTACTTAAAAAAACTTCATTACTCTAATTTTTTGTAAGTTAAGCCTACAAAACTATGTCAAAAGACAGAAAAAAATGTCAAAAAGAACAAATGGAACAAATGTAAATAAAAAACAATTTACATAGTACCAAAGCGCTAAGCAGGGGGCTAGAGACGGGTAAAAAACATATTAAATTGGCCACTAAGTTTCGGTCATGTCCGTATGTTTTGATTTTAATATTACTCAAAAATTGAAGAAATAAATTATCTTCAAATTTAAGTATTACAATAAATTATTAAAAACTGTCCAACTACTTATAGTTCCTATTATAATTTTAAGAAAACATTTTTTTCTTAAAATATCTACCTAAATATGACCATGCTATACAATGTCACGTCTTTAGTCTGACAAAACATTATACAAAACATGCTATACAATGTCATGTCCCCAATCCGACATAACACTATACACCATTAATCATAATATAAAATTAAAAACTAACTAAACTGGAAAAATAATAATATAAAAACCTGAAAAAATTATTATATAAAAAGATAAACATCCCATCTAAAATAAGTGAAAACAACAAACCTAAAAACCTAAAACTCTTGCCGTGTAGGCATAAAGGCTACCTTTAAACGTTTTTCGACCACAGCCACGTGGTCTCATCAGAAGGCTTTTAAAAAATCTAAAAAATCCTAACCGACCTCTAAAATCTGAATGCTATGCATTCGAAGTAAGCTAATCTACTGACAAACTGAAAATAAATTACATACGACACATGTATGAAGCACATTCAAACATACACATGTAGAGCATATCATGCAATACATATGCAGCACATTCATGCAACACATTCAAGAAAAAACCTATGGAAAAAATAAAAAATCCTAACAAAAATTAGTAAAAACCTAATAAAAACCTGTCAAAAATAAATAAAAACCTAATAAAATAATAAAGTTAGTAAAAACCTGAAAACTTATATATAAAATGCATTGCTCCAACAAATCCCACCGAAAACGTTCCAAAAAAAACGGAACCGTTCATAGTGGAACCCGCTAGAACAATACGCCTAATAAAGGTGGATAATCTGTGTGCGAAAGGCAATAATTTTTAGTGCTAAGGAGCATCGCACTGATTCTCCTTAGCCGCCTTCTAAGTCCCCCAGAAAACCTACAAGAACAATTAAAAATGGGTAAACCCCCACTTTCCCTGTATGATTAATTTGCCTCTGTAGAAAAATAATCATTTAATTTTTTCATCCATAGTCACTCACAAGCATGCGGTGACTAGTGGACTAGAGGAGGATATGTAGTGGCCCACGGTAACTGGTAATTGGGGACATGACATTGTATAGCATGTTTTGTATAATGTTTTGTCAGACTAAAGACGTGACATTGTATAGCATGGTCATATTTAGGTAGATATTTTAAGAAAAAAATGTTTTCTTAAAATTATAATAGGAACTATAAGTAGTTGGACAGTTTTTAATAATTTATTGTAATACTTAAATTTGAAGATAATTTATTTCTTCAATTTTTGAGTAATATTAAAATCAAAACATACGGACATGACCGAAACTTAGTGGCCAATTTAATATGTTTTTTACCCATCTCTAGCCCCCTGCTTAGCGCTTTGGTACTATGTAAATTGTTTTTTATTTACATTTGTTCCATTTTTTCTGTCTTTTTGACATTTTTTTCTGTCTTTTGACATAGTTTTGTAAGCTTAACTTACAAAAAATTAGAGTAATGAAGTTTTTTTAAGTACAAAGTACCGAAACGCTTCGCACTCAAACAATCAAGTTTTTTGAAAATTTTTGTTTTGAAATAAATAAAAAAAAAGAGCGCAACATCAAAATCTATTAGAGGTGCGTCGCAAGAACTTCTGGTTTCCTCCATAACGTCCTCTTCCTGTTTTGTGCAAATCTTCATGCCGGCAATTTTTTTCTGCATTTGTCGCAAATTTTTGGATTAAGTCCCAGAAATGTAATTTGTTGGATCATCCATTGTGAAACTGGACGCAATTTTTTTACGCTATTATGACCCTTTTCATTGGATGGGTTGCAACACATGTTTATATATATAGACATTTTTTGTTCACTTCGAGGATTCTATTGTCGAGTCTGAAGCGTTCAAGGAAACAATTTCAATTGAATATAATTGAAAATATTTTGATATTTATTACAATTCATAACATTATTATAAAGATATTTATTTATAACAACAGAGCAAGTTAAACGAACGAGGTAGAAAACTTAATTTTATTTAGTCAAACAATATCCTTGCAAACAAATCAATTTTAGTTCTCAAAGATTCTTTTACTTACCTTTGGTAAAATATTTCTTATCCTTTATATTTGGGCTTTCGGGAATTACCAAAATAAGTTTTGCTCTGCCGCAAAGTCTAAGCCATGCTGCCAAGTACATAGATATTTGGTAAATACCTAAGTAAAATTTAAAAAAATTCTTTGCTGCTGAAAATTTTAAAAAGTGTATTTTTAGAACGACAATTTCAGTAAGTAGACTCTAAAAATTTTTATGTAGATGATCCCATTGACGTCCCAAGAAAGTCTTTTATGTTATAGCAAGAAGAAATGTCATATATTAATATATATTTTTTGCAACCAATTTGCAGGATACATGTTAGAGATATTTTTGCTCAAACTTTTCTGCATTAAAAATTTGCAAAAAAATATATGATGGCATAACTTTACTTTTTAACAAAAATAAAATTTGAACGATAATCTTTCGATTGCATCCAAAATCGTTGTTCTAACATGAAAACAACCAAAGTTATGAATTTTAGAAAATCACTTTACTAAAAAAATTTGACTTTTTTGCATTTTTGACTACCCATAACTCGGTAACCAGTCATTCAAAAAATTAAAAAAACTGTCCATATCTTACACCGACTTAGGCTATGGGTGTACAAAGTTTCATCAAAATAGGAAATGGTAAGGTTGAAAGTAGTCAAATTTTGGTCAAAAACGGATGGAATACCTCTATACATTTCTATGTTTATTTAAAAATAAAATTTCACAATTCCATATTTAAGGCTAAAATTCTTTAAATAGTCAAAAGAGTCAAAAATAATTTCTAAAAGTAGTCGGCTTATTATTTCTTGATTACTTTGGCTTCATTTTAACTATTTCCGTAATTTCAAGTAATCGTGATTATAATGTGATTTTCTGTAATCGTTATCAATTACTAATCATAAACATAATTTGGCGACCCTTATAGTTTAGTGGAGAGTGCGCTTGACTATCAACCCAGAGGTCCCTGGTTCGAATCCGGGCTCGGGCATGGCTCCTTTCACTTTCTTTGTTCTTTCCTACATTTAAGAAATGTGGAACACTAAAAATTCACAACTAAATTGTGAAAAATGTAGAATTAAAGGACAGGATCAACAGGATTAAAACAGATTTTTAAAAATTTTAAAAATATGGATTTTGCAGAGCTATACCATCGCATACTGAATTCAGTATGCAACTGTTGTGGTATCGAAACAAAGCCTGGTTAATATCCTATCCAACAATCATATCAGTGTTATTGTAGGTCTGATACTTTGGAGGCTATAGTATTATCTTTGGTAGAACCTACTTTACCAAACACGTTTTTTCAACACCCTGTATTTCAGTGGATGTTGAAAATAGACCCCCCATCCGAAACAATTTTTTGCTCAAAATACGTCAAGAAATCCCCCCTTAGCGGATTAGCATCTTAAATTCGGACACCCTGTATATATATATTTATATTGTAGATTTTAAAGACAGCTCTCAGAATTGGTGTGCATACTAGCGTCGACGTTATTTATGTGAAACAACGCAAAATTTTTTCTTTATATCTACGTTACATTCTCTTGAATATGCCAGAGCAGCGTTAAAAACCAAGAAAATCGTAAATTGTTTGAAAAAAACACTAAAAATTTTAAAATAAATTTTTTTTTTTAAATCACTTGCATATTTTTGCAAATATTATAAAGTAAATATATGTGTGCAAAATTTCGAATTGATTGGTTGAAATAATTTTGAGTTATTTATAAAAATGCAGTTTTGAGAAAAACACGTTCATAGTTTTTGGCTTGATGGAAGCCGGCTGCAGGTTTCAAACTTTCAAAACTTTCAACTTTAAAAAGTCTTCAAAAGTCAAAAAGTTTTAAAGTCTTCGCTTTAAAATTTTAAAAGCATATTTTTTTAAGATGTTTCTGAAGTAATTTAACAATGTTTCAAAATTTTGATTTTCAAAAAAATATTCATGTATTGCTGGCCTTAATCAATGATTTCACCTTTTTAAAAATTGTAATCTAATTATTAATGACTACGATGTCTAATGATTATTAAACAGCTATGGTTACGCATAATAATCTTTTAATAATAATTTTAAAAATTTTTCTGTTTTTGAATTGAACTATGAAAAATTGCTTAAACCCAAAAATACACGGAGAAAACTGTTTGCGAAATTTGCATTGTGGTTAAGCAAAACTTGAGCTTGAATCTTGCGCCACTTCAAAATTACGCTAGATTTTAGCAAAAAATAATCAAAATTTGCTTTTTCAATTTATAATAACTAAGCAAAATTTTGATTTAATTCAGGCAAAATTTTGATTAAATTCAGGCAAAATTTTGTTTGGTTATTGTAAACTGAAAAGCAAGTTTCTACTTTCTTCAAGCAAATATTTGCTAAGTTATTATAAATTCAAATAGCAAATTTTGATTAGTTTTACTGAAATCTAGCATATTTTTGAAGTGAAATAATTATTAATATAAAATAAAATTGAAAAATTACCATTATACGGAAACTTGAACCTCGGCCGCGTGAGTGTAAGTGCATGGGTTTATCCATTCGACCATCGCAGTGGCTAACTAACCGTTGCCTAATTTTCTTCATTAAGAATAAACGTGTGCTCGTGTGTTTGTAAAAAATTTGCTATTTGAGTTTACAATAACTCAAAAAATATTTGCTTGAGTTAAGTAAAAATGTGCTATTTGAGTTTATAATAACTTAGCAAATATTTGCTAGAATTAAGTAGAAATTTGCTTTTTTAGTTTGTAATAACTTAGCAAAATTTTTGTACTTCACACCGTGATTGAGCAAAGTATTGCTGATTTGCTTTTAAGCAAAACATTTGCTTGATTCAAGCAAAGTTATTATTTTCGTGCAAGAAAACATATCTTTTATTTACGTTTCCTAAATAATTAAGGCTGTTTTGGTATTGAGCAGAAACAAAAGGTGTTAATTTTAGATAACCTTTACATCAAATTTGGCTTTGCAAATAGACACGTAGTATATTTAACGAAAAAAATTGCTTTTTTTTTGCGAAAAACTGTCAACTATAATCATCCAACACAATATGATAAGCCTTACTAAAGGATCCTTTCAAAACTGTCACTCACACATTTGACGTTAACATACACATGAAGTTAGACACACACACACACACACACATACACAGATACACACATACACACATGTGTGCAAAAGTCATCAATTACTGTCAAATCCCAAAATAAGTTACAGTATCATTCAGTGTATTCTTTACCATACACTTCGTATTGTATCCTTATGACTAGGCTTTTTACATTCTTGTCAGCCTAAATGATTCCTTAAAATAACTGATGTTTTAATTATTTCAGTTTATTTTGCTTGCACGATAATGCTTTCAGGATTGCAAGAAAACAAATGGTAAGCAACATTGTATTGGAATTAAAAAAAATGTATCATATAAAAACTATAAAGTTCATGATCAAATTATTTAAAGAATAAATTACCAACCAAAATAGAAAAAAAGATTTATTAAAAAAATGAAGAACAATGCATACATATAGCAAAAGGTTTTTACACAGCTGCACAAGTTTTTAAAAGTACCTTTGAGCAACTTAAGATAAATTACCATTCTTTGATGTTGATCTCTTACCACTGATTTTGCTCTACATTTTTTCACAAAAGCATACAAACACACAATACTCATTCCAATCTATACATACATGTGCTACACATATGTTAAAAACTCATTATGAAAAACTCCTTTTTCATATCAGCCAGCAGTCATTCTTTGCATACATTTTTTTTGCTTTTGTGGTTTGAATATTTTCTTTGTTTCTTTATTTTTACTACTTTGTCATTGTGAGGGTACTCGTCATTGTTGTGGATGAAATTTTTAAACAAAAATATTCTAAACATTTTTCACATTTTATGTGTTAATTTCGGCGATAATAAACTGCTGGGGCACACGAAAATATTTCTCGATGGAGGTTAGTTCTCACTCGTTTTCCTGAAATTCTATATAATTATAATTTAAGTATAATTAAATATAATTTAATGAATGTAATTAGAAAATATAATGGTCAGGAATGTTTTAGGAACTCATAGATATTAGTTAATAGATTAAAAAATTTGGAAGGTTACAGTTGTGCTTATTTTGTTTGTTTAAACGTGCTCTTAACGCTTTGATATGAGAATTTCTTAAATAAAATCTAAACTATAAGAGATGGAAGAACATGGTGCAACAAAGAATTTAAGACATTGCTAAGATGTTTAAAAAATTGGTAACACATTTTTCGCTATTTCTTACGGATACGCTACAATAAGCAATGTTAATATGTAACATTTGTGAATATAAATGGTGATTTTTTAGCATTTGGCTTCTAAAAATTGAAAAAAAAAACAGGAAATTTGCAATAAGGAATTAAATATTAATTTGAAGCGATGCCTGCAATTAACTTTTAAAAGATTATTTCTCGAAAATGTTGCCCGCGGCTACGAAGTCCCTCCATAAGCTCCAATTTTGGCATACTTTTTCCAGCATTTCGACCGGTATGTCGCCAATGGCAGCTGAAATGTTGCCTTCCAGGGCAACATCTCTGTACCCGAGAGACTGTAACATGCAACGGTCTAAAGTTTTTTTTCTAAGTGAAAACTGATTTGAATGAATGGAAGCGGATGCACGCATTATATCCGGCTAGGGATCGTCGGCTTGTGGGGTGGAGTTCTTGCGTCCAGACACTCGATTTTTCAAACCGCTACAAAACAAATTACTTTAAAAATAAAAATTGCGTGCATGATGGTCACATTAGGGCAGTTCACGATCTTGTTGCATCGTTGCAAATGCAAAATAAACAGCTTTTACAAAAACAAAAAGCATATGTTGCAAAAGCTTTTCAATGCTTTTTGTTTTTGTAAAAGCTATTTATATTGCATTTGCAACGATGCAACAAGATCGTGAACTGCCCTATTAAGTTAATAAATAGCAAACAGAGAATTCTAGAAGAGAACGGAAATGGAAAAACAAATGTCTACAGACGGACAATGTTGTACCGGATGCGGCTAAATTTCTGAAGCACGACACATATAGAAGCTCGCGCGAATGCTGCACGGGATTTCAGTGCAACTAATGCCCTCCCAACCATGATCTAGATGTCTTGGCTACCAAACTCGAATTAAAATTCACCATAATTATCAATATCCCACTTTTCCTTCCCCTCCAATCACTTTATGCGAAAAATCAAAACAAAGAAAAATTATTTACAGTGCACCCTAAACAAGTGCGCGTTGCGCTGCGTACCAAAACGCCACGCAATTTTATTTTACGCTTAACCTAAACAAGTGCGCTGCGGAAAGAACTGCTGCTCTCGAACCAGCTCAGTCTGATGGTTTAAAAATCTTAAAAAAACTTTTAGAATTGCGTAAAAATCTATTAATATAGCAAATACTTCCATTTGCAATTGAGATTAATTAATTAAAAGCAGCTAATTGCTCTTTGTTCTAATACTTTGGTTTTATGCAGCCAACTTCACATCCGAACGCACTGTCAAAATTGGAAATTCGATTCATGTTGCGGTAGTCCGGTGAGTGTTTCGGTAGGCTTCATACAAAATGTATGGACATGAGCCGATTTTGACAGTTAAACCACGCACGCGCACTTGTTTAGGGTGGACTGTTAGTCATCCATAATAATCAATTATATTACAAATTCTTACATTAATGATAATTAAGTTTTGAATTAAATAATTGATACAAAAAAAAATTAGAAGAATTTTTCTCACTGAAAAGGTTGAAGAAGAAAACATTATAATCAACTTAGTTAAATAACATATATACACTTTTATAATTATGATTTATATAAAGAAATAAAAATTAAGATTTAAAAACATTAAAATAGGTGAGGAGAAATTTAGTGAGTATACTAGTTATTCAAACAAGGTAAAAATAAGAAATAATTTTAAAGTTTGTTGGTTTAAGCAAGCTTATAAAAGTAAAAAACATTGATTTTTTTTCTTTGTACCAAGTTCAATAACCTCAGCGAAACTTCACAGCTGTTTGTTAATATGTACATATTTTTGTTTTTTCGTCTATGTACTAAGTAAGCTTATAGTACTTAGTCTATGTACTAAGTAGTCAACTTAGCGAGAGAGAAAAAAAAATTACGTTCCACATTCGTTTTAAAGTAACCGGAAGCAAATAAATAAATGGTTATGCAGCAATGCAAATTTATTTTTGGCAATGCAAAATATCTAATCGTCATTGTTTAATAAAATCCGCATTATTTTATTTATTAAATTAAAATTAGGTAGTCTTGTACGTGTAAATAAAGTTATTAACGTAACATTTAAGCTACAAATGTAATGCTGCGAATAATTGTTCTCTTCCTAATTTATAAAAATCATATAAACTCACTTTTTTTATAAGTGCGCTCCCATGATGAAAGTATACCTTCAGCGTTGAACTGCAACAGAGCTGTGGAAAGAGAAAAATGCTCGGCTTAAGGCGGAGCTTAATTATCAACACCATGAAAGTCCGATCAGCATAGAATTTGGTTATTTAACACAACTAATATTAAGCACTAAAATTATCGTTGGCCAGAAAATTTAGCAGTGATCTTGGCCATTATGTTATCAAAGACACTAAGTAATGTTAGTTAAAATTTATGCTCGCGGCTGACATAGTGTCTATCTTTAATAATAATTTTTAACGTTAAACTTGTAAATTTGCGTAGCTTTTTACTTTATATTTAATATCAGATTTTAAACGTTCATATTTAATATTAGATTTTATTCCTTTTTTTCGATTTTAACTTTTACAGCACGCAAGTTTTATTTTTCTCTAACTTTTTTTTTGAATACCGGTTTTCCTCTCGCGAAAGCTTAGCTGGTGGCGTGCTAACATTTTCTTTGATTATTTTATGCTATACCTTTTTGTTTTCTTACATGTCTACACGATTTTTGTTTTTTTTTTCTTTTTAGCTTAACAATATGTTTTTACTTTATTTTTTTTTACTGAAACATTTACTGTATTTTATTCTACTTTACTTTACTTAGGTTTTTTTCTCTTAACACAATTTTAACACCTTAATAAAATGATAATATTATAATCTAACACTTTTCATTCTATTTTCTTTATTTTTTTACCCAATTTTCGTTCGATTTTTAGCATTTTCGATTTTTGGGTTATTTTAAACTTAGTTTTACTACTGAACCGATTTAAAACACTTAGCATATAGAAAAAGAAAAAAAAGCTCAATAATTTAACGCGCCGGTTGCACGATCATGACTGCCGATGTCTAATTTCTCTGCTGGTGTGTACTATACCGAAATTTTAGCTGCAACTGGTTGATGTATCTACCGATGATGATGTAGAGAGAGCGTGATCGTTCTTCTTGTAATAGTACAAAAAAAGTA